>CM076579.1:998128476-998728476 GCA_034641835.2 Pinus albicaulis
GTCATAAATTGCTTCGTTTTCCAGAACAACTGACACATCTGTGCGCTCCAAGAGAGAATGAGTTGACAATACACTGTTATATGGTTCTACAATTGCAGTGGAAAACTATAAATACCAGGAAAGGTACAATATTTAAGGAAACGGTGGCAGTCTTGATGCAATAAAAACTTGCGAAGTGTATCTGTATAAATTGATTAAGTGAATACAAAATGGAGACCCGACCTAGAGATGCCACAAATCAGAGAGGTAAAACAGAGATCAAAGAAGAAAACACCCAAAATGCTTCTTAAAACTATCACATACACATCTATACCCAGGTTTGACATGGACCTTGAGGTTGCAAGGATGAGTATGCATATCTCAAGTTCACAAAATCAAGGTGGAACTAGAGATACGCCAACTTGGAAAAGCTTGGCCACCTAAAATTGCATATTAGACTAGGGATTAAATGGCTATCCATATCTGGTAATTAATAAGCACCAGGCTACGGTGCTCAATATGTTGGGTTTACATTGTTGAATAAAAATAGCTTTAAATCCAATAGTGTAAAACCCAACACAAAATGGGTGCTCATTGCTGTCATTCATATCCAATGCACCCAATCCACTCTTGCACACACCTCCACAAGTTCACCAACTGGGCTATCAAATGCATCTCTACACACCTCCACCCCCATGGAATGTGCCTCTCTGTAAAACCCTTCTGTGGCAGTTGATTCATAAATTCCTGCAGTACCCGTTCATGCTTTTGTCTCAACTCCTCTATTTCCTCTTGATGCTTAAGTAATAAGATTTGATTTTTTGGGTTACACTATTCTCGTCTTCCAACTCATTGGCCAACAAGGTGGTATAATTTGGTAAAGTCACACCAGACTCTAAAGAAACAGTTTTACCATCATGCTTGCCTGCAAGTACATTCTGGTCCAAAGCATTAGCAATGTTGCAATCCTCCACTTATAGATTCTCTTGGTTCATTCTTTTAAACCACTCTTGAGTACTGCAGTCAGTATTCATATCTTCAGCTGACATCTTCCCCTCAGCCACCATAGTATTTTTTATGACCTCAAAAATTGAGTGGTTTTTCTCTTTATCAATCATCATAGCATTTGCTCGCAAGTTGCGTCTCCCTACAGAGTTGGGAAACTTTGAACTTATATCTAAACCATCCCCTTTGTTCTTGTGATCATCAAATTCATTATGATGATGTTTATCACTGCTTGAGGCAGACTGGACATGGTTCACTTCATAAAATCTGCCATGCATTGGCCCTTCTTCTTTAGAAGAAGCAATCATTAAGGTAGTCTTCATCTAAGAATCTGCAACTAAAGATCTTGGGGAATCAAACCAATACTTGCGACTTGAAGGAAGGTGTTCAAGTAAAAATGCACCAGAGGGCCTATCATTATCACTGAGCATCTTTGAAACATCATCTTCAATTGCATACCTAGGATAATCAATATACATCTCCTCCTCAGCATTATCCACAAAAGGTATTGCGGGTTGCCATTCTGGCACAAGAGCTTGTATTTATATATCAATCATGGCTGCAATATTTGTCACATCTTGATCTGATAGATCCAATTTTGTCACCATTTCACTTGCAACACTCATTGTAGTGTCAGCATCAATTTCAAAGGGGAAGTTGATGCAGGGGCATTAGACACTAGCTAGCAATGTAGGAAGTTTGTCCACATGTTATGGTTAGGAGGGTTCAAAACGTTTGAATTGTAACAGTTAGGTGTCAATACGTCAGCTGACTGTATTATTTAGATTAGTTGGATTTGTAAAAGTCGAATAGTTAAGTTTGATCCATCTGTCACATTTCAGTTAGTTGAATAATTGTAATTAGGCTTTTGGTTTTCTAAAACGGTCCTCACAAAGGAGCCGAAGAGTCACACTATAATGTATATAAATTGAATCCTAGGATGTATCGAGCAGAGGGGAAGAGTAGAGGAGATTTCTGCAATAAAACTCTGCTGATGATTGCTTCCAGTCAAATGAATTTTAGTTCTGTTGATTTTCCAACTATCTTGAGTCGTTATTTGTGAGGAAATTCGTTTGATTGTGAGGTGATTGGACATTGTCTTGTGTATAACTGTTAAACTAATATTGTGTGTAGAATCTGGTGAATCAAGTCACTACGAAACCTCTGTAATTCTATGTCCGTTTCTTTCTCTCGAATTGTCGGAGTGAGTGAAGAAATCTGTGTGTAGGCGAAGACAGTTAATAATGGCGAATCCCGTTTAATAAAGAAAATTATGTTTGTTCGTTGATTAATTGGAATTTCCTAACCAGGGTCAGAACCTTAGTTAAAAAACGGAGAATATATGAAGGATAGCGTAACCCAATTTAAAACCGTGGTCAGTCACTATTCAAAACCCGCGAGTGGATTTACGAAGGTGGATTGCCCATATCGCACCACTTTTGGTGAGTAAGCAGTATTTCCTGGTTGGGGAGCGATTCCATAGAGTGTTCGACACGTGGCGAGGTGGACCCCTGGAAAACCACCATTTAAAGCGCGTCATCGCACATTATCGTTCGTACCAGGATGCTGAGCGATATTGCCAAGAACCGTTGATTTGGGAAAGAGCCATCGGACGATGGTCGCTTGTTGTAGATGCGCGAACGACAAACGAGGTGCGTGAATGATAAACAAGGTACGGTGCAAGCATTTGATTGGTCCATTGATTGTAGAGGTGGGGCCAGAGTCAAGGGTTTATTTTAAGTCATTTTTTAAAAATTCATAGAGTATTAATATAAATTCTGAAAGGATTAAACATCTTCTATAATATTTAGAGATATATTTAGCATTCGCCAAAGTTTGCTGAACATATTTATTTGTCAATTTCTTCGAAATTGATAAATAAATTCTCATGGAAATCTGAGAAGACCACGTGGAGTTCAAAGAATGTGGTTTGAAAGGAAATGCTGATGGAGCCATGACTACAGTGACCATCTCTCCTTAGAAGGGTCCGATTTCAGTTTTGTTGGCGTCATTTGTGGTATCAGAGCTGTTGTTTGAAGTTGTTTTGTTGACATGGCAATCCAAGTTGGTAGAGGTGCTGGCAGAAGGAGACCTATTGCCAACGCTGAGGTGTTGGGGATGTTGTAGAGGGTCGAGGAAAAAATGGATGCCATGGAGCGAAGACAGCTCGCAGATCATGAAGACATCAACAAACTAGAAATAGAAGAAGCTGAAGAAAATGTTGAAATTCCTCCTGACATGAGGCTCCTTAGAACTGTTCTGGGGTCTGCAGTTAAGCCCAGAATTGAAGTGTCGAGTTATGCAGGGGGACTGAATCCAGAAGAACTACTAGACCGGATTAATGAAATGAACAAGTGCTTCGACTATGAAGAGATAAGCTAGGATAAAAAGGCCAAGTTTGTGGTGACAAAGCTGAAAGGACATGCTGCACTTTGGTGGGATGGAGTGCAGGCAGAAAGGAGGAGAGTTGGCAAGCAACCTATCAAGAGCTGGACCAGAATGATGGTTAAATTAAAAGGTAAATTCTTGCCTAGTGATTATCAGCTGACATTGTATAAGCAAATGCAGAACCTGAGACAGAGGTTGCTGACAGGAAAAGAATACACAGAGGAATTCTACAGAGTAAGCATAAGATCTGGGCAATTCCAAGACACACCAGAGAAGACTGCCAGATATGTGAACGGTCTCAAGCTAGATATCCAAGACGAGATTGGTCTCCTGTCTCCTAAGACAGTGGAAGAGGCCTACCAGATGGCCTTGAAAGCAGAGGAGAAACTCCTGAGGAAAAAGTCTGCCAAGAAGAGAGGTACTTTCCGTGGAAAGGGAAGTGTTGACGGGAAAATATGTCCGGCCAACAGTAGGGGATCTCCCTGGTAGAAAGTTCCAATTATACCTTGAACCGTTTGGAATAGGGATCTCGTCCGGGGTGTGGGTCTGGCTACCGCTTAAGTCACTTTCCCCTTGGGTATCAAAAGAACCTGATTGAACCTACGGACACACACTTATTCACATTATACAAAATACATTATTGATGCATTGAACATGTCCACAACACTATGCATAGCGAGAAAATAAATAAAACATATACGCCCGAGGAGGTGTAGTTAATGGCACGTCTTTGGGGTTATGCTTGTAAGGTATCTAACCACAAAAGAAATAGTTCTTTATGGCGAGATCCCCCTTTACTTCATGAAAGATAAAACGAAATGCTAATAGACAAAGGTATTAACATCCATTATGAAAGTGATGAAAACTGAACATCATTAACACAAGCAAAGATAAACATGATGCATAAATGATTCCATCGAGAATGCAGTTTCATTAATCATAGGATATTCTGAAACTGTACAAGTAATACACACAGTGATGTCTGACAAAACACATCTGTCAGAGCAAAGGGGTTTTAACAAGTATCTGTATTCATATGCACAAGAGTATAATCTTTCAATACAATACTATGTAGCTCTTGAGTCTCCAAAAGAAAAAGTTTCCTCTTTTACAAGCTCCCGAAGGAGTATTTATAAAACAAAACTCGCCCTTTGATTCTGAATACTTCATCTTCATACATTAGTTTGTGTTTGCTGCAACCCAAGTCCTTTACCTAGACACTACGATACAGGGTACAATACATTGGGCCTGGCTTGGCTGCATTGTGACACTGCCAACTGCAGGTAGATCATGGTCCGCAATTTGTAATAAAATGTGAGAAGGAGATGAACCCCTTAGACCTTGGGCTAGGTCCATTTTGGGTGCGAGGTCTCAGGGGCAAAAAAATCGAAGGTGTCGACCGCACGACCTTGCGACAGGTCGTTGGCTTTCCTTCGAGGTCGCAAAAAGTAGAAAAGGCGGAAGGTATGCGACCTTGCGACCTTGCGACTAGGTCGTTGGGTCGCAGGGTCGCAAAAGGTGGAAAAACGAAGATATGCGACCTTGCAACCTTGCGACTAGGTCGCTGGGTCTCAGGGTTGCAAAAGGCAGAAAAACCGAAGAGGTGCGACCTTGCGACCTTGCGACTAGGTCGCTAGGTCGCGGGGTCGCAAAAGGCAAAAAATCGAAGATATGCGACCTTGCGACCTGCTGGGATTTGCGACCTGGGGCAATGTGTGACCTGGGGTTTTATCCTTCTGCATTTCTCTTTCAGAGATATCATAACCTTGTTCTCCGAAGGCCTAGCTTAGCCCTCGCCATGTGAGACAGCAGCCTCTATCTGCCGGCGGTGTTATTTCTGCATTAAGGGAATTTGCATGAAATGATATGTTACCTGCAAGAAAACAAAATCAATCAACATAGTCCCTTTTTCTTCTCATATAACTTGCAGATAAATGAATTTATATTAGCCCTGTACATACATATAATTATCCATGAATGTTAGGGAATCAACACAATAAATGCAATAATCTATCACAGCTAAAATCAGTTGGACCCCTGTGTGGTCAAATGTTGCTCCATTTTGTCATCAGGGAGAATGGCTCAAGTGGGTTTTCTCTGTGCCCTTCGAACAGCTTGTCTTCGTGGTGGCAAGTCAGGTTATAAGCAGACCAGCACCATTGCTACGCTATGTCCAGTCTTCCAAAGGAAATCTAATAAAATTAATCTGCTGGACCGATTTAACATCGAACCCTAAGCCTCCTTGAATCAGCATCTTCGTCATAATTTTCAAGGTGGGACTCTTGCGCTTGCAACAGAGCATTTCGCATCTGCTGTATTGGAGATACGTCCCATAGTCGTTGTTGCACTGGTTAAGATGAGCATTTCGTTTCTCTTGGAGGATCTATATCCTATGGCAATGGCAGAAACGATACAGTTGAATTCGTATGCAATTCAAACATGCATTAAAATGAGAGCATGCAGCTTCGAATACCAATTTTGGTCGTGCACTTCGATCCCACCTCCAGAAAACAGATCTATCATTCTACAAGGCAAATGATATGTGGTTTCTGCTCCTCTGAGTCCAAAAGCACGCGCACGACCTCACTGTCTCGAAGGCTGCCTCAGAGATGACTCGCAGGTCGACTGTGTTTACCACGTATGTAGAGGATTCTTCATTTTTCAATGGGTCTAGAATAAAACAAAAGATTTATCTACCCCGGAAAGGTGACGGTTAGTGAACCGATATCCTGCTAACATGTGTGTTGTTAAGGCTTTTCTACGAATGGATTATGGACAATTTCACTTCTGTGGTGAGCAACGCACTGCATGAAATCGACGTGGGACGTGTGATCTAGTTTTCCAGCGCCTTTGAACAGAGTAACAGCACACACTTAGGCATTATCGGAAACTGAGCTCTGTGAAGACAGCTCGGCGTGGTCAGTAATGGAAATATTGAAAAATCAGATCCCAATGAAAATGTAGCGATAACGTCTTTCTGAATGTGACCAGCGCAGGTTATTTATAGTAGATTTGCATCGTGATTATCTCCTGGAATATTGCTGTCAAGGCTGCAAAAATCAGATCTTATCCACCCCTCTGAAATGTAGCGCATCATGCCTTTTATGGCGTTGACTTCTCGGTCCATGACTGCGGTCGTAACGCATAAATCATTCAACTTCTATTCCAGCGCGACGGTTTCTATGCGGACTTTGGGGCAGCTACGTGGAAAACTCACCCATGCAGCTTTGGTTATCAACGTGCCACGTTACAACTTTTCTGCTGTGGTTTATTAAAATATTTTGTTTCATGTGTTGAACATAAAATCCCTTTTGACCGTTACATATATATGCATCCATAAGTTTTGACATGGATTTTGGCATAAACATTCGAACCAATCAAAACATTCCTCGTATTCTTTTCTTGGCGACCTTATACAGTTGTAAATTTATATGTGAGTTGCACCGCATAAAACGTGGTTATAACGTGCCATGGTAGTAATAGCACTCCGCTCCATGCAACGTAGATATTGCACGTTTGGCTCCATGCACAACTTTGGACCATTGAATATATATATATATATATATCTGCTCCCAAATATTTACCATAGGCAGAACAACTGCCTCCGACCTTTTCGCCCATGGGTAACGCACCATTACAACACGTTACTATGGGTTTGTTACGATGCCTGCTCCACGTTAAAAACACAAATTTCGACCAAATGTTAAATATCTATTTTCAAAGAATAAAACTCGGCCATTGGAATGATTACGTCGAATCATAATGCATTTTCATATAATTTGACCCACGTTTTAGTTGTAACGTTGACAGTTGTGCTATACCCACTCCAATGTTCACGGTAAGTTGGAAATTTGATTGCCATGGATATATATGTACATGTACGTTGGCTCCATGCAACGTGTCTACTCCTTGTGTGCGCCAAACGTAAGGTTGACCGTCATATGCGTGCTCTACGTGGATTGGACCTGCACCATTAAACTGCTTGCACCCATGGTAACGCAACATTCATGCGTGTCTGCTCGGCAATCTTATACAGTCGTGAAGTTCTATTAACCTTATATGGTTTGAATAATATTGTAATTCGCACCACGACTTTGTATCACGGAATGTATTTTCTCAACCATCGAACTTGGCGCCCATGCAACGTGCTATGTTGTAAGAAAGAACCTTTGACCATTAACTACGATGTAATGTTTCCCATTTTATACATTTTGGAACCTACATGGTCTTGTGCCTTGCATTAATATATACAACATCACCTTGTGCCCTTTATAATGTTATCATTGAGTTTTTCTCCAATATAACTTATGGTTTTAAAACCATGTGCTTCCGAGCCTAGTTTTAATTTGATCATTTACTTTTCCTTATAATTCGAAAGCTTCTCGTTTTGAAAGATCAAGCGTCGAAATATACTTATCAAACCACATTGATAGCTCTTTTCATATTGACCTTTTCTACCTGGCTACCAAAGGCGTATGCATTTCAACATGACCCCTTTAGGTTCAATTTGAAATTCCTCGTTTCTTATGGTCTCGTTTAGACAACTTTCAAGAGCAAATAAGACTAGGGTTTTAAGGCCTTTTCATTGCTCCACGTTGTACTCTTTGCAGCATAAATAATTTCACACCATGTAGCTTAGGATTCATAAATGCTGCTTCTCAAATATGCGCTCACATACTTGAAAACTCTGCCTTTGGCTTGCCACACCAACATGCGTGCTTTCGCACTGCTACCTGACACGAGAATGCCTCGAATGAGATGGTCATTGTCTAGAGAAAAATTCTGAGTCTGCTTTTGTTCACCGGGCTATACTAGACTCATCGAAGTGGCGAAATATGTTTCTTTGCATGCGCCCATCGACATGGAGATGGTATGATGCAAGATCTGGACATTTCCAATGGAGCGCTTTAAAGCATCTGGTGCACACTAGTGAAGAAAGCTATTGCATCAGTGACATAGAAGGTTCTCTCTGATCAACATGTATCACATTATCCCCCTTTTAACAGTACTGATCATTTGCTCCTGCTCCTCCTCTGTTCCGCAGCTTTGACCTCGTTGTTGAGCCCAATTTTATTTCCCTTGATGTCGTGACATGACTGAGGAGTTTGTCACCCGTGGGGTCAACCTGCGTGGGATATTACAACATCACAATTACTCTTCAATAATGATAACCACAGATAAAACACATGAAACTAACAAGCTTAAGAGAAGCATTCAAAAAATATGCTTAATGACCTACAGCAGGAGGGCTTTTACTCGTCAATACACACAAGGTTCTCGTTCAAACATATGCATGGAAATCTCATTACACATGGCGCGACTGCGTAAGAGTGTTCGAGCGTACGCTAGATGATCCCTCCCACATATGGCGTGATTGTAGTGACAACATCAAGTCATGGTGATGAGACAACTCGTGAGGGGTTAGAGATAGGTCGGCAGGATGTCGTTGACTGCAGGTCAGGTGAAAGACTTTAACGCCTAGGCGAGCAGAGGGGGAACCCGAAATTTTAAATATACCCAAAATTTTGGGTGGTGTTTTAGCGGCTACAACAGGAAGTTAGGGTGGTAGAGGAAAGCCTACTACACCCAGGGATGGAGCTAACAGTAGCTCACCTCAGAATGCATCTACAGAGGATGATGAAAGGGGTAGAAGGGGTTCTTACAGAGGAAAAGGAAGAGGAGGCAGAGACAGAGGCAGAGGTAGAGAGTTGAGGTGTTATAGGTGTCAGCAAGTGGGACATAAGCACTATGAGTGTCCAGAGAATGTGGATGCTAGTCCAAGGAATGCTGTTGTTGCCCAGGCTTAAGAAGAGGCGAGAGAGAATTGAAAGAGAAAATTCTGCACGAGAGGGAGAGTCCTTGGTGCTTAATAAAGGTCTGTTAAAGCAGAAGCTAAAAGAGGTCAACGGGCACCGCACAAAGGAAGACTTTGTTTAGGAGCATATGCAAAGTCCAAGGGAAATCTTGGCCAGCTAGTCATTGATAGTGGCAACACAGATAATATGGTTTCCACTGAGGTGATAGAAAATTTGAAGTTGAAGACAAGGGAGCATCCAACTCCCTACAGGGTGTCCTGGCTGCATAAAGGGCACCAGCTGGTTGTAAAGGAACAGTGTGAGATAGAGCTGCAAATGGGAAAATACAAAGATAAGGTCCTGGGTGATGTAATGCCCATGGATGTGTGTCATATACTTCTTTGGGTAGAACTTGGACTAGAAGAACCCTTGACGGTACATGATGGCATTGTAGAACACTTTGAAGTTCTTCAAAAATGGGATACACCATCGTGATGCCATGGAAGAAGGAGAGCCATCCAGCAGAGTGATTGATCCAAATACCTTGTTGTTGAGAAGGAAGGAATATTTGCATCAGATAGAAGAAGAAGAGGTAAGGTTTTATTTAGTTTGCAAACCTAAAGTAGTTCTTACTTCTACAAAGATTTCTGATTTTCTAATAGAAATCCAAGAAATGTTAGATGATTATTGTGACATTATTGTGGTTGATTTACCTGATGAGTTGCCACCTATGAGAAATATCAGCCATTAGATATATCTTATCCCTGGTTCAAATCTTCCAAATAAGGCAGCCTACAGAATGACTCCCAAGGAAAATGGGGAAATCAGGAGACAAGTACAGGAGTTGGTGGACAAGGGGCTGATTAGAGAAAGTTGGAGTCCATGTGTAGTACCAGCAGTATTGAGCCCAAATAAAGATGGAGGCTGGAGGATGTGTACTAATTCCAGAGAAATTAATAAGATCACAATCAGGTACAGATTCCCTTTTCCTAGAGTTGAGGATTTAATGGATTTTTTGCGTGGTGCTAAATATTTCTCAAATATAGATTTGACCATCATATTAGAATAAGAGAGGGTGATGAGTGGAAAAGCGCCTTTAAAACGAATGAAGGGTATTTGTATGAATGGATGGTAATGCCTTTTGGGTTGTCAAATGAACCTAGCACTTTTATGAGACTTATGAATGAATTATTGAAAGATTTCATTGGTAAATTTGTGATAGTGTATTTGGATGATATATTAGTTTTTAGCAGAACTAAAGAGGAACATTTGAGGCATCTTAATCATGTCTTGAAGAAGCTGCACCAAGAGAAATTGTTGATAAATTTAAAGAAGTGCTCATTCATGAAGGAAGAGCTGGTGTATTTGGGTTTCGTTGTTTCTGCAGAAGGATTGAAGATGGACCCTAAAAGGTTAAGAAATTGTGGAGTGGCCTTCACTCCAGAATGTTTTTGAGGTAAGAAGTTTCCATGGACTTGCTAGTTCTTAGAGAAAGTTTATAAGAAAATTCAGTAAGATTAATGAAACCATAATAGAGAAAATAAAGAAGAACAAACAAGAATTTAAGTGGACTGATGAAGCAGAAAGAAACTTTAAAGTTTTGAAGTAAAAGATAACTGAGAAGCCTGTTCTGATTCTGCCTAATTTTACAAAACCATTTCAAGTAAAATGTGATGCCAGTGGAGAGGCCATTGGAGCTGTGTTGAGTCAGAATGATAGGCATGTAGCATATTTAAGTGAAAATTTGAATGACACCAGAAGAAAGTATTCCTCTTATGAGAAGGAATTCTATGCAATTGTTCAGACACTGAAGAAGTGGAGACATTATTTGATGTCCAGGGAATTTGTATTATATTATGACAATCATGCTTTGCAGTATATTATACAGCAGACCAAGTTGAAACATAAGCATGCTAAATGGATTGAGTATCTCCAAAGTTTTAATTTTGTTTTGAAACATATAGGTGGCCAAGCCAATAAAGTAGCCGATGCTTTGAGTAGGAGGAACATGCTTGTTCAAGAAACAAATTTTGAAGTTGTAGGATTTGAGTTTCTAAAATAATTTTATAAGATAGATCCATATTTTAAAGAAGCATTTGAGGCATGTAATAACCCTATTTTAACAGATAGAAGCCAGTGGATGGATTATTTCCTGCAGGAGGACTTGTTATTCAGAAGAAGCCAACTGTGTGTACCAAGATGTTCCATGAGGGAAAATTTGATCAAAGAAAAGCATAGTGGTGGACTTGCTGGACACTTTGGTACTGATAAGACTTATGAGCAGCTGAGTCACTTTTATTACTGGCCTAAGATGAGAGTAGAAGTGGATAAGTTTGTGAAGAATTGCAAGATCTGTGAGTATGCTAAAGGAAGGAGCCAGAATGCAGGATTGTACACTCCCTTGCCTATTCCAGACAGGCCTTGGGACATGGTGAGTATGGATTTTGTTCTAGGATTGCCCAAGACTCAGAGAGGGAATGATGCAGTCTTTGTTGTAGTGGATGTGATTCTCCAAAATGGCACATTTTATTCCATGCTATAAAAACTAGTGATGCCACCCATGTTGCTAACCTGTTTTTCAAAGAAGTTGTTAGATTGCATGGGTTGCCCAAGAGTATTGTTTCAGACAGAGACACCAGATTTGTAGGTCACTTTTGGAGGACACTGTGGAAGAAACTTGGTACCAAACTAAGTTTCATCTCAACTTATCATCCCCAGACCGATGGACAAACCGAGGTAGTGAATAGGAGTTTGGGAAATTTGTTGAGAAGTCTTGCAGGAGATCATCCCAAGCAGTGGGATCATATTTTTCCCCAGGCAGAATATGCATATAATGATTTACCAAACAGAAGCACAGGGTAGATTCCATTTCATATTGTTTATGGAATGCACCCCAGAGGAATATCAGAGTTAAGAAATCTGGGAAGAGCAAAGTTAAGGAGTGCAGATGGTGAGGAATTTGCTTCAGAGATCCAGGCCATACATGAACAAGTGAAACAGAAACTACAAGGCAGCAGCATCAGATACAAAAATAGGGCAGACTTGAGTAGAAAAGAAGTTCACTTTGAAGTAGGAGACTTGTTTTTGGCACACTTGAGGAAGGAGAGGTTCCCAAAGAAGCAATACAAAAAATTGAAGTTCAAAAAGATTGGGCCATGCAAGATACTTAGGAAGTTTTCTGCAAATGCTTATGAGATTTAATTGCCACTTGATGTTGGAATATCTCCCATTTTTAATGTTGCAAATTTGTACAAGTATGAGGATGATGGTGCAGAAGAAAGAACAACAGACAAGGAACATATTGAGTGGAGAGAGCAGCTACCTCTAGCACAACCATTGCAACCAGAGAAAATATTAGATAAACGACCATTCAGAAGGACCAGAGGACGAGAGTACTTTTAGTACTTGATCAAATGGAAGGATAAGCCAGAGGAAGATGCCACTTGGATGATTGGAGAAATGTTGCAGAAGATAGGCAGATCCATGAAGGAGCTCATGGATTTAAGCCCATGAAGAAAATTGCCTCTGGAGTCCGATGCAGGGGCATTAGACACTAGCTAGCAATGTAGGAAGTTTGTCCACATGTTATGGTTAGGAGGGTTCAAAACGTTTGAATTGTAACAGTTAGGTGTCAATACGTCAGCTGACTGTATTATTTAGATTAGTTGGATTTGTAAAAGTCGAATAGTTAAGTTTGATCCATCTGTCACATTTCAGTTAGTTGAATAATTGTAATTAGGCTTTTGGTTTTCTAGAAAGGTCCTCGCAGAGGAACCGAAGAGTCACACTATAATGTATATAAATTGAATCCTCGGATGTATCAGAGGGGAGAGGAAGAGTAGAGGAGATTTCTGCAATAAAACTCTGTTGACGATTGCTTCCAGTTAAATGAATTTCAGTTCTGTTGATTTTCCAACTGTCTTGAGTCGTTATTTGCGAGGAAATTCGTTTGATTGTGAGGTGATTGGACATTGTCTTGTGTATAACTGTTGAACTAATATTGTGTGTAGAATCTGGTGAATCAAGTCACCACGAAACCTCTGTAATTCTCTGTTTGTTTCTTTCTCTCGAATTTTCCGAGTGAGTGAAGGAATCCTTGTGTAGGCGAAGACTGCTAATAATGGCGAATCCCGTTTAATGAAGAAAATTAAGTTGTTTGTTGATTAATTGGAATTTCCTAACCGGGGTCAGAACCTTAGTTAACAAACGGAGAATATACCAAGGATAGCGTAACCCGATTTAAAACCGTGGTCAGTCACTGTTCAAAACTCGCGAGTGGATTTACGAAGGAAAATTGCTCATATTGCACTGATTTTGGTGAGTAAGCGGTATTTCCTGGTTGGGGAGCGATTCCATAGAGTGTTCGACACGTGGCGAGGTGGACCCCCGGAAAACCACCGTTTAAAGTGCGCCATCGCACGTTATCGTTCGTACTAGGATGCTGAGCGATATTTCCGAGAAACGTTGATTTGGGAAAGAGCCATCAGACAGTGGTCGCTTGCTGTATATGCGCGAACGATAAACGAGGTGCGCGAACGATAAACGAGGTATGGTGCAGGCATTTGATTGGTCTATTGATTGTAGAGGTGGGGCTGGAGCCAAGGGTTTATTTTAAGTCGTTTGTTTAAAAGGCGTAGAGTATTAATATAAAGTCCGAAAGGATTAAACATATGCGATAAGGTTCGGAGATATATTTAACATTCGCCAAAGTTTGCTGAATATATTTATTTGTCAATTTCTTTGAAATTGATAAATAAATTCTCATGGAAATTTGAGAAGACCACGTGGAGTTCAAAGAACGGGGTTTGAAAGGAAATATATTTTTATCGATCAAGGTAAATACCATCTCTTCTTGTATAGGTCCGATCACTTTTGTTGGCGTCGAAATGAATATTGCGAACATGACTCAGAAATTCATTTTAAAATAAGTAAGAAATACTAAAGTACACTTATATATGTCTAATACAATAAGTAGTGAAAAATGTGTACAGTTTCTATTGTCTCCTTTCTTTTGTGCATGTGAGTATCTGCAATGGTATCTAACAATACCCATATCAACAAAAAAGCGACTCACCAAGACTTATCTAGTTCATGCACGAAATCCAAGAACAACATGCTACAAGGAGAAGCATGAAAAAGTTTAGAAACAATAATTGGGAGAACAATTACCATCTTCAAGTAGGTATTGGTATGTGGATTAACAAGGATGCTAGTGGGATTGCTAGAAAACTTGAATAACAATTTAACAATTACAACAGAATCAGTATTATTTCCATTTAATATTGGAAATTAACAAAGATCTGCCACATAACGTAACAATCCTAATCCCATCTTCCAGTATGTATTGGGATGTGGATTAACAAGGACATTAGCAGACTTGCTACAAAACTTGAATAACAATTTAAGCAATCACTATTGAACCAATATTATTTACCTTAATTGTTGGAACTTACCAGAGCATGTAAAGTAAAGACTTCGTTAGAGTCATAGTGTTCATTGGTCACTACTTAGCTACAGTCTAAGAAATACAACATGGAAGCTCTTCTTTCTATAAACTTGGAGCTTCCTGCACTGATTCCTTCTTGGAAACTAAATTAAGATTGCCAATTTCTTCAACTAATGCCTTTTGGTTTGATGTTTCATCAATCTCCTCTTGCCTGCTCACAAAGTTTGCACCATGAAATGGCTTAATTTTTCTTGCACTAGTATTGATAGAGACCCTATAGCAGGTATCATTGGAAGACGAAGGCAAACCGTTCCTTAAAAACTTCACAGTAAAACCCTTCTGTAGCAATTGATTTATAAATTCCTGCAATACCCGTTCATGCTTTTGTCTCAACTCCTCTATTTCCTCTTGATGCTTAAGTAATAAGAGTTTGATTTTTTGGGTTACACTATTCTTATCTTCCAACTCATTGGCCAACAAGGTGGTATAATCTGGCAAAGTCACACTAGACTATAAAGAAACAGTTTTACCATCATGCTTGCCTACAAGTACATTCTGGTCCAAAGCAAGTGCAATGTTTCTTGCTTCGAAAATGAACTCAGAAGTCTGTGTTAGACACCATTTGTATGATGGGAAGCTTCTGTGCTGGACTCACTATAAATCCTAGAATTGCTAAAACGTCCCTCACAAAGTGGCACTTTATGATCCTACATATGAATTCAATTTAAATGTGAATCATCTATATTATAAAAAATGGTCATGGTAAATGTCATGTTCAATTATATTAGTTACAAATGACAAGAAGCTACTATGCTTGTTCATCAATTAAGAGATAAGTAAACAGGCACACTGTAATCATAAACACAAACATAGCAGGTCATTAAACAGTATTGGATGGTTGTCTTTAGAAGCATCATGGCAGGCGGAATTTGTGCTATGAATTAGCTGGATCGCTTCTTTATTTTAAATAAGATATCTTTAGGATTAATCACATATATAGGATTGGGTCACTTGTTTATTTGTTGGCAATAGAAAGCATCATAACAATTGTGACCACCATGCATTCTAAAGGCATTAGATTCCCCAAGATACAATAAAATTAAAGTTATATTTGTATGTGATTTTCCTTTACTTTTGAGGTACACCCACTCAATGCAGTTAGCTTACATATTAATTTTTTGCCATTCTCTAAGGAGCAGGGGAAAATATAGCCAGGATGTAATCGCAAGTTTTTAAGAATTTCGCAATAAAGAAAACTCAATCATGCATTTCAAACAAATAAGTATATGCCATAATAACCATATTTGGAAAGATAGAAAAATGATAGAACCAAAACAGGGCAAAAAACCAACAGATATAAATTTGGCCCAAGGGTTATGGCTGATAATCATTGAGAAAGAAGAAAAAATGCCAAGCCACCAAATATCAACATCATAATGCCAAACAAAATGTAAATCGGTAATCCACTAAGCTAACTTGAAAAAAGAGAAACTGTGAATCGATTAATTGAAGTCTGAAAGAGCCACCACATTACTACCGCGCTACTGACTACAACCAAAAAAATTGTTCAAACAACATTTTTTGGGCCAGTTACTCTCATTGGCTACCATAATATATATTTTGTACCTTGTATCTATTTATAACTCTATTGGAGGGACATTTTTAAATCCATTTTTGCAAAAGGATGCTATTCAACATCTGGATGTTGCATGTAAATGGAACCAAAATGGTATGAGAAAACCAAATCTCTACATATTGTCATGGATTGCATTAATCTCAATGAGCATCTTCCCTTATCTATTTATGTATGTAGAGCAGGAATTTTGAAATACCCTTTTTCATCTTGTGCTCTTAATAGACTAGATATTTATAACCTGGAAGCATGGGGAGGCACCTAGCTTCCAATTAATGACCATAGTATAATTCAATCCATCCCATCCCCACCTGCATATTCCTAGACATCTCATCTGATTCCAATAATTTTAATGATCATATTCTCTTAACTTTCATATTGTGCTCAGAAAAGAGTACGTATCTAGAACCTGGAACAATGCAAAAAACCTACCTTCGACTTAGTGACCAGATTGTAATTCAATCTTTCCCATTCTCACCTTCATAGTCCTATAAGTCTCAGCTGGTTCCACTAATTTTAGAGAGCATATTCCCTTAAATTTCATCTTGTGCTTAGAAAAAAGTACATATTTGAAGACCTAACGTCCACTCTGTGACCAAATTGTACTTTAATCCAACCCATTTTAGTTCAAGAATAAGTGTTATTGGCTTCATTTTATAAAAAAATGGCACCAGAAATGTTGTTGTTCAGGTCAATGTGAAATTTAAATGCTACATCTCTATATATTGATCATAAATTTGTGAACCAAGTGTACTGCCTTCAAATGAGAAACATTCTGAGATATTGGCAATTACAATAGTCCAGATTGTTCACTACAAGTAGAATGTCCCTACGATAGTTGTACAAAAGATGTTTTAACTTTAGAGTTAATCCTATGCATCTCGAGACTTTCTTCAAGATTATTTTATGCCTAATAAGTTTCAGATACATAGAGGTAACCACATACAATTGAGATCTAGTTCTCCAATCTACACTGAGCCCAGACTTACAGGACATGAAGAAAGATAACAGTAAGAATATGATAGGAGTGAAGTTTAAATGAAAAAACCAAAACAGAGAGACAGAGACAAATAGGTATTAGGATTATAGTAAGTCTCACATATAATAATCAAGATTAAACCCATAACACTATAAATGTTGGTGTCACTACACCCTAACATTCATCATTTCAAAGTAACCCAAGATATTACATTAGGTGGACAAATGATTACATGACATGATGAATTTATGATGAAAATGGTTTTCAGACTCATCATATACATCTATGTTAAGAGAGGGAAATAATCATACATGACATGCTGAATTTATGATCAAAATGGTTTCCAGACACCTCATACACATCAATGTTAAGAGTGGGAAATAATCATAGGTTGGCTTTGCCATAAATGCTAACATACATAAGAAGAAGCTCGATCCTAATACTAAAGAAACACTAGCACACAGAATAAGTCATTACATTTGCTGAATTTTTACCATGATGTTCAAAATTAGGCAAAATTCAAGGGAAGATGAATAAATTCATTTAAATATAGTGATTAAATTTATTTGAGTTTGACATTCAGTGGTAAAATTAATTTAAATTAGAATGTAGAATTATATTTCCTCAAACTTACAACTTGACTTTGTCCCAAATTTTATCACATCATTTGGCATTGACTATTTTCTTCCAAACTTCATGGCCATCAACCATGAACAAAACCATGAACTACGTGACTTAGTCAATGCAACCACATGTCAATGACTAGAGGATCATTAACATGGCACAAGACAACCACAAAAGGTATCAAAAAATGACTACTTATAGGACATGAAGAATTATTGGAGCTTCCTACACTGATTCCTTCTTGGAAACTGAATTAAGATTGCCAAATTCTTCAACTAGTGCTTTTTGGTTTGATGTTTCATCAATCTCCTCTTGCCTACTCACAAAGTCTGCACCATGAAATGGTTTAATTTTTCTTGCACTAGTACTGACAGAGACCCTGTAATGTTTTATTGACAATTTGTTGGACAAAATAATTTCTATCTCGAGGGCTTCCCATGGACTCAAAATATGTACTATTAAAACATCCCTTTCAAGTGCAAGATCTGCAATGGCTTAGGTCATTTTATGGAAACTTGGTACAAAATATGTTCCTCCAACTGTTGGATGCACTTCTATAAGGGGATTGACATAGATCTTTCTACAAGAAGATCTGATGATTAAAGTTCAAAAGTATAGGCCTTATCAAGCTTGGAAGATATTTCATCTCTTTTCACTGTCTCAAATTCTATGATAATTTCGGTTCCTTTTATAGATGTAGTTCCTCCAACTTCACATAAACAGTCTTTAATCTGCTCTCCTCTTTGATGGTTGATTCCATTAGATGTTGAAGGAGGATTCTGCAATAATGGTTTTCAGATTTGATTTGAAGCCACTATGAGTTATTGAGGCCAACTCTGACATATTCCCAAACTATAATTCTAACATTCCCTTGCTTGATGGAAACTTGGATACATTTCTTGTGATTGCATTCCTTCTCTTGGAAATTCTACCTAGAAAACCCCAAAACTGGTCTGCTTGGTTGGTTTAGCCAACTCTATTCTTGTTTTGATAACCCTGCCACCATTAGAAACAAAAATAACATATTTATAGGTATTGATTTGTTATTAATGCAATAATTTTTTTTTTACCTATCAATTTCTGCATTTATTGGGGCAGTTTGCTATTTTATTGAGCAGAGTTTAGAGTCTAGACTGTCTCTAAAGTCATGTTTTTCTCATCAGCAAATATCTTATCCTTATCCTTGCAAAAAAAAACCAGCTAATGGTTTCAAAAATAGAATATTGTGAATTATTTATTCTTAAAATAGTAGCCCAACTGTACTATAAAATGCTTGCTTCATTTCTCTGATGAGACGGTTGATGACTTTACTACGATAGTGCAGATTTCACGATAATTTTTTTTAATATGGCTTTGCTGATTGCATCGTTAAAATGGGTAAATCATTTTCTTATTAACTAAATGGGTAAACTACCATAGAGTGAGTGGGCTGACCAGAGCCACATCCAAATTGACTATAGCTACAGTCAGAATGAATTAGAGGAAGCATGCTGATCATAGAGCTACTTACAGCCAAGGTAAACATTATGTACTATCAAATAAAATTTAAACCTTGAAATGATAGGTTGATGATTAAAACTGAGGAAAAAGGTTGGATAGTTGAAACTGACTAAGCAATGAAAAATGTAGCTATTCATAACCTCAACGTGGCCATTCATAATTATTGTCACCCTTAGCAGACAATGATCAAAATTTGCATTGTGCTTCTGCACTACCTACAGGATGCTGAAGAGTTGACAATGTCTATAAAGTGTGTCAACTTGGCCATTCGTAATTATTTGTCAGTCCCAGCACAAAATGATTGAAAATACTCCACCTCTGGAACTGCTCTAGGTGTGCATTTTAGCTACTAAATACCAACTAGTCTGTGCCTAAAAAGAAAGTTGGCACTACCCAAAATTATAACTTTCATAGGGGCTGGAAGGAAAATAGCCAGGCCAAAATAGAACTTGAGGAATATAGCTAATTGAACAACTTGTCATTTGAGAAGAGGCACGTGTCAAATGCCAAATATACAAGTATACGCCACCATGATGAAAATCCCAAAATCATAATATTATATTAAGTTAACAAAAACCCAAATTAGCTTCGGAAGCATAGATTCCATTAACATTTTATTTGGCTTTAGAATTCTCATTAGAGTTTCAATTTAGCCATGGAATGTGCCTCTCTATTTTTTGCAAACAAATGGGGTGTAAAAGCACTTTGAAATCAACAATGCCTTATGGGGGGAGGAGGGGGTGGGGGGGGGGGGAGATTTAAGAGGACCAATATGAAAACAAAATAGAGCATACCATGATTCCATAATCCAATCCTCTAACAACAGTTAAGTCAATGGCCAATGCAGCCAACTCGAACTTCCCCAAGTGGCCTGCCATCAATTCTACCACAACAATAAACATGTACTACAAGATAGTAGTAGCTATAGTGGCAACAAAATGAATGGGCTGATGATTACTCTATCATTTTTCTTATGCTCTGTAAAAGCATGACCTTTATCCATAGAAACTAATTACTTTGAGATGAGCTATTTTACCATGAAATCTTCTTTGTTGTCTCATGCAAGGCTACAAAACCAAAGAACTACCACAGTGACTTGTCTTTTACCAAAAAAAAGATAAATGTAACGACATTGATACACAACAAAGTTGCAAATTTTCAATACACCAAGTTAGCTATCATGGGAATTAAACCATTTGTTGTGTTTAACATCCATTTTAAGTTTTTAGCCTATTGTTTTGAATACACTTTTAGAAAAATTGCAGATCTTACAAAGTGGAAGTTCAGAAGAGATAGCCATAGGGGTATATTATTTGTATTTCGAATAGCTCAGGGAAGCCATAAGGACATAATGTTAAACCAATCCCTAAGAAAAACTCCAACAGATGAATAAATTCATAGCCCTCGAAGAAACTTTCGAAGGCACTATCCTCAACCCTCATTGTTTTTGGATAGAACAGTCCACAACTCTGAGAACATTTTTGGCAATTTAGAGTTTAACATTTTGTTATACTAGGAAACATATTATAAGGATTCATGGTTTCCCATCATAGGATAATTGCAAAAATGTTTGGAATCTCACCAAATGCACAATGTGCATGAGAGGAAACTCTAAATTTTCTGATTTTATACTGAGTTGGTTTGACTCAAGAGTTCAATTGTGATAGACCAAGCACTCCACTTATGGAACTGCTCTAGGAGAAGAAGATGTCATGTTACAAGCATGGTTCAAAATTCATGACACAAATGCTTTACCTACCTAAGTTAGTTATGCTTTAACAGTTCCCCAGGTTACTAAACTTAGCTTAGCTCCCCAGATTCAGCCAAATAGTCATGGAAGTGATGGAAAAAAATAGTTTACAGAGTGTTTAGGTTGGATTAAGTTTTATATGGCTTTTCTGATTGCATCCTTAAAATGGGTAAATCATTTTATTATTAACTAATATGGATTTAAATTAAACTTAATAGAAAAAAATAAATTTAACTTAATTGGCACCACATATCTGACAATAACTTCCATGGAGGGAGCAGGCTGACCAGAGCCACATCCGAACTGACTATAGCTACAGTCAATATGAGTTAGAGGAAGAAGGTTGATCGTAGAGCTACTTACAACCAAGGTAAACATTATGTACTATCAAATAAAATTTAAACCTTGAAATGATAGGTTGATGATTAAAAATGAGGAAAAAGTTTGGATAGTTGAAACTGACTAAGCAATGAAAAATGTAGCTATTCATAACCTCAACTTAGCCATTCATAATTATTGTCACCCTTAGCAGACAATGATCAAAATTTGGCATTGTGCTTCTGCACTACCTGCAGGAGGCTGAAGAGCTGACAACGTCTATCAATTTATCATCTGTTTCATTAGGCTAACAAGGCTGTCAACTTGGCCATTCATAATTATTTTTTAGTCCCAGCACAGAGGCATGTGTCAAATATTGTATTTTTTTATCGAATTTCTAACATACTGTATAAGAATAGACTCAACTGTGTATGGGAAATTTCGCCCCTGCCCTCTTTGGTTCAGTACAACAGATTGTAATATGTTGTTGAGCTCTTGTTGAGTGATTTGAATTCGACATACCTGAATCTTTCATGATTTGGCCTATTCTTTTATTGCACTGATAGAATTGAGGTGCATTCTACAGCCTATAGGCCTATAGGTTACGTCATCTATACATGATGTTTCCTTCCTATAGGCACTCCCTTTTTCTCCAAGTTAGGTCATCTACAGATGATGTCTGCCTCCTTTAGGCACCCTTTTCTCATGGGCTAGCTGCTAGATAGTAAGACACTATGACCCACGTCTGCTTCCTTTAGGCATCAGATATCTAATTTATTTTCTTAGCTTGCTGTTCTAGAAGTATTATATTGTTTAGCATTTGCACATCCCCTAGACATCTAGTATCACTTCAAGTTGGCCCCTATTAGCCTCATGGAACACACCTTCATTTCTACTAGATAATTTATGATATTATTGCCCAATGATTTCCCTACGATGACCCCTCTCAAGGCCCCTTATTATCAATATACATGTTCCCTATGTCGTGACCCACTTGTTTAGCACTTCCCTTATCTAGGCTTGTGACACCATGTTTGATAATCCCCCTCCTATAGGCACCCTTTTCGTCTAGGTCAACCGAGCTACAGTTGGCGTTTTCCTCCTCTAGGTCTTGCCTTTTTATTTAGGTTATGTCATCTATACGTGATGTTTCCTTCCTATAGGCACTCCCTTTTTCTCCAATTTAGGTCATCTACAGATGATGTCTGCCTCCTTTAGGTACCCTTTTCTCATGGGCTAGTTGTTGGACAGTAAGACACTATGACCCATGTCTACTTCCTTTAGGCATCAGATATCTAATTTATTTTCTTAGCTTGCTGTTCTAGTAGTATTATATTTTTTAGCATGTGCACATCCCCTAGACATCTAGTATCACTTCAAGTTGGCCCTTATTGGCCTCATGGAACACACCTTCATTTCTACTAGATAATTGATGATATATTGGACAATCCTATATGGTCGAGAAGATATTGCATTACCTCCTTCATCTTTAAATATCTTACCACATGATCCTATGAATTTTCTAGAAATATGCCATTTTCAGGCACCATTTTGCACCCTTTTTGTCCAAACAAACTTTGGTTTTTCTTCAACACCCTACTATTGCCAAAATTCCACTTTTTTCTTGTCTGCTCAACTTCCTTTTGTACCATGGATTTCTTGTTGATCATTGTAATACTGCATCCATATTTTTATGTATCATGGTACAGAGAAAAATAATTGAAAATTATATAAACTTGTGTGCTTTGCACCTCATTAATTTTATCCAACCTCTCATGCATTGGATGTGAAAATTTCTTAATCTAAACCAGAAATCCTACTGCAGTAAATTTGATTTGCATTGCTTACTTGTCTTATTAAATTACAAGTTATTTTTATGAATATTCAGTAAAAATAATAATGCAAATACACTGCATCCTACATAATTATACATGGGAACAACATACATTTTTCTCATGCAAGGCTACAAAGCCAAAGAACTGCCACAGTGACTTGTATTTTACCAAAAACAAGATAAATGTAGCGAAATTGATACAAAATGAAGTTGCAAATGTCCAATACACCAAGTTGGCTATCATGGGCATTAAACCATTTCTTGTGTTCAACATCCCTTTTAAGTTTTTAGCCTATTGTTTTGAATACACTTTCAGAAAAGTTGCAGATCTTACAAAGTGGAAGTTCAGAAGAGATAGCCATAGGGGTATACATTGTCTTTCGAATAGGTCAGGGAATCCATAAGGACATACTGTTAAACCAATCCCTAAGAAAAACTCCAATAGATGATTAAATTCAAAACCCTCGAAGAAACTTTCAGAGGCACTATCCTCAATCCTCATTGATTTGGATAGAACAGTCCACAAATCTCACAGCATTTTTGGCAATTTAGAGTTTAACATTTTGGTATATTGGGCAACATTATAAGATTTCGTGGTTTCCCATCATAGGATAATTGCAAAAATGTTTGGAATCTCACCAAATGTATAATGTGCATGAGAGGAAACTACAAATTTGTTGATTTGATATTGAGTTGGTTTGACTCAAGAGTTCAATTGTGACAGACCAAGCACTCCACCTCTGGAACTGCTGTAGGAGAAGAAGAGGTCATGTTACAAGCATTGTTCAAACTTCATGATAGAAATTCTTTACCTACCTAAGCTAGTTCTGCTTTGAAATTTCCTCGGGGTACTAAACTCAGTTTAGCTCCCTAGATTCAGCCAAACAGTCGGGGTTCTCTCCAGAATTTTTGTCCTTCAACCTTGGGTGGTAAGAAAATGGGGCAACCTTGGATGGAAAAAATGTGGGGCTGCTTTGCTCCCACACTTCCCCAATATCAATAGCCAGGCCCCCTCAGCCCTAGTTAGCCCCGAGATGACATCATCAGCCATTTTACAATGGTCAACACCCCTACCTTGACTATCAAGACTAGCAGCCAATGCATCCAACTCGAACTACCCCAAGTGGCCTGCCATCAATTCTGCCACAACAATAAAAATGTACTGCAAGATAGTAGCAGCTATAGTGTGCACTGCAAGCTTCCATTGGGCCTTGCACTCAGAGCAGGTTGTCCTGCTCAATTCTTTGTGCCTGTGACTGCTATCTGAGGTGGGCATTAAGTTGTTAAGTTGCACGTACTCGTGAACTTTGAACTTATTGTTGTGTTCATTGGTAGGATTCTGAACATTTGGGTACCTACCTTAACATCATCATGCTTTTATGTACAAAACGTTAGTCACAGCTGGTGCACTTTATTGGATGCCTTTGCCACTCGTTTCATGGGCTATTTCAATGGTGTAGATGATGATCTAGGGTGCAACTTTGATTGTTGTTATAGATCAGATTTGGGCACTCTCTTTGAACGCTCTTCTGACATTTATCTTATGTTCATCCTTTCTTGAAGAGGGCGCTGCCACAGGTGGTATTTTAGCCTATTTCTATACGAAAAAAACCACCATGATTTCACAAAATCATTAACAGCAATTGAGATAGGTTCAAGAGGCATTGTTGTTTAATCATCAGAGGAGAAGAAACAATAATGGATTTATCCTATTGGTTTTAAATATGCTGAGTAGAAATCATGGTTGTATCATATTTGAATTTAATTAATGTGTATTGATGAATTTAAATCATTTCTTTTAGATTGATGGATTATCTCATAATTCTTAATGGATTGCTTTTAACTCTTAAATGTATCTTAGGAGAGAGGAAATAGTTTGATATTCTATGCAGTCTATTTTTCTCTAAGAAATTTTAGTTTAAGTTATTTATTACACTATTTTATTTAATTGAAAACCTTTGAGACCACATATTTATATATTATGAGATTAATATGGGTAAGCTTCTTTGTTGAATTTTTTTAGGTTTTAGTGTAAAACATGAACAACCCTGAATATGGCACATATGAATGGTGGAAAATGGATGTCTATTGCTCATGCAATCGCTGCTATGGTAGAAGACGCCAAAAATGACATGTTGAGAGGGACCATTTATCATTAAATGGTCCTATCCAAGGTTTTTTGGAGAATGACGAAGAAATGAATATGGAAATGTCCACAAGAATTCAAAATAATGATTTAACAATTGGAAGTGGTAATGGTTTACCCAACATCGTTGGTGAAGATAATTTTAATCATGGCCCCAATAATACATAATGATTACATGGATGGTTCTAACGACGACCATGCACATGTATAAGAACAAATAACTATTGAATCCAATGCAAGAGAAATTATAGATTCAATTAATATACACGTTTATGGACAAACTAATGATAATGATATTATAAATATGGCAAGGGCACCACTATACCCTGGTGCACAATGCTCCATATTGCAATCTGTGTTACCCCTTCTTAACTTAAAATTTGTCCATGGATGGACAAAAAATAGTTTCATTGATATTCTACAGTAAGTGTTTTTATACAAAATGGAAATTTCAAGTTTTTTTTAATAGATGTTTCCAAAAATATAATTCCACTCTAAAATATATCTTATCATTGTTGATGGTACTGTCACAGGTATCAGGTCTACTCCTTCCAATCAATAACAAATTGCCTAAATCAAAAAATGAGATCATGTAATTGACAAAATATTTAGGTATGGATGCTTCCAAGATGTATGATGCATGTCCCAATGATTTCAACCTATATTATGCAGATGGTAAGGAATCCTTAGAAGAATGTCCAGAATTATGTGAGAAAAGGTACCATATAAGTACATCATCAAAAAAGGTAACAAGAAAGGTTCTACGTCACATACCAATTTGAGAGGTTATTTGGATGTAAGGAAATGTCACAACTCATGGATTATCATGTGAGGGGAAGGAGCACAGATGGTGTTATGAGGATGTCGGTTGATGGAGTGGCATGGCATAAGATCGAGGAGAAGTGACCAATTTTCAAAGATGAGCCACGAAATGCAAGAATATCATTAGCATTATATGGTGTGAATCCTTATAAAAATCAATCAACACAATGGTCTACATGTCCAGTAATTGCTATAAAAAACAACCTACCCCCATGATTATCAACCAGAAAGGAACATGCTATGTTGACACTTATATTACCAGGTTATACTTCATGGAAATTCCTAATATTGAGTCACATGGTAATAGTAACAAATTTCATGGTGCAAATGACAAATTGAAGTTGATGTCTTTACAGGTCCAAATCAACCGAAACATATGGACACATACTTGGAGCCTTTAATAAACAAGTTATTAATGCTTTGGAAAGGAATGAATATAAAGGATGTGTCTCATCCTATTTCTTCAAGGATCTTTCAATTTCATGCAATGCTTCTTTTCACAATTCATGATGCTCCAGGGCTATCAATGTGTTGTGGTGAGTTATAGTTGGTGTTAATAACCTCATATTGTCTTTATTGATTTCATTTATTTCATATTAAAATCCTAAATTATTACTTGATCTTGCATATAAAAATGAAATGCCTTCAAACTAAGGGATCTTATGGATGCCCAACGTGTGGGCCTTGCACCTCATCAAGAAGATCGAGTCATTTGGGAAAGACTTTATACGATGAATATATAATGTTTCTAAAGCCTGATCATCCATATCGCGTACAAGATAAGGATGATTTTGGTGGAAAGGAGTGCCTTCTTAGAGAACCTTCAAAGATGAATCCCGGGAGATGGATGCATTCATATAGAAGCACAAATGGTAATTTTCATTCTCTCCTTTTAAATGATATACGATTACATTCCTAAAACATTGATTTGTGAAATTTATTATGATTTTTCTTTTTGGTAGGATCTCTTCCTTCAGGAATGACTCGAAAGACAATATTTTCAGAGTTTCCATATTATGAAGACCTACCTGTTGTTCACTTGTTTGATACAATGCACATAGGGAAGAATGTATCTGTTTGTTTATATAATATCCTATTTGAGAAGAGTTCAATACATGGGATGGAACTAAATAAGCTACAAGTGAGGATGGACCTCAAAGAAGTAGGAAGAATGCCTCATCTTTGACCAAATGATGATGGTAAATTTGTAGCTGATCCATGGTCTCTCACAAAGGAGGGGAAAGATCAGATGATTAAATCCATAAAATCAGTAAGATTCCCAACAGGTTTTGGAGTAAATTTTAAGAATGCATTCTCAAAAGGAAATGAACTTGTTGGAATGAAGAACCATGATTGGCATAATTTCTTAGGGTATGTGCACATTGATAGACATTAACTATATTATCTATTATGTGATTTTAAAATTCTTTATTTAAAAAATAATTATATAGCATGAGTAATTGATTAATTTTAACATTCTAATTGCAGTATCTATTACCTACCAACCTTCCAAATAATATCGATGACAACATTAGGAGGACAATCTACAAGCTAAGTAGATTTTTTAGGTATGATGCATGGCCTGTATAAGGAAAAAGGTCTCTTCAAGTACAATGTGATATACTAGAAAATTGTTCATCTATAATATTTTTTTTTCATTACACAAATCGTGGGCTTAACTTAATTAATTCTATTCTAGGTGGGTCACTTCAATAGAGATACACAACAAAGACTTAAATATGTGGAAGAAATAACTCCCCATTTTGATGTGTGACATGCAAAATAGGAACACTACATTGTGCACCTCTTACATGAAATAGAGTTGTGTGGACCAATTCAAACAAGGACAATGTTTCCTATTGAGTGCTATTTAAAGGTTTTGAAATTTTTTTTAAAGCAAAAGGCTCGTCCTGAGGGTTCCATCCTTCAAGGGTACATGTTGTTCAAATCCACAGTTTATCTCACTGAATTGTGCAAAGAACTAAATATTGAAGGTCCGCAACTATGGGACTCAAAAGAAAGTGAAAAAGTTGAAGGACATATATTCATAGGACGAGCAAAAACTAGGGAAATTAAAGGTGATTAAACTTATATCTACAGATGGTTCAAGATTTTGATTTGTGACTATGATGGTATAATGTGTTTTATGTTTATGATTGCATATGTTGTTGAAATGGAGGCTTTATTATTATATGTTGCAAGAAACAGTGAACACACAAAGATATGGAGGGAGGAATATCAAAGACATCATGATGCCCAAAAAAGGCGTTTTTTATCATATGTATCTCGAGGTGGTCATAATTCATCTTCACATTCAACAATAATGAGAAAATTTGAAAAGGATTGGCCTCCAGCTATGAGTTTAAAATATTTGAGAGATAGAGTAGCAAGGGCATGTAGAAATAATGATGAAAGAGTTACAACACATGTATTGGACATTATAAAAGGACTAGAAGAGAATAAGGTGACTCATTATAAGGGGTTGTGGTGCAAGGGTCGTCATTACTGTGTTCGAAAGCTAGATGAAAATCGATAAACATTTGACTGTGGAATTGCTGCACATTTTACAGTAGATTTTCAGTCACATGTTCGTGATGGAAACATAAAAACCAACACCTTGAGATACTATGGATTGATCGAAGATATCTTAGAGATTAACTTCATATCTTTCAAGGTGGTATTATTTGAAGCTGAGTGGTTTAGAAATATTGTAGTTGGAAATCATCCAACAACATATATGCATGAGAATGGTTTTTGCATCATCAATCATACCAATTTTGAGCAAACAGATGAACCATATGCTTTTCCTGACCAATGTGAGCAAATATTTTTATGTTGTCATCCTACAAAACAATCAAAGTCATTTGTCATTGAGTATAATCCTAGATCAATAAGAATCTTCCAACCTTCACATGAAGAACAACCTATCTTAGCAGAAATTTCATCTAATGGTAGCTCAGATGATGAATTTAATGGGCAAGAATACATGCTTGAAATGTAAAATGGCTATTCAAATTATTTTGATGATTCATGACAAATTCTATGAATAGTTCTACTCAAGAAAATGTAAATGTCTAGTAGTTCTATATTAGAGTTGTATTTTCATTTAAATCTATTATATGGATTTGTTTAGAAGAATCAAACCTATCATAATCTAAAAATTAATATTATTTCAATGTTAAACATCTCAGAGAACTATAACATGGTAACAATGTTATATATATTATCATTATGTACATTTAGATTTTTTTTTTCTCATTATTTTTTTAGAAAACTTAATATTTAATGAATTTCTATCTTATAGAATTGAAAAGTTATTTTTAACAAGGGAAAGTTAGATATTAGAGGATTTATTAAGATTTTTTTACCATCCAAAATGATATTTTATGATTAAAATATTTTCAAAATGTTTCATTTGATTATGAGTTACTGTTTTTTAATGTTTCTTGTATGTATTTTAATTCATTTGCATACTTTTCATTTTATAATATACTCATTATTCCACTTCATATAATCAAAGGTTGATGCTTATATATATATATATATATATTGCACTAGTTTCATTATTGGATTAATGCAATGAAGTATATAAAACTCATTCTAACTTGGGAAATTTGTAATATTGAATTAGGTCTATTGATTCAATATGCAAACAAGAAAAAGAGAAAAGTATATTCAGACAAAGAGTTTAAATGAATTTATGAGGGACACACCTTATGGAGTCATAGGTATTAATGAGATACCTTCCAAAGGAAGTAATTTATCTACAATTCCATCTTCCCATTTAGATTTTACAGATGATGTATATGTCCCAGTAGTAACTAATACTTGCCATAATGTGGAGGCTACACTTGAAAATGGATTTGAAATTGATAGATTGCAATCATATAGAGAGTGGTTGATGAAGGCTGATGTTGATCCAATCATAGGAGATGCAATTCATGCAGCATACAAAACAACTATCTCTCACACAGAGAATGCAACATATACAAAAACAACAGTTAATGATCTACTAAGGTAAATAGTCATTTATATTTTACTTATAAACTTTAGGGTTGTAATTACATAACATATGATTATTAATAATATATTATATCGAAATGTTCAGGAGTAACATCAATGTTTTCAAAGAGACATTAACACCAATGGACAACAAAATCAATCTCCTCCATCAGATGAACAAACTATACCATCTATTGGTGCATCTTTTCAACCTCTCTTAAAACATCCAAATGAATATGTTAAATGAGAGGCAACTAATGGTATGCCATTCACAATCACATTAAATGAAAAAGGGAAAGTGTTAAATGATGAAGGTGGGAGAACATGGAGAGACATACTTCACCGTGAAGCATTGAGATTATTTGGTCCTACAATTACTAAAGATTTGAGTCATCAAGGTTAAACACATATACTATGATTTTTCATAAATTGCATACTTAATTTATGTAGTATGATGCAGGGGCATTAGACCCAAGACACTTTTTGTACATAAATAAACATAAGGGGGGTCTCCTGTTTTGTTTCCCCTATGTAAATATTCATAATTGAGTAATTTTAGTTAATTAGAGGGAGAAATGTAACTTCCTGAATGATTAGTGGGCATAGCAAGTGATAGTCCGTTTCAGTCCATCTGAGAGTTAGTTTAATTTGTAACTGTAGGAATTTGAAGAGTTTGTGAGTCATAGGGAAGCTGAATCGACTGATTCCAAATTTGTATAAAAATAAATCCCTGTGACAGAGTCGAGAGAGTTGCACAGACCTGCATAGAGAACTGCATAGGTTGCATAGGACTGTAGAATAGAGGAGAAGGGCCAATCGATTGAAGATCGGGCCGCTAGAAGGTTGTAAGTTAATTCACTATGTAAATAAGAAATGTTCCAGTCTTTATGTACATTTGTCGAGTTAAGTCATGTGTGAATGTATGTATGTCTTCTTGATGAAGGATAATGGATTCTATGTAATTGAAGTTTGAATCCCATAGCCAAGGATGTGAGCAGAGTGATAGAACTATGAATAATCTATAATAGGAATCTCTGTGCAGGAAGACGGAATTGAAATCATGTGTATGATTGAGTTATGGTGATGCTCTGTCCATGGGCATGCGTGAGAGTGCTTTGAATCTGCAGTAATGTACTCCGTCCCTGTGTTAATGCATATACTCCTGAATGCTCGTAGTTATACGCTTCGGTGTATATATTGAATATATATTAATCGTGTGCGAATAGACCATGGAATGACTGGCGTTCGACAACCGAGTGTGGAGAAAGGAACGAGGAGTGAGGTTGTAATGTGAAGAAATCAGCGTTGAGATGGTGCGAGGAGGAGAACCCTTTTAAATAATAAAGGTGACGGAACCTGGAGTAGAGGAGCAAAACCACGAAGGAGGAACAATGAACGTGGTTTAGAGCTAAACCAGTGGTTTTGATCGCACCACCTTTACACGGTGAGCGGAATTTGAGAAATCGGAGCGATTCCATACGCTGGGCAACGTGTGTTCCCGAGCGACTTTGGAAAACCGCCCCATCATGTGTTATTGTTCGTGCAATTAACCCGAGCAATATCTGTTGGATCAAATGAAGCGATGCGACGTGATAACAACCGTTGGATGGGCGCATGGATTTAACGAAGGTATGAATCGAGTTGTGTGTTCCAAATTTGAATGTGTGGGCCCTGTTGCTTGAAATGGCATGTGGTTAATTATACGAAGTCCCAGGTTATAGTCGTGTGTTGTGGCTAGTTAAGGATTTCCTCTAATTTGAATCCGAACCACGGTACTAACCTGAGTGTGGTCGAGTCTTTGACTGAAATCGGGGTCCAAGTTGTTGGGTTGTCATTATAGCGCTTCCAAGACTATAATATATATTGATATATTACAGTGTGAATGAAGAAATTTTATATGCTCGTGGTGGAGTAACATTTGGTTAGTAGAGAAGGTCTATATGGTATGATTGGTTCATATCAAGGAAGCGAATGAGCGTGACAGTGACCATTGGTTGATAGTAGAGCTCCCACAAAAAAGAAGTGAATCTGAGATGTTACATACGTATATTAACCTTGAAATTAATATCTCAAATCTCTGAGATTTGAGATATTAACGCTCTCAGACTTAAGTGTTTAATTGCCAGACCAAGAAAATAGAACTGTGTGAGTTTGCTAGAATTGTGTACTATGAGTTGATTGGGCAAGAAATTTTGGATACACTTCACACGTAGATTGAGGTTGAAATCAACGTAAACCGGGATTGTGGGTTTACCCCCGCTATCAAGTGGTATCAAAGCCAGAATTGAATCAGCTATTTGAAAGTTGATTTTTGGAAATGCACATGTACTGAAACAGAAAAAATAGTTTATGTTTGAATATGTTTAATACAGAAAATTGCAGATTTGATTTGACATGTAGTGAAGGTCTCCAGATGAGTAGAATCTAGATTTGAAGACAGAAGATTGCAGCAGGTAGAAATGCAATGCAGGTGAGGAGAAAAAGCAAGATCGTTCAGGGATCTTGGGAGGTAAGATGATGAGCCTTATTTGAACTCTGGTTGAAGGATTGTTTGCAGAAGTCAGAGTGCAGACAATTGAAGACATCTCAGTAGAAGTAGATCACAACTTTGAGAGCAATGGTAGAAGAGTCTAGCAAGGGATTCTGAGTGAAGAAGAAAAGTGTGGCAGAACCTGGAAGATTCCCAACAGAGGTTGGATGAAAGAAGAAAAGAGGTGTTCTTGAGATAAGTTGCAGAGTGAAGCCTAGAGAGCAGAAGAGAGTGCTCAAAAGGTTCCAGCAGAGAGGGGACCAGTACTTGCCAAAAGCCGGATTCAGAGGAAGGGATTGGTGAGGTGAGTTGCAACAAGAGAGCTTGCTGTTGTAGAGGCTTAGTGCGGCTTGTGAGTGAAGAACTCCTAGAGAAGAAAATGGCTACTGAGAGCCATGGCAGAGACTGCAGAGATTGCAGAGGTCCTGAAAGAGGCCACATCAACAGAGTGAGGGAAGATGCCAAAGAAATTGGCATAAGGAAGAGACTCACTGATGAAGAATGGCAGAAAGAATTAGCTGAGATTAGAGAATAGTTTAACGAACTGAAGAGAAGGATAGAAGAAAGCCAGAGAGTTGGTTGGCTCGTGAAGAAGAAGATAAAGTGGCAGAGGCTACAAAGGAAGAAGGAGTAGATGATGAATGCTCAAAAGAAAAAGGAAATACTCAGAGTGATTGAGTATTTGGAGAAGGACTTGGAGACTGGAGCTTCAAGTGGGACCAAGGGGTCCAAGAGCCTTACATCTGACATATTTTGCATGTTTGCAGGAACAACAGGTGAAAAAGAACAAACTGTTGATGTTGTCACTGAGGAAGAAAATGGAGCAACTACATGTTTTGAAGATGTCCATGCACAGTCAGAGAAAGATTCTGCTTTCCAACAGATTGGAAGCAGAAGAGATTTAGTTTGTGATATTGGCCAGAAGCTGGAGGTTGAATAGCTTGAGGACTCTGAAGAAGAAACCATTGGAGAATCTCTGGAGAATATAGAAGACTTGGAACAACAGAAAAATTTGATGATCGGAGCATCAATTGAGACCATGAGGTCTTGTGTTTTTGCATCTAACGAGTTGTGTGTGAATGCAGGTGTTAATGAAGACAATTCATATGGTGAAACTATGACAAATGAATTTGACTGTTGCCAAGTAAAGTATGATGAGTATCCTTCAGATGAAGAACAGATTGAACTACTGCAGCAGAAGGAATTCATTAATTCCTTATTTGGTAGAAGATATTGTTTCAATAGGGTTGATGATGATAAATTTTTCATTAATGATGATAATGACAGACTACCTTTGTTAAATGGCCAAGTGAGGAGTGATGGACAGGTAGCTGGAGTCTTTGCAGAGATGGGAAATCATGATTTTATTCTGATGAAGACCAAGGAGATAGTGACAGCAGGAGATAGAGAAGATTGTGATGAGATGCCAAGATTGTGGCATGAATTAAGTGGTCTAGTGCAGAGAACAGAACCACAGAGAGAATGTGTTCAGATGGTAAGGACAAAGATGGATGAGAAAGTTCATTCCTATGAACTAGAGTAGAAAGGAATCCTTGAAGAGGATGATGTAGAGGAGAGACTAACTGATAGTCTTAGGAAATGTTTGAAGAATTGGAATCAGCATTCTGATGTGCTGATTGAGAAGAAAAAAAGATTGGGACAACATACTGAGATGCTGACAGAAGAAGGAAAGGCTTTGAGGCCTTGTGAATTTTGTTTTAACAAATGTTTGATGAATGCATATCCTATTGATGCTGAAGGAGAATTGATAGCATGGGGCAGTCAATTGAAAGAGGAGAAGAATTTCATGGGAACATTTGGTCCATGGAGTGGAGAAATTGAGCTGCTAGAGAGTATGTTGAATCAACAGGATTCAATACAAGAGAGAAGACCTCAATTTCTGAATTGGGGATTGCAAAATGAAGATGAAAAGCTGAAGAATGAAGATGGGACAATCATGTCTCATGGACATAAATTTGTTGCTGTTGATAGTAGAGAATAATTGGCTTGTCCGAATAGCCGAGAGAAGATTGAAGAGAAGACTGTATGGCAGACTGTTGGGGCTGCTACAGCTGTGGAGAACCAGATTTTTACCCTGAAAAAAGAGAAAGATACAGTGGCTAGAGAACTTGATTTGAATGTTGGAGTCAATCAAGAAGAAGCAAGGCAATTGCTGAAGATTTCCAAGGCAGAAGAAGAAGATGCTGAACCTGAGTTGCAGCATAGTGAAGATTTTTTTGGCCAAGGGAGATGGCGAGAATGTTTACTGAAGACATTCAGAAAAGAAGGTGAAATGCTAGAACAATAGCTACTTGGAGTGTTGCTAGAGATAATGTTGAAGCAGCAAGCTGAAGTGTTGCCTGCAGGGGAGCAAGAATTTTACTGTTGCAGAGAGGGTATGGATGATAGGGTGGCAGCTAGGGCAGCAGTAAGAACTGAAGAAATGAGAGTGTAGCAAACAGAAGTAAATGTCCAGCAGTCAAAGGAAATATTAGATAGAGAAATCAAATTGATAAGAAAACTGATGCAAAAGATGCCTCAGAAAAGGACAGCAGCAAGGGAGCAGAAAATCAGCAGCAGCAAGGAGAAGACAGTCACAGACTGCGAGGGCATAGCAAGTGGAAAGATGCAGACCAAGACATGGAAACCAGGAGGAATGTGGAAGAAGGACGCTGCAACGAATGGCCAGTTGCAAAACAAGGTGTGGGATCCAGGAAGACGAAGATGAAAGCACATGATCAAGATATCATGAATCATTTGAACCTGGGGAGTCTGATGCAGGGGCATTAGACCCAAGACATTTTTTGTACATAAATAAACATAAGGGGGGTCTCATGTTTTGTTTCCCCTATGTAAATATTCATAATTGAGTAATTTTAGTTAATTAGAGGGGGAAATGTAACTGCCCGAATGATTATTGGGCATAGCAAGTGATAGTCTGTTTCAGTCCATCTGAGCATTAGTTTAATTTGTAACTGTAGGAATTTGAAGTGTTTGTGAGTCAGAGGGAAGATGAATCGATCGATTCCAAATTTGTATAAAAATAAATCCCTGTGATAGAGTCAGGAGAGCTGCACAAACCTACATAGAGAACTGCATAGGATGCATAGGACTGTAGAATAGAGGAGAAGGGCCAATCGATTGAAGATCTGGCTGCTAGAAGGTTGTAAGTTAATTCACTGTGTAAATAAGAAATGTTCAAGTCTTGTATGTGCATTTTTCGAGTTAAATCATGTGTGAATGTATGTATGTCTTCTTGATGAAGGATAATGGATTCTGTGTAATTGAAGTTCGAATCCCATAGCCAAGAATGTGAGCGGGGTGATAGAACTTTGTATAATCTATAATAGGAATCTCTGTGCAGGAAGACGAAATTGAAATCATGTGTATGATTAAGTTATGGTGATGCTCTGTCCATGGGCATGCGTGAGAGTGCTTTGACTCTGCAATAATGTACTCCGTCCCTGTGTTAATGCATATACTCCTGAATGCTCGTAGTTATACGCTTCGGTGTATATATTGAATATATATTAATCGTGTGTGAATAGATCGTGGAATGACCGGCGTTCGAAAACCAAGTGTGAATAAAGGAACGAGGAGCAAGGTTGTAATGTGAAGAAATCAACGTTGAGATGGTGCTAGGAGGAGAACCCTTTTAAATAATAAAGGCGACGAAACCTGGAGTAGAGGAGCAGAACCAAAAAGGAGGAACAGTGAACGTGGTTTAGAGCTGAACCGGTGGTTTTGATCGCACCACCTTTACACGGTGAGCGGTATTTGAGAAATCGGAGCGATTCCATACGCTGGGCGACGCGTGTCCCCGAGTGACTTTGGAAAACTGCCCCATCGCGCGTTATTGTTTGTGCAGTTAACCCAAGCGATATCCGTTGGATCAAATGAAGTGATGCGACGTGATAACAACCGTTGGATGGGTGCATGGATTTAATGAAGATATTAATCGGGTTGTGTGTTCCACGTTTGAATGTGTGGGCCCCATTGCTTGAAATGGCATGTGGTTAATTATACGAAGTCCCAGGTTATAGTCGTGTGTTGTGGCTAGTTAAGGATTTCCTCTAATTTGAATCCAAACCACGGTACTAACCGGAGTGTGGTCGAGTCTTTGACTGAAAGCAGGGTCCAAATTTCTCGGTTATCGTCATAGCGCTTCCAAGACTGTAATATATATTGATATATTACAGTGCGAATGAAGAAATTGTATATGCTCGTGGTGGAGTAACATTTGGTTAGTAGAGAAGGTTTGTATGGTATGATTGGTTCATATCAAGGACGCGAATGAGCATGACAGTGACCATTAGTTGATAGTAGAGCTCCCTCAGAAAAGAAGTGAATCCGAGATGTTACATACGTATATTAACTTTGAAATTAATATCTCAAATCTTTGAGATTTGAGATATTAACGCTCTCAGACTTAACTGTTTAATTGCCAGACCAAGAAAATAGAATAGTGTGAGTTTTCTAGAATTGTGGAATGTGAGTTGATTGGGCAAGAAATTTTGGATACACTTCACACACAGATTGAGGTTGAAATCAAGGTAAACTGGGACTGTGGGTTTACCCCCGCTCTCATAGTATAAAATATATACTTAACGTTTCATGTTTCATATTAAAAAAAATTATATATTGTACTCAGTGTTACATTCCCTAAATTTCATTACTATGATACTAGAAACCTTAAGATTTTTTATATGGATTATTTACTTTCTACGTGTATTTCATAGATAAATCTAAGAAGGATGAGTTATTATCTCTTATGCATAAAGTATCAGCAATTGTACCTCCAAAACAAATTCTTCATAGTGTTGCTGAATATATTAAAAATACCAGGAATGCTTTGAGAGGAGAATTGGTAAGAAACAAAAATGTAGTCAAGCCGCACTTCATAGGAGAAGGAGAGTGGAAGAGGTTATTGGATGAGATTGCTATTAAGAAAAAAAGGAAAAATGGAACTTTGGTTGGAAAAGACAAATATGCACATACTGTACAAGCCTCTAGGTTGTCCACATGCCATCGTTTGGGGAAAGGTGGCATGTTATTTACAGAGGCAAAAATTGTAAGCTTAATATACTACTATGCTTCTCAAGGAAAATTTATTTTTTATATAAAAAAAATTCTAACTATTTCATTGTTATTTAAAATATAGTTGCAGGTGTTCAATATTAAAATGTCTGAAGACGAAAAAGATTTTGCTTCATGCTATGGTGTATCTTCTCTCATTCATCAAAAGATTAAAGATGGATTTAATCCTATTACAAATTATGAGGTATTTTTTGACCTATAATTTTTTTGTTCTAGATAAATCTCTATAATATGAAAGAAGTATATGCAAATGAAAGTTTCAATTAATACAATTTATAATTGTGTTGATCTTATCTTATATGTGTCTTAGATAACTAATCAACATGATGAAAGAGAAGATGAAGCTGAACTTTGAATCATGCTTCAACCTTACCATAAGTTTGGTTAGTTCACTTCAGTTATTTTTTAAATCAATAGGATACTTTAGTTATGAAATACCATTAAATGCACACACTTTTTATGGTTTATTTCAATTCAATTGAAGTTATTGTTTGTGTTTTTCTCTGTTTATTTCATTTATGTATTTTTATTCACAAACTTATGTTTATAATTTTCTTTTTATGATTTTTCCATGCAGGCTGCGATAAAATTTCTTTTAAGGATGAGCAATACAGATGATTTCAAACGAATTATCAGTTTCATTTTTTTCACATCTCATAATAAACAAATTTCAAGACCTAAGACATTTCATTATATTAATAAATGAAAAGTGATTTTTTGATAATCAATGTTGGAACATATGTATAAATTTTATTTTCTTTAATCAAATTATCTCTTTTTATATACTCATCGTTTTGGTTGTTGTATAATATACTTAAAATTTTAACATATGTAGATATTGTTATTACTTTGTAATTATTCATTTAATGTGAAAGATATCCATTTAATATATTTTTTCATAACTAGAAAGATATGTAATAGGTTAGAAAAACAAAAGTTTTTGAAATATCATGCCATTTAGAAGTTTTCACTCAAACAAAATTCTGTGAGGCTACTTTTATTTATTTAATTATTTTAATTTTCAAAGATTGAAATGATTCATCTACATGATCAATACCATGTTGACCAAAATGATCAGTAGTGATATTATGTATGTCAATTTATTATGCCCAACAACTTGGAATCATGTGAATGTTTCAATGGAGAAACTCTTCCATTACTTGTAATTGATACTTGCCATAATGTAGCCAAGCACAAAAAAAACTACCATAGTCTTATTGCACACAATGAATTAAAATTTTTGGATGTAACTATGAGATACTTCAATTGTGTTAATAGATTTGATATTAATTAAATATATTTATGGTTATTGGATTTAAGCATAAGAAAATGGTCAAAATGTTCCCTTTCGTAATAAAATCAAACTCTTCCTAGGATACTCACCACATGCAATATATAACCTTTCTAAATAAAGGAGGATATTTTTTTTTTTGCACCATTTCATATTTTATGGTGCTTTGCACCATATACAATTTTATTATAATAATAAAAAAATGTATTTTTTTGCACCATTTTTTATTTTATGGTGCTTTGCACCATATACAATTTATTATTATTATAATAATTTTGATATTTTTGTCATAAATTTTTAATTTTTGTAAAATTAGTTTTGGTGCTTTGCATCACAATATCTTGATCCACGTCAGATTGGTTTTTGGTGGTTTGCACCATATACCATGGAATGCCACATATGCATTTAACACCAAATTTAACATTTTTTATTAACTCCACTTTTGCACCAGAAAACATAGCACCACTTGCGTATCTCCACATTATCAACACTTTTGCACTACTATTTGGAAAGTAAAGATTTCTCAAATCCTTTACAAATTGTGGTGCTAATGTGTGGCTAAATGACCCTTCTTCTTGTAGTGATATAGAAAACCAAGAAGAAAAATCGTCAATATGCATTTGTCTAAGAATTTTTTTCATAATGTACCCTGCACTTGAAATTTCCTATTACATTGAACTCACCGTATCATGACTTTTTTTTATTCTCTTGGGGGTTTGTCGGTTCTTGGATAGATTAGGCGTTCTTGATCTTCGACATATTGGAACCTTGATATCTGAAATAAAAGTGTAGCAGGCCATGGCGCAACCGCGCGGTGCTAGGAGAAAGAGAAAACTCATACGAGAGGAGTTGGTGGTTTTGGTCTCGGTTATCCACACGACAGTGGTGATAGTGCAGTTGTTCCAAAGGGTGTCTAATGTTGTTCTTTCTGAGGTATTGGTAGTAGGCCAAGCTTATTTTCCAGTCTATTTGCTCATAAATGTGTGGGGCAATAAATGTTCACAGTAAGATTAAAGCAGGTACACTATTTTGTTGTGGATATAAGATGACTTCCATTGTCAAATTTTTTGAAATTTGTGAGAGACAACCAACCATAAAATCAGAACAATGTGATGTGGATAAATCTCACAATATAAAATGCCCTTTGCATATTTAAAGAATATCAACATCAACATCAAACAATATGATATTCAAAGTGAGAAATGTAAATGTAAGTAATATTATCAAATCCTACCAATTAAACAGTTTTTTTTGGAAAAATATCAAATATTTATACTTTTGTTTTAATAATATTAATCAATATCAAAATTGGAAAAAATTCTTATTTTGAAATAAAATAGAATATCTCAAAGTACTATGGGCACTATAAACATTATTCAATTATGAGTAGAAATTAAATTTATCCCTAACAAACCCAAATTTATAGTAAAACCCAACGAGAACAAGAGAAGTGCTCTATATACCTAACTGAATGACTCTTTGTCACTGCACTACAAATATTAAATTATAATTATAATTTATAGTAAAACCCAACGAGAACAAGAGAAGTGCTCTATATACCTAACTGAATGACTCTTTGTCACTGCACTACAAATATTAAATTATAATTATATTTTTTTTTATAGAGAAGTTGTACTTATTATGGAAATGATATTAAATTGCATGTGTGGTCGATTTTTTTGGGTTAGAATTTGGAAAAAAAATTCCAAGAAATTTTATTGTGAGCGTTTAATATTTTTTTTTCATTTAGCATCATCAAAAACTTATTATTTAAAAAAAAAAAATTACCAATTTTTTTTTCAAAACTAAAATTTCAAATATAATTGTGGCCCGGTGTTAGACTAAATTTTAAATTGTATAAATAAAAACAGTCGATGATGTGGAGTGCAATCGTACCACTCCACATGGTTGGTCAGCGGAGTCGTAGCACTTCACGTGCTTGGTGGGCGGAATTAGGGCGCTGTACAAGTTGCCGCGTTCAACATCCAAATCCCCACGGTAATCGGGCACTATTAGTATCCGCGTAGTCTGCAAAGGCCAATGATTTTCAGAGGATCTGGCAAAGAAAATATGGTTCCTCGTCACTGTTAAACGGACTAATTTACCTGCCTCCACCAACAGCCACATCACATCCATGACAAAGTGCAAAACCAGTAGTCGTCATTCTGAATATCATGTCAAATCATCCATCGTGGTACCAAATTCACACCATCTTTAGCAGTTTTTGGCCATTAGTCTCTGATATTGCAGCTGGGTGAGTGAGGATTATGCATTTCTCACAAATCATACCAGTTAAGTCATAAGTTTTGCATCAGTTTTTTTATGCACATTCTTGCTTGCAGTTTCCACTAATGTAAAATCTACTGTCTGAGCAGCAATTTCGTGTTTTTATTTCAGTGGATCAATCTGTTTTTATTTAGATTTCAGTTCCAATGGCAAACCAAACTTCTGCTGCTTCTTCCTCTTCCGCGCCCTCTTGTTCTAACTCCACTGCTTATCCTTATTATGACGTGTTTATTAATCACAGGGGGCCTGATGTAAAGAATACATTTGCTGCCCATCTCTACCGTCGACTTCTGGACCATGGATTGCAAGTCTTTTTAGATAAACCCGAATTGCTACCAGGCCACCCCATTACTCCTCAAATATGTGCCGCTATTGAAGTCGCTTCTGTTCATATTGCTATCTTCTCTCCAACCTATGCCCAATCCAAATGGTGCCTCGATGAGCTGCTTCTTATGCTGAACTCCAAAGCTACCATTCTTCCCGTCTTCTACAAAGTAAAGCCCTACCAACTCCGGTGGACAGCCAAAGATGGAGCATACGCGGAAGCCTTGCGGGCACTTGAACAGAAAAAATCAGTTGATGCTCAAACTGGTGAAGAAAAACCGCGCTACGACTCCAACACCATTCGAAGTTGGAGAGACGCTCTCTCTAAAGCGGCAGATATCAGCGGTTTCGAGCTGCAAGGGTCAGGATCTCCCAATTCCGTTGTAGTTTTCAAATTGTTTGATGTATTGGTACATGATCTTTACATGGTGATTTCGCCCTTCTTATTTATTTTCCTCTTTGAAAATTGAACAGTGATGAGGAGGAGCTCTTGAATAGGGTCGTGCAGGTCGCCTTGAAAAATGTTTCAAAACCACCATTGTATGTCGCTAAATATCCAACCGGAGTTTACGGCAAATTACAAGATTTTGAAGCGACAGTGATGCAGCGACAGGAGCAGCGGGTGAGTGCCAGGGTTGTGGGGATTGTGGGCTTTGGTGGAATTGGAAAAACTACATTGGCCAAAACATTTTTCAACAGTAAGAGATCTTATTACAATGAATCTTCCTTTTTATTTGATGTTAGAGAAAAATCAGCGAAATTTTCATTATGCTATTTGCAAAGCAAGCTGATAGAGGACTTGAAACATAAAAATATCAAAATTGAAAGTCCTGATGAAGGTGTAGGGATCCTTAGACAGTATCTTTCATCTTGTCAAGCTCTTGTAATCTTAGATGATGTGGATAGTGTCAATCAGCTAGATGTGCTTCTGCCAATAAAAGATATCCTTAGCCCTGAAAGTTTGATTTTGATTACTTCTCGGGACAAGCATGTTCTCAAAAGCTCAGGGGTATTAGAGTCCTCCATTTATAATTTGAAGGGGTTAAATACACAACACTCCAGAGAGCTCTTTTGCTCCTATGCTTTCTATCAACCACTTCCACCGCAGGACTTTCAAGGCCTAGTAGATCGGTTCGTAAAAGCATGCGACGGGTTGCCATTGTCGTTGAAGGTGGTTGGGGCGCTTGTTTGTGGAGAAGAAGATAAAGTCTACTGGGAAGAACAATTGCATCGACTTCACCAGACACTACCCAGCGAAATACAGGACAGACTTAGAATAAGTTATGACTCGCTCTGTGAAAAAGATCAAGAAATATTCTTAGATATTGCTTGCTTTTTCCTTGGAGAAGAAAGAGACAAAGCAGTAAGAATATGGGGTTTGGTGGGGCTTCGAAATTTAGAGAATAAATGTCTATTGGAAGTGGATAGCAAAAGCCAAATAAGAATGCATGATCACATTAGAGATTGTGCAAGGAATATTGCGGAGAAAAGATCCATGTCCCGTAGACTTTGGGATCGAACCAATATCATGGATGATTTGTTGGAGCTAACCCAATGTGTAAGTGCTTCAATTATTCTAGCTATTGTAGCCAGTTTTAATTAAATTTCAATCTCTAAAATCTCTTTATAAATAGTTCTGGTTACCATAAAATTCTCATCGATGAACAGGGAATAACCGAAATTCGCGGAATCACCACGGCTAAGGTCTACGATATCTTCCGCAATATAAGATGGGAGAGGGACTATCGGCTTGAGAGTCGGACCAACAACATTTCGAATGGGGTGGATCCATTCAATAATTCGTACTTTCGAAATTTGCAGCTTATTGCAGCCGAAGACTCTGATTTTAAAAGCATATTGAAGAGCGCGCAGTCCCCACATCTCCTATGGCTCCGCTGGTATGGATGTTCTGACTCTTCCTTGCCTGCCTGGATTCCGATGGAGAATTTAAGAGTTTTAGAAGTGGAGGGGGACAAATTGAACTTCCTGTGGCCACATCAATCCCAAGTAAGCAAATACGTGTGTTTATTCTTTTCCATTTAATCCGTTTCTTTATACTATAGTCATCACATATTAATGTCTTATGATTGAACCGTCAACATTGCAGGGGCCTCTCCAATTGCGAGAGTTGAATATATGCGCTCCTCTCTCCGAGTTTCCAAAATCTATAGGGCAATTGCAGCACCTCGAAAGCATCGTCATATCTAGTAGTTTTGATTTCCCACCCACAGTAGAATTTTTGCCCGAAGACTTTGGTCATCTGCGGTCTCTGAAATACTTAGTGTTGAGAGGCTTTTCAAAAATGATGTCGCTCCCTGATTCCTTCGGAAAATTAAGGGACCTCCAGCACATCGATTTGGCAGAAGTCTCTAGTTTGCAGATGCTTCCAAACTCTTTTGGGGATTTAAGCCGACTTGAACAGCTATCTCTAAATGGTGCCACAGCTATGAAGTTGCTGCCTGATTCTTTTGGAAAGCTAACAAACCTCCGACACATCAATTTGGACGCTGCCTTGCAGATGCTTCCAAACTCTTTTGGGGATTTAAGCCGACTTGAACATCTATCTCTATATGATGCCAGAGCTCTCAAGTTGCTGCCAGATTCCTTCGGAAAGCTAACACACCTCCGGCATATCCATTTGAGATATGCTTCCAGTTTGCAGATGCTTCCAAACTCTTTTGGGGATATAAGCCGACTTCAACATCTATCTCTAAATGGTGCCAGAGCTATCAAGTTGCTGCCAGATTCCTTCGGAAAGCTAACAAACCTGCAGCATATCGATTTGGTAGATGCTTCCAGTTTACAGATGCTTCCAAACTCTTTTGGGGATTTAAGCCGACTTGAACATCTATCTCTAAATCGCGCCACAGCTATCAAGTTGCTGCCAGATTCCTTCCGAAAGCTAACAAACCTCCAGCATATCGATTTGGGATATGCTTCAAGTTTGCAGATGCTTCCAAACTCTTTTGGGGATTTAAGTCGACTCAAACATCTATCTTTGGCAGGGTGCTCTAGTTTGACAATCTCCAGCGGAGCACTAGGAAATATTACAACGCTGGAATATTTAGACCTACGATGCTGTAGCAATTTGAAAGAATTAGCTCCCCAAATCTCACATCAACGGTCCTTGAAACAATTATTTATGCAATCCATGGAGTTAAAAGAATTGCAATGCTCTATTGGAGACCTCTGCAATTTGGAAGTTCTGCATATAAGTTTGCCACCTTCGGTCCATTACTACTCAGAGAGGTTGGAGGAGTTACAAGTGCCCAATTCACCGATGTTCAAATGCCTGCCGGATTCCTTCGGACCGTTTACTCAGTTGACAGAGTTGGTGTTAGAGGGATGTGGGATAGAATACTTTCCACGAGGCCTTTTGAATTTGAAGAATCTGAGACGTCTAAGAGTAGTGGATTGTTCGTTGCGGGAATTTCCATTTAGACCTGATGAAGATGAAGGAGAAGCAGAAGGCGGTAGAGCGTGTAATCCATTGGACACCGCCAATGACAAATGCATGCCTCGCCTCCAGCGGTTAGTCCTTCGGTGCACAAAATTATCGGAGGTAGCCTTTCCCAAAGGCATTTGCCCAAACCTGCAACTTCTGGTCATGGACGACTGTCAGGAATTAAGGCGAATACGAGGGCTTTGTCATCTGTCCAAACTTGGATATCTCAGCATCGAATCCTGTGTAAAAGTAGAGGATCTCGAAAGTCTTGAAAATTTGAGGTCTTTGTCCCATGTGTCAGTTACAGGGTGTAGGAGGCTCAAGAGCATACAAGGATTGGCACAGCTCACACAGCTTGGCTACCTGCTTGTACGTGGATGCCATGAGCTGGTAGGGTTGGCGGGTGTGGAACATTGCATGAGGTTGTGGCACCTGGATGCTGGTGACTGCCCCAAACTGCAGTGGGGTGGAGGAGTACTTCAGCAGCTGCGCCACCGATTACACAAGAGAAATATGTATATCGATGTAATAGCATACAAAAGACGCAAATTGCGTGGAGATTAGTGCTGCAATGAGTGATTAATGCTGGTTAGAATTGTGTGAGCAGTGTCGGACTAGATTGGTAAATACCATGGCCTCTTGAAACTAAATTAATAGTTATTACATTTTACATTTCAATTCGCAGCGCTGATATAAAAGATTTCAAGCATCAAAGACTTGAAAGGATTGAATTTTTTTTAGTGGAATAGAAAATTTTAATTTAAAATAATTTTACTTTCATAAATTTATGGTTGCATGGTTTGTTTGACCTCTAAGAACCAAGACCTTTTTTTGGTTCTATATAAAATTGTATGAGATATTAAATACTTAAATATAACTAAATTTTAATATAAAAAATTTATTTAAAGTTAGAGCCCAATTTTTTTTAAATGTAATTTTATTATTTTCAGTTTTAAAACTAATACTAAAATCATTATTCAAAGCATAAGAATTAGAGAAAAATATATCTAAATAATAAAAATAATAATAATATAATTAAAAATTGACATATATATATATATATATATATAATATTAAAAAATGATAACAATGAAAAAATTGTATAAATGTGTATTTTTATTTTGGTGATTTTTTTTATTATAATAAGGTAATTCATAACAATGTTTGTTGATTAAAATAAAGTTATTAGATATCATTCTTGGGATTCAAGTGCTTTAAGTAAGTCATTTATCTATAACCATTTCTATGAGAGGTAGTCGTAATTGATTAATTTTTCACGATTTTTGAATAGTCTACTTAGAAAATGGGGTAGCAAGCTAAGTGGGTTTGATTGTGACGTTCGAGGAAGTCCTGGTTATGAGTGCTTTAACTTTGATTAATAAGCGTATTCCAATCCATTACTGAATAGAGATATCAACATATATCATATTGAAAATGTAAATTTATATTAAATAAATTTGGTAATTATATATATATAGAAAGAGAAAGCATTTAATTTGATAATGTTTTAAATATTTAAAAATATTTTTATTTTTGTTTTTGTTTTTATTTTGATAATGAATATAAATTAGCAATTTGAGATAGTAAAAAAAAAATGGTGAGTTAATGAAAAATATTCATAAAAAAGAAAAATGAAAAATGAAAATTATTAATGATATTTAAAATTATATAAGATTAATTTTATATTAATTTTAAAAATTATATAAAACTATGATTAATAAATAAAATAAATATTTATAAATATAATTAAAGGTTTGAAAATTGAATTCAGTTTGGGTGCTTATAAGGAATAATTGTTATTTTTTTATTTAGTTTTTATTTTTCAAGATGATAGGTTGACTGGTTGGTATTATAGATTTTTTTTTGTGTTATTAATGTATGGTATTATAGACTAAAGTTTGGTCTCAGTGCACATTAACCATCATCATCATTATGTTATTAATCCTTTGAGGTACAAATCTTTCCTCAAATTTTCTATTTTAAAGGAAAACTACACTTCAAGGATTTGATTCTTCTTAATACCTAATAAACCCAAATTTAGATGGATCTATGTTGGTGTACTAATTCATTGAGTGCATTTTTATCAACAGGCAAGAACCATCATTCTATCTCTAGCTAGCAAAGGAAGACTTTGAAAGTAATTTATCCATCGTTTGTGCAACACACTTATTGTTTTAATAGCAAATAACCACTCCACTCTCTCTCCTATCCAAAGACTAAGATTGAAAGCCTTTATCATATCCCATTAATATAAAAACTAGCACATTTGAAATTGAAATAAGTATAAACAACATCTTGTCTTCCATTAAAATAAAGAAATACTAGCATATATTTATGAATCAAAAGCAAAACCTAAACCCGTGTCAATACCTCAAGGGAGAAAATATATCAAATTTTAAACCATTCACTTATCTTTACATAATTAATTTTTTAGAAGATAGTGGTCCTTTTTAACATTCTGGAAACACTTATGGCTAAGATTCGGTTTCATACTTTTCTCTTTTTAAGAGATCAAACCAACTTTTCCACTCTTTATTTCACTCCTGTCTATATAATAATAATATAAATCTAATGAATTCTTTAAAAAAAACCTCGAAAACAACAAACATGAGGTTAAAAACAATGAAAATGGCTCTTAAAAACAATCCACATGCATGGATATGGCTTATAAATAACATTATTTTAAAATTTTCCATAGAAAATGTTGACGAGGGAAATGTTGTCCAACATACCTCTTTACTTGTAGACAATTTGCTTGCCTCGAGTAGAAATGCACTCTCCCAAACCCTAAGTTATGGACATAACTTTGGCCTCTATGTAACATGCAACGAGAAAATTTTAGAAGTATTTTCTAGGTGCTTATGAGAGAAACGATCCATCGCTAGAACTTTACTTTTGTGAGTTACAAGATATAAGTTTGCACAGGAAAAATGAGGGAGAGCTAAATAATTTCTAATCAAAATCAAGAGGATAGAAATGGGAAACAAATTGGTAGAATCAAAAGGAGAATCAAAATCAAGAGGCTAGAAATGGGAAAAAAATTGGTAGAATCAAAAGGAGAAGAAATTTGTCGCATTTCTAAGGAGACCACCAATGATGAAACAATTGTAAGAAATAATATTCATTAACATTGTCATATTACATTGTGGAGGGCTTCACGGTTAAAATTTTCACTTCCTTGTGTGGAAGGATATAAGCACGTATTAGCAATACTAAGGAGAGATAAATGCTATTCAAAATTGAGATACTGGAAATATAAACCAATTGGAAAAATTCAAAGGAGGACAACTCTAGCATATCTAAGCCAACTACCAAAGATGAAATATTTGTTGTTAGAAACAATCTTTGTAAACATTTTCATATTATACTAGGGAGGTCTCACAAGAGAAGCATGTATATTAAAGAACCAATTCCATTGGGTGCAAGATAGGGTATTGCTAATATTTCCCTATCTTAATTTATTAAGTATTTAGCGTACGCGTAATACAGAGAAAATTGTGAAGATTTTTTTCAACAAATAAGAGTTGATATTGATTACATTATAGTAAGAATAACAATAGTTGCAGATACAAATGTCAGACGAACTAATATCATGGAAATCCACAAAGGTACAATTTTTTCACTAGCTGGGTGGAATAACACAAGCATATTTTGTTAGAAAATTATATATTATAGAGCAATGCAAAACATAAAATATGCGGAAGAAAACAAGCACACAAAACACATAAAACCAGAGAGACACAGATATATGTGGTTCACCTAGTTTGGGCTACTTCCACCCCGAACAGCTAGTACTTCCTTTCTATTATCCAGCAAAATGAAGAGACACAACCTACAACAGATTTGTTGTAATACTCTTTGTTCTCTCTCATAGTCTCCCTATCTGTTTCTCGCTCTGAGAATACACTTATAATACACAGCCGCAATACAATACCTTCATACAAAGTGAGGGGTTGCTTTCTAGGGCAGAAAACCCTAAACTAAACATAACTTCTACCGTCAGAGCATCCGTCTAATAAACGGCCAAGATTGACTAGTAATTACTATAATTTTACAAGGCAACTTTACATCTATTTTTAGCTTCGAGGGCAATGCCCCCGAAAACCCCCGCCGGGGGGGGGGGGCTCCAAAAAGTCGCAGCCACCCCCCCTGGACCCCCTAGGCAGTGTTTAATTACGGGCGGCATTTTCGCCCCATTAAGGTACAGGGGTCCAACGCTGTGATAACAAACAAGATAATCAAGTTCCACACCCAAAAATCTCCCACTTGGAGACTGATTGTAGCAACTCCATCGCTGCTTCATTTGTTGGAAAATGACTCCACTTTGGACCTGGCTATTTCTCATCTTCATCGTCATTCTTGAAGACCAATTGAAACTGAGCATATTCTCAGTTTTTCCCTGGTTACAACTTTTGTTAGCAGATCTGCAAGATTTTGGCTAGTGTGTATCTTTTCCAGCTTCAACTGTCCATCTTCCAATACTGACCATATGAAATGGTACTTGAGCTATATGTGTTTATTCCTGGAATGAAATGGTGAGTTATTTGCAAGATGAATGGCACTTTGGCTATTACTGTATAACGCACCGAAATCATGCTTCTTACCCAATTCATCCATAAATCTTTGTAACCAAATAATTTCTTTACTAGCCTCCGTAGCAGCAACATATTCTACTTCTATTGTTGAAAGTGAAACAACACTTTGGATTTTTGAAACCCAACTGACAGTTGTTCCACCTATAGTAAATACATATCTTGTAGTGCTCCTCCTGTTATCTCTGTCACCTACCATATCTGCATCAACATATCCCTGTAGAGCAATGTTTGAACCACCAAAGCATAATGCTTGATTTGTGGTACCTCTCAAATATCTGAGAATCCATTTCAATACCATCCAATGTTCTTTTCCTGGATTATTCATGTACCTACTTACAAATCCCACTGCATGCACAATATCAGGCCTTGTGTAGACCATTGCATACATTAAGCTTCCAACTGCTGATGCATATGGAACTTTAGACATATAATCCATTTCTTCTTAGGTCTTTGGGCACATCTCCTTACTAAGTTTGAAATGGCTAGCAAAATGTGTACTAACTGGTTTTGCATTCTGCATATTAAATATTTTCAACACCTTTTTTATGTACTCATTCTGAGACAGTGTTAATATGAGATTTTTCCTGTCTCTAGTTATTCTCATACCAAGGATTTGTTTTGCAGCTCCCAAATCCTTCATTGTAAATGAATTTGCCAATTTTCTTTTGAGCACATTTATTTCCTGCATGTTAGACCTTGCAACAAGCATGTCATCTACATACAATAAAAATATAATATTGATGCCATCATTTTTCTTTTTCAGATAAACACAATGATCAAAGTGACATCTAGTATAACCTTGTTCATACATAAACTTGCCAAATTTTAGATACCACTACCTTGGAGCCTGTTTTAAGCCATACAAGCTTTTCTTTAACCTGCACAATAATTTTTCTTTCCCTTTGACTTCATATCCTTCTGGTTGATGCATATAGATGTCTTCCTCCAAATCTCCATGGAGAAACGGTGTCTTTACATCTAACTGTTCAAGATGCAAATCTTCCACTGCTGCAAGCTTAAAATAGTTATGATTGAAGTCATCTTAACAAAAGGATAAAATATTTCATCAAAATCAATAACTTTCTTCTGTGCAAACCCCTTCACCACAAGTCTAGCTTTGTACCTCTATTTTCCTCCATCTTCTTCCTTCAGCCTATAAACCCATTTATTCTACAATGTTGTTTTACTTGCAAGCAACTTGACTAAGTCCCAAGTCTGGTTATGTATTAAAGAGTTCATCTCTTCTTCCATGGATAGCTCCCACTTCTTCCTTCTTTCAACCTGCATTTCTTCTTCATAACATTCGGGTTCACCAGAATTAGTCAGCAGTAAATAATATAATGAAGGAGAGTATTGTTCAGGGGGTCTACTTATCCTGGTAGATCTTCTAACATCACTTTCAGGTGTTTGAGGTATTCATTTCTATTGTGGTGGTTTCTGTTGTTGTGGTTGTTGATTATTATTATTTTTAGGCACCTTTACTTTTTCAGTGATCTCATCAAGAACTATTTGTTCCTTGTTTTTTTTTTCTTGTTTCTTTTTTTGCAACTGATTATTATACAATACCTTTTCATTGAATATCACATCTCTGCTCCTAATGATTTTGTGATTTTCATAATCATATAAGCGATAACCAAAATCATTAACACCATATCCAATAAAAGTACATTTCTTTGATTTTTCCTCAATCTTTGTTCTATTTTCTTTATTAATATGGACAAAGGCCTCACAACCAAAAGGCTTTAAAAATGAGTAGTTTACCTTTTTACTTTTCCATGCTTCCTCTGTAATTCCACCATCCAAGGAACTTCAAGTCCCTCTTTTTATTAGATAAACAACAATATCTACAACATCTGCCCAAAATTGTAAAGACAATCCTGCATGCAATCTCATGCACCTTGCACGCTCCATGATTGTTCTGTTCATCCTTTCTGACACACCATTTTCTTGTGGTGTTCTTGTAACTGTCTTCTCTCTGCGAATTCCACGCTCTAAACAGTAACTATCAAAGCCCTTGCTACAATATTCACCTCCATTGTCTGATCTGAGACACTTCAACTTCTTCCTGTCTCAATCTCAACCAAAGCTTTCCATTTCTTGAAAGTATCAAATACATCAGATTTATTCTGAATACAATAAATCCAAGTTTTTCTTGTTGCATCATCAATAAAAGTAACATAATAACGAGAGCCACCGAGAGATGATACTTGGGCAGGTCCCCATATATCTGTATGCACAAGCTCTAATTTTTCGCTCTTCTTTTCTTTTCCAACTCTGAGAAATCTGACTCTCTTATGTTTTCCATAAATGCAATTCTCACATAAATCCAAATCAATATTCTTCAAACCTGGCAAAAAATTCCTTGAGTGAAGAATCTTCATCCCCTTCTCACTCATGTGTCTGAGCCTATGATGCCATAATGCTGCATCTGCTCCTTTAGAAGTTAAAGCATTAACGAGTTATAAATACCATTGCATAAATACAATGTACCAACCTTTTCACCTTTTGCTATTACTAGGGCTCCTTTGGTGACCTTCCAAGTTTTATTAATGAAAGTTGTCACACAACCTTCACCGCCTAACTACCCTGTTGAAATTGGATTTTTCTTCAAATTTGGTATATGCCTTACTTCCTTTAATAGCCATTGGTTTCCATTCTACTGTTTTACAAGAACCTTATCGATTCCAACAATTTTACAAGGTTTATCATCACCCAAACAAACTTGTCCAAAATCTCCTTGAACATGGTCATGAAAATATTTCTTATCAAGTGTGACATGCAATGCGGCCCCTAAATCTACTACCCAAGAATCAGTAACATTTTCGAAAGAAAGAATCAAAGCATCTTGTAACACATCACCTGTCACATTTGCTTCATAATTGTTTTCTTGTTGTGCGCCTCCTTATTTTCCCTTTCGAGATCTACAACCTTTCTTTAGGTTTCCTTTCTTTCCACATTTCCAACACACTATCCTTGATATGGACTTGGATTTGTCTTTCCTTGATTTACTGCGATATCCTGAGCTCTTTCCTCTTTCCATTATTCTTCCCCTAGACTCTGCACTCAAAGCATTGCCCGATGTCTCACCGGAGCTTTTCCATCGCATTTTCTCGCTAAGGATAGCACCGACAACATCATCAAACTTTAAAGTACTAGATCCAGAGACAGCGTTACTAATGGGCATAACTAAACCATTCCAACTTTTTGGAAATGAGCAAAAAAATAACAGAGCTCTAACTTCATCATCAAAGTTTACCCTTACAGAACTTAACTGACTGGTAACTGTATTAAAATCAATTAAATGGTCTACAACAGATCCATCTTCCGACATCTTCATATTAAATAAATGTTTCATAAGAAATACCTTGTTTGAGGTCGAGGGTTTTTCATATAGTTTCACCAATGCCTTAACCAAACCCTCTGTTGTTGTTTCCTTTGAAATATTGAAGGATACCGATGCCACGAGGCACAACCATACTATTTCAAGTGCCTCTCTATCAAGAATATCCCATTCTACGTCTGTCATAGTTGTCGGCTTCTATGTTTTTCCACTCAATGGTAGGTACATATATTTCTGATACAGATAATCTTCCATCTGCATCTTCCACAGCGGGAAGTTTTGGCCGTTAAATTTATCGACCCTAAACTTAGCATCTTCTTCCATTGCTCCCACTCGAACCAGGAACCTTTATTTCCTTCGAGATTATCAGCCAAATAGACCTTCGGCTCTGATACCAGTTGTTAGAAAATTATATTTTACAGAGCAATGTAATAGATAAAATATGCGGAAAACACAAGCACACAAAACACATAAAACCAGAGAAACATAGATATACGTGGTTCACCCAGTTTGGGTTATGTCCACCCCGAACAACCAGTCCTTCCTTTCTATTATCCAACAGAATGAAGAGACACAACCTACAACAGATTCGTTGTAATATCCTCTATTCTCTCTCACAGTCTCCTTATTTGTTTCTCGCTCTGAGAATACACATACAATACATAGTCACAATAAAATACCCTCATACAAAGCGAGGGGTTTCCTTCTAGGGAAAAAAACCATAAACTAAACATAACTTCTACCGTCAGATCATCCGCCTAATGAACGACCCAGATTGACTAGAAATTACTATAATTTTACAATGCAATTTTACAAATGTTTTTAGCTTCGGGGGTAGCGCCCCCGAAACCTCCCGCCGAGGGGGGGCTCCATAAAGTCGTAGCCGCCCCCCCTGGACCCCCCTAGCAGCGTTTAATTAAGGGTGGCGTTGCCACCCCATTAAGGTACAAGGGTCCAACACTGTGATACAAAATAAACAAGATAATCAGACTCCACACCCAACATATTTATTAAAGATTCTTTAGAACTCAAACCCAATGCCTTAGATGAAAGATAAATCAAGAAAAATAGAGAAATTTTAAATGATGAATCGAGGAAAATTGCACACAAATTGATTATGTATAACGCACAAAGTTGGACAACCCATTTGACTTACAGGATCATATTGAAGCACTTGCATACATCGATGTGTGCCAAACAGTTCACTCCGTGCCACTGCTCAGTGATATAGGTAAACAAAACATTTGGACTTGTGCTTGGGTGACCCTGATTTCTTCAGTTACCAAAATTATCTAAGATCTTTCACTTCTATGATGTTAATGTAATTGCATTTAAAAGAACATAAAATAACATGTGTATGCTTAAACAAGATGGAACATAATGATGATCAACAAATCAAGAATACAACACATTTGATAATGAAGTTCACCCAATGTAGGCTACGTCTCCGGGCCAGGTGTCAAGATAGTGGAATATGTCACTTCATATAATGTTGTAAATGATGATGATGTACATGGCATGTTCTTTGTCATAACAAAGAAAAGTATCCCCAACAAGAGTGATTTTCCTTTCCATGAGACGTTCTCCCTACAAGAAATCTCACTCAAAATGAGTTTCCTTCAGCATGACAAGCTAATACAATCTCACAATAATGTGGCAACAAGCATCCCTCAACATAGTGTGGAAAAGGGATCTCAAGAATAATATATCATCTCAACGAAACAAAATGATGCATAACATAAATGCTGTGTAGGTGTATTTGGCGTACAGGTGTATCAAATCGCACCTACTTAAGAGGAGTGGTTTTTTCCTCTTAAGTTCCTGGTCACAAACATAAAATCAAGGGAGTCAAGCAAGTTAGTGAACATGCTAAGAAATAAACATACTAAATAGTGAAATAGCACGCATATTCAAAAATAAAAACTAAACTAAAACACATAATACAAAAGCTCTAAATAGATTCAAACAACTTCAATAATCCAAACGGTGGCACTTACGTCCCCTCTTATTAAGTGCTGGTAGGAATAAAGGATGAAATGTTTACCCACTTGCTAAGGGGCCCTTAGAACGAGGGAGTTCTAAGACCCGATGCAAGGATGTATTTACTTCTGAGCTACCTTGGCGCAAAGTCCCTCTCTCTACTCCGAAGGATTGGAGTTGTTGGATGGCCAACAACTGAATCCTCTCTATCTCTGCAACAAATTACACACTTTTGGATTGCTTGGGGCAATTTTTGCTAGCATAACATTGTGTTCTCCCTTTGTTCATCTCTTGGTGGCCTTTTATAGGAGAATTCAAACTCTCCTTCCCTCTCTTGGTACATTGATGGATGGTGACCCAAGAGAGCAGGGTGATTCCATTGTGTGCCACATTATTCCATTGTGTGTTCCCTTGAGGTCCTAAGGAGGCTTGGGCGGCTATCCTTAGGCGGCCTCAAGTGTTGGATCAATTTCTTGGAGTGTGCCTTGTGGTCTCGGAAAGAGACTTCTGCCACTCTCAGGTTGTTAGGTCCCTATATTACTAGCATAGTCCCTTATTTTTGTTAGTGTAACCTCTTTATTATTATTGTTGTACCTCTATAACCCCAATATTGTTATTTTTGTGCCCTTACATTATTATTTTTAGGTCAGCTAGGATTATATTGTGACCCCAGGGACTCCTATATATAGAAGGAGGTTTTGGTCATTTGTATCATCCTAGAATTGTTCATTTATGTAATGTATTGGAGGTTTCCCCATCGAAGTGGTTGATTTCTAAGGTGTTGATCTCTCTTTTCTTCTATTTTTGGAGCTGGTTTCATAACATTTGGTATCAGAGCTTTGGATTTTAGGGTCTCATTGCTCCAAACAGGCCATCGTGAAATTTTCACTATAATTTTTTTTTCTACGAAGGTTCAGAAGCTGAAATTTTTATAAAGCAAAGCCGAAATCCTAAGGAACATCGTGTAAAAATTTTAGATCTTGATTCGCAATATTTTTAGAGATATGATCTGTGGAAGTTAGGGCTTTTTTAGGCTCCTGAATTTCACCTAAAACAGGTCATCATGGAATTTTCTCTATAAATTTCTTTCTACGAAGGTTCAAAAGTTGAATGTTTTATAGAGAGAAGCTACAATCCTGAGGAACCTCCTGTAAAAATTTCAGATCTTGGTTCGTAATATTTCGGGGATATGATCTGTGGATGTTAGGGTTTTTTCAGGCTCCCAAATTTCATCTCAAAGAGGTGACAGTGGGAAAATCATCATAACTCTCTGTCTAAGCGTCGGATTGGAATTCTATAAAAAGTGGCTACAAGTAAATGGACTGTAGTTTCTTGTATATCAATTTCAGAGCCGAAGAAGGAAACAGTGACACGTGGCATGCTGTACAAGTTATCTCTATTGAACGAGTCCATAATTAAGTCATTGTCAGAGATTGGGCATAAATTTGTCTTGAAGAATCCACATCAGGTCAGACCTGTGGCATTCGAAAGAATATTTAGAGAGATATTGTAGGACCAAATTTCAAATATTGAATATCTGAAATCACAGAGATAATTCAGTTTCAATATTGAGCTCCTCAAAAACAAGAAAAAGGTGTGTATTTTTTTTTCAAATTGCATAAGTCTTGTTTGAAAAATCAGTTTGAATTGTAGCCATGGGGGAATATGTATTGAATAGTCCAATTCTTTTTATTCCAATGGGAGGTGTTGATGTTGTACTAGGATGGTAGCTTTTAATTTTCAAGAAATTTTCTTGAATTTTTTTTCTGAGGGAAAGGAAGTCGAATTACAGGATATAGCAGGGAATCTGGGAAAGATAATAAGCTTTAATGTCATGAAAAATCTTCTAAAGAAATAACAGCGAGGCATAATTGCACAATTATGCTCACTAGAAGTTCCAACATCAAAATCAATTATTTATCCAAATCTCCAAAGAGCCTTGGACAATCATTTCAAGGTGTTTGAAACTCCCAAAGGACTCCCACCTATTTGTGATCATGATCATGCTATTCATTTGATTCCAAGAAGTGTCTCTCCAAACATCAGGCCTTACAGATATCCTTATGTCCAAAAGAGCGAAATTGAACGTATGATTTCAGAAATGTTAGAGGCTGGTATAATTCAACCTAGTCAAAGTTCTTTCTCTGCTCCGGTAGTATTGGTGCACAAGAAGGATGGATCATGGCGCATGTGTCTGGATTATAGGGAGCTCAATAAGCTCACTATTAAAGATAAATTTCCCATTCCTGTGATTGATGAATTATTGGATGAATTACATGGAGCAATTTATTTTACCAAGTTGGATCTTCATTAAGGATATAATCAAATTAGAATGAATACTAAATATATTCCAAAAACATCATTGCGAACTCATGAGGGTCATTATGAATTTTTGGTCATGCCTTTTGGCATTACCAATGAACCTTCTACATTTCAAGGGTTGATGAATTCCATTTTCAAACCATTCCTTAGAAAATTTGTGCTAGTATTTTTTGATGACATACTAATCTACAACAGGGCTTGGAAGGATCATGTTTAACATGTTGACAGGGTGCTCAAACTATTGGAGGAGAAATAATTATATGAAAAAACATCCAAATGTTTCTTTGGAGTACACGAGGTGGAATATCTGGGTCATATTGTATGTCACGAAGGTGTTAAGGTAGACCCTAACAAAATTAAAGCCATTAATGAATGGAAAGTCCCCACAACCATAAAGCAGTTGCGAGGATTTCTCAGGTTAACAAGGTATTATTGCAATTTTGTTAAGAATTATGTGAGAATAGCAGCACTTCTAACAACATTATTGAAGAAAGATGCATTTTCATGGAATCCTGAAGCAACTAAGGCCTTTGAATATCTTAAAGAGGCAATGTGCCTAGCACCAATCTTAGCTACGCCAGACTTCACAAAAACCTTTATTGTGGAATGTGATGCCTCAGGAAATGGAATTGGTGCTATTTTAATGCAATAAGGAAGACCCATTTCTTTTGAAATTCGTCCAATCAAAGGAAAGTATTTACAGAAATCTATTTATGAGAAGGAAATGTTGGCAATAATACATGCCCTAAAGAAATGGCGACCTTAACTAATGGGAAGACACTTCAAGGTAAAAACTGATCATGATAGTCTTAAACACTTTTTGGATCAAAGACTGTCTTCAGAAGAGTAGAAAAAATGGGTCACAAAGATGTTGGGTTATGATTTTGAAATAATCTACAAAAAAAGGAAGCTAAATGTTGTTGTAGATGCACTTTCAAGAAATGATGAAAATGTGGAAGCATTGCTTTGTCCCATTTCTATTATCCAAACAGATTGGATAACCAAAGCAAGGGATGAATGAAAGAAGGACAAAGAAGTGTGGACACTCATTCAAAAGTTGTAGCAAGATCCTAGTACATTTGATACATTTAGTTGGAAAAATGATTCCTTATGGTACAAAGATCGCTTATATATTTGCAAGAATTCCCAACTAAAACAAAATATCCTTATGGAATTGCACACTTCTCCTTTACGAGGACACTCAGGATTTTTAAAAACTTACCACAGAGTGAAGAAATAGTTTTTTGGGATGGCCTTAAATCTGATATTCAAAAGTGGGTGGTGGAATATTTGGTTTTCCAGCAAATAAAGTTGAGACAATCAAGACCCCGGGTCTTCTATAGCCTTTATCCATTCCAAGTCAATGTTGGAAGGAGATTTCAATGGATTTTATCACAGGTTTACCTAAGTCCGAAGGAAAGAGTGTTATCATGGTGGTAGTTGACAAACTTACAAAGTAGGCACACTTTTGTGCATTATCTCATCCATTTAAAGCAAGTACAGTTGCTACTGCATTTATGGAAATAATTCAAAAACTACATGGAAACCCAAAGATTATTGTAAGTGACAGAGATCCCATTTTTACTGGAAATTTTTGGACGGAATTATTTTCTTGTTTGGGTACTCAGCTAGCTCATAGCTCATCTTATCATCCTCAATCCGATGGTCAAACTGAGATAGTGAATAAATGTTTGGAAGAATATCTTCGTTGTTTTGTATCTGATAAGCAAACACAATGGGTCAAGTGGTTACCTCTCGCTGAATGGTGGTATAAAACTTCCTTCCATATTGTAGCAAAAATGATATGGCACTTTATGGATATCATCCATCATCCATCACATCTTATTTAAGAGAAAATTCTAAGGTTCAAGCAGTGGAGTATCACATCGAACATCAACAAGAAGTTCTCCAACTCTTAAATGATAACCTAAATTTGGCACAAAATCGAATGAAACAACATGCAGATCAACATCGCAGCGAGAGAAGTTTTGATGTAGGAGACTGGGTATTTTTACAGCTACAAACATATAAACAAATGTCCCTCAAGCAATTTAAGAAGGATAATAAATTATCGCCAAAATACTATGGTCCTTACAAGGTGTTGCAAAAGATTGGTACTATGGCATACAACTTGGAGCTTCCTGCTTCTTCGTGAGTGCATCTAGTTTTGAACGTTTCATGCTTAAAGAAGGTCAAAGGGGACAAACTTCCAGTTCAAACAATATTTCCAGAACTTGATGAGGAAGGAAAAATCATATTGGAACCTGAAACAGTCACAGAAACAAGATTCTACATGGGAGGATGAGAATTTTATACAGAAGCATCCGGATCTACTCAAGCGTTGAGGAAAACACTTTTTTGAAGAAGAGGGGCATGTTAGGTCCCTATATTACTAGTATAGTCCCTTATTGTTGTTAGTGTAACCCCCTTATTGTTATTGTTGTACCGATGTAACCCCAATATTATTATTATTGTGTCCTTACATTAGTATTGTTAGGTCATCTAGGATTATATTGTGACCCCATGGACTCCTATATATAGAAGGAGGTTTTTGTCATTTGTATCATCCAAAAATTGTTCATTTATGTAATGTATTTGAGGTTTCCCCCTTGAAGTGGCTGATTTCTAAGGCGTTGATCTCTCTTTTCTTCTATTTTTAGAGCTAGTTTCATAACACAGGTCCACGTGGTTTTTTGAGGGAAAACCACAAAAATTCACTCTTATCAAAGAAAAGTGAGCACAAAGATGCATTTTGCTGGTTTTTTCAGTGCGCAATTTGATTTTACTTTTGGACCTTAGATTTTTTTTTTTAAATTCTTCAGATCCTCTAATGTGCCTCAGCCCTCTAAATCCTTCTACCTGACATTTAATAATGTCATTTTTGCTTGTATGATTTTTCAGTGATAACAATTTTCCCTTAATGTGTGAGGTATAGGAAGAACTGTATAGCCGAAATACATTATAATTTATTTTCTGAGTATTGTGCGGAGAGAGAGAGAGACATGTGTGTAGCACGGAGTCAGAGACTCCTTATACCAGGTCGAAGAGCGACCATGTCATGTGGGAATCTTGTAATCAATGGTATAATACAATAAATACAATTTTTCTACAAGGCGGGCATGTCCCATGCTCGTGATTGTTTGGCTAGCTAAATAAATCTATTTGACAGATATAGATTCTATCAATGTCACTAGTATGGAAGTGATTTTTTGGTTGATGACGACGATTGCTAATGCCCTCAGGGGTGTTTTTTCTTTGACAAATAGGTGGAATGTGGTACCCATATGCGTAAGCTAGGTATGGCATATAAATGCGCATCATATGCATATGTGTATGATTGGTACCTTCCCGTGTAATCATTGCTGAAAGAGATGCTTATAAAGGCACGGGTCTTCGATGAATTTGATCAAAGTGCAATGGTTGTAGGGTACGATACCATCTTGAAATGAAAGCTTGTGTTGTAGTTGAATGTCAGGAGGATCGATGACACCTGTGGGAAATGATGTCTCCCATAGTGCCACCCAAGGATGTCCCTTTTGTGGAGAGGGGTGATCCAAGGTACCACTTCATTTTTGGAAAATAGGTGTTGCTGTCGACAAAAATGAAGCTTCAACCGAATGAGAGAGTCGCTGATACAAGGGATCATGATCCTCGATGTGATAGGTTTAATATAGGCATGATTGCGAGGGGTGACTAAAAATCGATGATTGGGATTCAGTGGCCCAAGGTGGGAGTATAAAAAGTAGCTTGGCAGCAGTCATAACTATTTCTGATGGGGAAATCCCTGGAGTCCATAAGAAGTCTAGGGTGGGCATATATTGGTTATGAATGTCATGGTGGCTTATGCATGAGGGGTGTGATACTCTGACCAAGGGTGACTAGGGGCTGTTGCCATGGGAGAAAAAAATGATGGGTGAATGGGGGACATAGTGCACCATTTGCGGTCTTTGTACACTTACCAAAAGAATGAAATAATAGGGTTTGGTTTGTATAAAACACAGATATGGGTGCCCCAAAACATGAAAGTGTTCGCTCACTGATGATGTGAGGAGGGAGTTTTTGCTGAGGGTGGGGGCCCCATTGGTTGGTCTCATGTGTGGGTTTAATGAAGCGGATGGAAAATGTCGCAGATGGGCTATGCTGATGGAGGAATGGTAGGCCAAATGCGAGGTGTGGTAGTGCGCCTTTGATCTACTTGCAAAACTAGGAATTCTGGGAAAGGGTTTTATTTTGATATGGTAAAACTTGACCTGATGCATGGTGAGTGAAATGGGCATGAGGTGCTTCCCAGACTAAAGTGGTGTGGCCATGGCATCATGACTTTTGTGATATATGGTCTACCTTGGGTGACAGGCGCCATGGAGGGGAGGATCTATTGACCAACGAGGATTTTTATCATGTGGAAGGTGGGGTGATGATAGACATGGTCGGGTGCTTGGAACCTATGGTTAATTTCTTATGGAGTAATGATGTCAGGATATGCAGATTTTTTTTGAGACTCTATCATGCTGAGGGTAGAATGATACTTGCTTTGGAACTTTTGGTGGATGGAGCGATGGATGGTTTGCACAATACCTACAAATAAAAATACCCCAAGTGAAATCATCTTCTTTTTTCAAATGTTACTGAAAGACATATGCTAAAAACGAAGATGAGAGGGCATACTCGTCGACACTGATTTTTTTTTTTTTTTGGGTGCAAATATGTGGCACTGCCTTTGCGCGTTATGGAGTGCTGATGACAGTGTTGCTTTTGGTCCTGTAATTGGGCCTTCTGAGCTCTCGTTATGGTCCTCCAAAGTTACCAAAAAGGGCGACCTATAAATGAATATGGATTAGTTTCGTTCATTTGTGTTAGTTGAGCATTTGAGGTTTTGAGAGGTCAGAGGCTTCTGCAGAGCTATTCTGACCGTTGTGGTAAGCTTGAGTACTCGAGACTAGCGATTTTTTAGCCAGGTAAGCCCCATGACGTCCTGCATTTTAATTTTTTCACTGTGTCAGTGCCAGGGTCCATACAGGACTAGTTTGTATGGATCCTAGGCTAGCTTTTGCCTTAACCGCACAGGCGATCAAGGCACAGGTGCGTAACTTTCATGCAAAACTAAGGTTTTGCACGCACTTATGGAACTTGTACTAGCTTTGGGCGTGCCTTTGTCGCATCTGTGAGAGAAACAGACACACTCTCCTTGCGCCTATCTGAGGAACAACTGCTCGGAGGGCCGATGCTACTTTTTGCAAATTTTTGGGAAATCTTGTCTTTTTTTTAGTGTGATTGATGTGTGCCTACTTGATGACAGGATGTTATGGAGGGAGAGGGATTGGGCTGATCTCCGGGCCTCTTTGGCTGTTGATGGTCATGCGCGGCAATATTTGGTGCGTTGGGGAATGACCTCTTACGATCACAAGATCGTCTTCTACGTTACCTGATCCAATGCTGGAATAGGCGACGTAAGGTGATGGTTCTGTGGGGGTGCAACCTTATTATCCGTCGCGAGAAAAATATCTACTTTGTGACTGGGCTGCTGCCTTAGGGTGAGGTGCTTCCTTATCCACTTCCCCCTGTGAGAGTGGACCTTGAGTGGTTTTCAGCGGGCCATTATGGCAGGGTGCCCCTTACGAAGGGGTGCATAACGATTGCTATTGTGACTGACCTGGCTGAGCAATGTGCTCTGGCTGCTATTATACAACTAGAAGGGTCGTGTGTGCCTCATCAGGCATCAGGGCCACAAATAGGTGTTTTGTGTCGGCTGGGGGCTAGACACTTCTTCAATTTTTCTCGTTTTTTCTTTGATGTGATTCTGGCTCAACTTTCCAAGGTCCGAGATGGATCAAATTTGTTCACTTATGCTAGCATTCTATGGAGCATTATTTATGAGCGGATGGTGCCGTTGAGACCTACGGTGAATGTGCTAGCTGGGGGGCCTCAGGAGCCTCGTATGAGGAGGTGGGCCCCTGTGATGCCTCGTGAAGGGGGAGGTAGGGTGGGGTGTTATTGGAACGCCACCACGGAGGCCTAGTTTGAGGCCAATACTCAGATGTTTATGCCGTTCCCTTATGCGGGGATGCACTTCTGGGGAGACCTAGACATGGGTATGGCCGGTGGATATTCTTGGGGGCCAGTAGGTATGTTTTTGTGTTTACTGCATTTACTTGAGTATTTTTGTTTTATATTTTTATTATGATGACACTGACATAGTTTTTTTACTCTTGCAAATGTTGGCGAGGTCAGACGTATCGTGGCTCGGTTGGTGGGACACCATCTGATTGGGTGGCCTCGAGGTGCTCCTCGTGCATGCGGGGGGCATGGAGGAGCTCTAGTGTAGCCTCTGGGTGGAGCACTTGGTGGGGAGGTTGGTCCCTCGGGGGAGGGTAGCAGCTCGCCTACTACCGAGACTGCTGCTGAGCGAGGTCGTGCCGAGGCGGAAGAGGCTCGCGTAGCTAAGTTGACCGAGTAGGTGGATGCTCTAGAGGTCAAATCTTGGGTGCTAGATGATGCATGGGGTTGAGTGGACCGCTTGAACTAGGGGATGCCTACCCGAGGTTTCATGGATGACCTCGAGGATGCATGGTTGGAGACATTGATGGCCAAGGAGAGGGGCTATCGACCAGTTTTATGTCGGATGGCGATCTCCGTTTTAACGACGACTCCAGTATTGGTACCGAGAGCGGCTATGGGTCTAGGTGCCCCACCTAGGGGAGCATTTCCCTAGAGTTGTATTGTACACAGGGAAAGCACCCATTATGAGGATGCTTCTCCTGCTTTTTTCGACTTGTATATTTGTATCTTTTTAGGCTGACTTACGGGTCAAAGACATTATTTTTTATACTTAGACACATATATTTTTAGGTATATATGAGAGAGATATTTTTTGCGGCTCTACATGGTGTGCCCCCTGTTTTATTTATGGATTATACTATGTTGATGGATATCTGTGTTTTATATGTTTTTGTTTTTTATGTATGATGGTTTATCCGAGATGCATTCTAGTTTAGAATATTGTTGGCTATACGATCAGCTATTTGGTTTTGATTTCTTGGTACATGTGTGAATGTAATGTGGTCAAATTGTCAGCTTAATATTTTTGCATGCAAGTGTTTTCTAAACATATGTGAATTCCGTATCTCAAATGCTTGGTTTAATTGTGAAGATACTAAATGAGAATCGAGGTAGATATGCATATGGCGTATGCCCTAATTGAGGGTGTCACACATAAGTCCGATGAAAATGTCATATTCTACCTGATTGTTTGTCCCTGAACCGATGAATACACCATTAGTGAAGACTAGTGATCAGTCTAGATGGTAGATGACTCAGGCGACTGTTGCTAAACTTTGAGACCATCGTGATGCTCCATCGACAAATCCAATGTAATGGTTGGGTTGATAATCCATTATGACACTAGAGCGTATTTTGTGACAAGTATTTTAAATTTTTTGGGTCTGTGTACATTGACTCTAGGGGTAGGCCTTCTCCGCCCTTATGGGTAAAATTTCTTGAGGTAAAGGTCGTTGAAGGGGTTGCTGAGGCATGTTCCGTCTAGCTTAGTGAAGATGTATGCCCCTTTGAGGAGGCAATGTTTTATGATGTAGGGTTCTTTCCACAAAGTTTTGAACTTTTCTGGTCCTAGGGCTTCTTTTGCAACATCGTAGTGGAGGACTAGCACTCCCTTAGTGAATGAATGAGGGTTGATGTGGCAGTCGAACGATGCTTTTACCCTTTTCTTGTGGGCCTCATTGTGTTGTAGTGACTACCGTTGGCTTTTTTCAACAAAATTTAGTTGTACTAAATGTTGTTCTAGAGGCTGGGTATCATCAAGGAGTTTGATGGCGACATGTAAATTCAGGATCTCGCGGAAATCGATGAAAAAGCATATGGTGCCCTGTTTTTTCACGATGGGAACAGGATTGGAAACCAAAGATGTGTAGGAATCCTAATTACTAGTTCCAATATATAATGATATGAATCATATATGGTGTATTGTATCGTTGGCATTTGGTGGGGGAAGAATTTCCGTGATGGGAGATTGTGTGAGCGTAAGGCTATATCCTTCGTTAGAATGGGAAATTTCCGGCAGGTGGAAGTTGTGTCTGGTACAGAGGTGCCTGAATGTTTCCATTATGGGCATGCCTCTCATTCGTGGTTATGGTCGATGAAAATGGTGCACAGTACCATTGTGCCAACTGAGTAGATTGTGTGGGAATCAACACTACTCCTCGTCCCAGAAGTGGGCGGTCATAAGGGATCAGACGTAGAGGAGGAGGTCTTCTGCTTCCATTTCCGAGTTTTTAGCGTGGGTATGTCTTGCTCTCTTGAGGAGTGTAGACTAAATGCCGCTCTTTCTGCTCTAAGTTTCGGGAGATGATCACATTTTATTGTATGATGAAAGTGTGAACAAATCCGGCAATAGTTGTGAATGATCTTCTCTTGGTTAGAGAGATGTCTTTTAGGGAGAGAAGAGACTATTCGAAAACTTTTTGCGAGGTGCTTCAGTTCTTTGCACTGATTGACCCGGTGGTCATTCATGTTGCATATTCCGCATGTTAGCCTAGGTTGAACCTAGATTATGCTTGGTTGGCGTGCCTTCCCAACTTTCCCATTACACAGACGTGGGTCTGGAGTAGATTGCCTAGGAGTGTTCTGCCTTCCATATTAGTTGAGAATATCCTCATGTTTCTTCTCTAATATATGTATCATGTCAATTAGAGGAGGAACTCGCTTGACAGAGGTACAAATATGCTCATGGTGATTTCCACGACACACTAGGAAAAACATCCTATATATGGGGTTCCCATCCTACTCCCTTGATAGTGTGACAGTGTACCAGCGGCATAGCGCTTCTAGGTCAGGGCAAGTGGATACCATATGATTGGGCATTTTACACAATGCACATGTTGGTATTCTCTCCAGAGTGCGGTTGGGGGTAAATAAGGGTTCCTCGATTGGTCGTTTTTTAGCTGATAGAAAGAGGATGGATCTACTCGTCACATCTTCTTGAGTTGTCGTGTTGTTCATGGATTCAGAGTCAGAGCCATCTTCTTAGGAGAGGTAGACTATGGATGAGTGAAAACTAGCTAGTGCTAAGCGAAATCAGGGGATATAATGGCACTGTTCTAAAATGTGGTTGTCAACACATAAAGGACAAGTGAATTGCGTTGCTCGCAAACCAACTTAGTAAACACGCTCTATTGGATACCACCTATGGATGAGTTCCAGGGCTGCGCATTCCTCAATGAAGTGGCCACGTTCATCGCACAACACACAACGTATGATAGGAGGGGGGAAGATGAACGAGAGTCTTTCAGGCGACTGTCGTTCCTCCTGCAGGTATAGAATGGCACGAGGTTCATCTCCGGCTGACTGGGTGGAGGGATCCTCTTGATAAGATTGCTCAATGGCATGTAAAGTGTCCCTATATCACGAGATATTTGGGAAATGATGGGTATAGTGCCCATAATTGCTGCAGATAATGCATGCGTGATTTGTACGCAATTCCTTGCCTTGACTTTTGGTGGTAGGTTCATTTTTACGGGAACGTGTTTCCGCAATGTCTACCGCAGAGCTAAGGAGCGGTTTTAGTTCGTCCAACTCTGGCAGATGTGGGTAGGGTGGCCTACTACGTCACATATGGCGCAGGGTGGTGGTTCCCATTGTGAGGTGGGATTATCCACCCTCTTTCCTCCTTTATTGGTGTTCTTGGTCGTAATCATCAGTTTTGCGGTAGGAATTGCCTCCACAGGGATGTTTGTGACAGTATCCTTAACGGGTGGGGCCTCCTCAGGCCTGAGGGGGACTAAACCTACAGAGGTGATGTGTGTGGCTCCCGTCCCAGTAGGTGGGACCAGGTACCAAACTGTTATTGCGAAAGACACATTTGGTGACACCACGGTGGCCAAGACCTGTTGGGATACAAAAATAGTTGGGGGATAGATAAAAGGAGTTTGGGAGGTGACATATACCAAAGAGGCTACCGTGGCCGAGGAATTGGTGTCATTACTACTTGTATCCATGTATTGACTAGCTTCAGTGCTTGATGAGGACATCATGCACACCGGGGCCTCTATGACAGTCGGTGATGACTCAGGTATAACAGTAGGGTCTCCTAGGAATGACCCTAGGATGGACGATGGTTTGAACTGGCCAAGGCCATATTCCTGGTATCATGTAAGCATCTAGAAAGATGTGTCTACATAGGGTAAAATGGCATCAAAATTTCTAGGGGTTTCTTTTCGCCGTGTGTCAATTGGTCGACAGTAACGATGTGGTCCTCATGGGGGAACATCATAGTTCAGAAGACGGAGGAGGCTATGGGTGACATGGTGTACTTATAACTTCGGCCAAGGAGTATATTATAATCCAATTGAGCATCCAAGACTTCAATTTCTATAAGGACCATCTTACTGGCTAAGCAGACCAACACGTTTTGGTAGAGGCCGACGGGAGTTGAAGGGCATCCATCGTATGCTCTAAGCGTGATGTCTGATGGCTTTAGTTCAAGAGACCCTAAATTCTGCCAGACATTCTTTGACTTAACGCATGTGGATGCACCCTCATTAATGATAAATCGGTGAATGGTGATTTTTTGAACCAACATTAGTATCTGAAAGGTGACCATCGAGGGAAGCCAAGGGGTGGCTTTGTCTAAATCAAAATCCATTAGGTGTGAATCGGCAGGGTTGATGGTGCCTAATGCAGAAATTAATACTTTCCTTTACTTTGGGCATGATTGTTATACCTCCAAAGCTGACATGGCGGTGGGAGGTTGAGCTAGATCATCCACAATGTTATAGTTATAGGCTGCTTTGGAATGGTTTCCTACCTACCTAGTTGGTCCCTTAGCCATTTTTGGCAAAGGTTCAATAGGAATCTTCGATATGGTTAAAGTTGTTGTTGGTGCACTTGTACTAGCCCATGACGAACTGGTGTCTGGTGGGGTATCATAATTTTGGTTGTGTCTGAAAACAAATTTCTTCGCCAACCATATAGATATCATGGTTGTTTTTTTTGGAATTGTCAGGAGTTTTCTGCTATTGCTGAGTGCTAATTGTCCCTTGATGGGGGAAAGGCTCTTGTAGGACTAATGTTTGTTGTGAGGATCCCCCCTACCCATGGTTACCTTGAAGCTCCTTCAACTCAGGGAGGTCGGGACAGTGGTGAGTGTAATGGTCGTACTCACCATAGATTGAACAAGAGTGGTTCATTCATAGATTCACCCTCTTGTTTTGCCTTTGGGGGTTGCTTGGCTCCTGGTTCTGATTTCAGTTGGAGATGCCTCCAACATGAGATTGCGGAGGGCATTGTTGATTGTTGCCCCCCTGTCCAGGATTTCCTTTAGGCTTGTTTTTTCCTTTTTTCTTAGCTGCATTAGGAGGATAATTTGGATTCTCCTGATTGTATGGTTGGCATAGTTGGACTTGGAAAGGTTGCACAAAGTTTACCTATGCATTATTCTGCATGGGTGGGTTTTGTGCTGGGGACTAGGTATATTGCGGTCCTTGTCCCTGGTTTATGAATGGTTTTTGTGGGGGAGCTCTTCCGTCATCATTTCTAGCTACGTACTAGGTTCCCTAAGCCGTAGGATATGGTCCTCCTTGTTGATGGTGATACGATGACGCCCTATTAGTCATATTTTGCGAAGGTGCATGATGAATTTGGTAGTCGGGTTATGGTATGTTTTGGGTAGTATCATATGCATAACTGGGGTATGGAACGTTGTTGCTTAGGTTATTTTGGGTCAATGACCCAATCAAACTGTTTGCGAAGTTCGACGCGCCTGGAAATTCTTTGTAAATTTGCAGGCATGGGGCATTAGGAAGAATATTGTAAATGTATCCCGACTGCGTGTAAATTAGCTCGAGTTGTTGGGTCTTACTGATGATTTCCTCTTCGGATATGTGCCCTTGTTGTGCTACATCCTTTGAAATCTCTGTGGTGAGAGTTTTTAGGAACAGGTCTAACAATACTCGATCGTCAAGTTTGGATTTGCACAAACTACAACACCATTGCCATTCGTGGAGATGGTTCGAGATATGAACGACGGGTGTTTCATAAAGTGGGTCAGTAATTCCATTCCAGAATCGTGGTGGATGGGTAACTGAAAATAGGCCAGGAATGCAGTAGCCAGGGCACTAAAGGTTCCATGTGTAGCAGATGGCTACTCCACATACCATTTCGCACATTTATAGTTAGGATGCGTTGAAATAGTCTTAGTCAAACAATATCGTCAACGATGCTATTCGAAAAACACCACAGGTGGAAAGTCATAACATAATTTTTGGGGTCTTCCGCTTGCTTTCCTTCGAACTTTGGAATGTCCTAAGGGAGCTTCGTGGGCATGGGTTTCCATGTAGATTTGTGTGCAATGGAGTCATTTGTTAACTTGGTTAAATCTTGTAAATATAATGAAGCTAAGAAAGGTGATTGTGTGTTGGTAGTCATTGCACCCTGTGAAAACAAAAAGTTATAGTTAGGTATAGGGTTTTTCTGACGTACCCTATTGTGAGTTCACCTGACTTCTTGAATGGGTAGCACTCCTCTGTCCCCTAGGGATTGTGGGAGGAGTGGTATGTGGTGATCCTGTGGGGATACTCACCGGTGTGGCATTGGGTGATCGACTAGGGTTCCCAAATAATGTTTCCCTAATAAAGGATGGACCAATAATGGACGCAGTGTTCCATCTTTGACACCTAAATGGTGAAAGGCTTGGAACCCCTCTTGGTAATGGGGGGAGGTACAAAAGACGTCTAGATCCATGAGGTCCCGTTGGGTCCATTCTGACGTTGAATAGGTATAGTTTTGGAAATATGTGAGAGGATAGAGATTATAATCAAAGAAAAAATCTGACCGCGTACATAAAACAAAGCAAAAATAAAAGATAAATTTTCCTTTAGATTAATCCTATGTGACCAGTGAATAAAAAAATATGGTTTTTTGTTGTTTGCGTATGATAATCAAATCCTATAAGACCTAATCTTCCTCACATGCTCAAATGTCATTGGGCCTTGAGAAGATATCTTGCGAATGCTGGCACAATGTCCCGAAAGAACTAGCGATGCCCCTAATCAACCGAAGAAAATTGACCAAGGTAAGGGTAGAGGATCTAATGTTGCCTGCAATGTCACCTATAGGGAAGAATGCCCTAGTTGTGGCCACTAAGTACCATCGTCCCACGTGAGCGTTTGAGTCTTGAGATTCTTGGTAATTCAACTACCATTCCAAGTATTAGACGGGTTAGGTAGCCCCGAATAATACCGCACGCATTGGGCCTAAGTTTAACCCCCTCTGAATCGGATCTTTGTGGCGCTCGGGTTTTCTTTGCTGTGGGCAAATAGACGGATTTAAAAGTTCCCTAAACATTCAAATTCTATGTTTCAAGATGTAAACTGATAAAGGTGGCTTATTGGATGCCTACCTCCTTGGTCCTAAAGTAAACTATAGATTCTCTTGTGGCCCTTGTGGGGAGAGTTTACTGAGTTTAGTTAAGTTAGTTTTAGGTGGCTTTGATTCACTTATGGTGTGAATTTGTGTGAGAAAAAGGTGAACAAGCACATAGTTTGAACATGTGGATATGCGGTGATCCTTTTCAAAATCACCTATTTAAATTATGTTTTGTTGTTCCTTTCTCAAAAGAAAAACATGTGCAGATATGAGCCACTTACAATGTTTCCTAGTTAATCTAAATGATCAACTATAGGGATGTGGTGAATTATCAACAGAGAGTGTTCATATGCTTGCCTAGGATCACCTAAGGGTACAAAGGCAGCACAGGTTAGTTACTCTCTAAGGATAATTCGATCTTGGTCTCGTATCTTAGTGCCAAAAATTGAACTAAAACTAACGACTTTTAAACGAGGAAAATAAAAAATATTTAGCTAAGCATGCATGGACTGGGGCCACTTACTTTGGCTAATTAACTACGTGTTTTTTTGGTGCCTAAATTTGCAAAACATAAATTATTTCTGAATGCAAGTTAATTTCCCCCTACTTAAAATATGTGTTAACTTTGGGAAAATCAACTTGAAATTTTTAAAACTAACACCTAAACTACGAAAACGCAGCCAAGAGTGAGCTTTGACAAGTCGTGGGACACCTCAAACAGTGTTGGCAGATTTCTTATGGGTTTCCAATCACTTCAAAAACAGGAAATGAAGGGAAATATCAGAAATTATTGCTTCTAGTTTCCGTGCGCAAAAGGCTCAGACAGGCGTGAAGGTTGTGTGTAGGTCACTCATGAACGCGCGTGGTTGGGAACGTCTGTCTATTAAAAAGCTGCACGATTTTCCTGCAAATAAATTTTTGGAGCTTCTAAGCTTCAACCTCTCACTGAGGCTGAATGAGGCAGTGAAGGAGAGAAAAGGGGCAGTGCCATCCCAACTCCAAAGTAAAGAAAGAGGTCTCTGTAAAAAGGCACAACCACATAAACTTGGAAATCAAATTAATGGAGTCGCCAATCCTGTGTAGGAGTATTTGGTGTACAAGTGTACCAAATCACATTTTCTTAAGAGGAGTGGTTTTTTCCTCTTAAGTTCCTGGTCACAGGTAGAAAATCAAGGGAGTCAAGCAAGTTAGTGAACATGTTAAGAAATAAACATACTAAATAGTGAAATAGCATGCATATTCAAAAATAAAAACTAAACTAAAACACATAATACAAAATTTATAAATAGAGTCAAACAACTTCAATAATCCAAACGGTGGCGCTTACGTCCCCCCTTATTGAGTGCTGGTAGGAATAAATAATGAAACGTTTACCCACTTGCAAGGGGTCCTTAGAACTAGAGAGTTCTAAGACCCGATGCAAGGATGTCTTTACTTCTGAGCTACCTTGGCGCAAATTCCCTCTCTCTACTTCGAAGGATTGGAGTTGTTGGATGGCCAACAAATAAATCCCCTCTATCTCTGCTCTGGATCACACATCGCTGGATTGCTTGGGGAAATTCTGGCCAGTATAGCAATGTGTTCTCCCTTTGTTCATCTCTAGGTGGCATTTTATAGGAGAATTCAAACTCTCCTTCCCTCTCTTGGTACATTGATGGATGGTGACCCAAGAGAGGAGGGTGATTCCATTGTGTGCCACATTATTCCGTTGTGTGCTCCCTTGAGGTCTCGGAAATCAACTTCCGCCATTCTCAGGTTCACACAAATTTTTGAGGGAAAGCTGCGCAAAGATGCGCTTATCGAAGAAAAGTGCGTGCAAAGGCACATTTTGCTAGTTTCTTTAGTGCGCAATTTGGTTTTCCTTCTGGACCTTAGAGATTTTTTTTAAATTCTTCATATCCTCTAATGTGCCTCAGCCCTGTAAATCCTTCTGCCTAACATTTAATAATTTCATTTTTTCTTGTCCGATTTTCCAATGATAACAACTGCATCATGTACCTCCACATTTGAAGATGATCAAAAAATGAAAGGATGAGTTGCTGAAATTGACTACACCACTGAATTCCCGATGACGAGTAGTGTAAAATCGATTGCCAACTCGTCCAATTCTGATACCATAAAATATGGGTCTTCAAGAATATTTTAGATTCCTTATGAATCCACAAAGATTCCTCTCCATTGGATGACTGGAGATCCACTACCTAGATGACAAATCTGATCTCGCCATCACGATCCTTAAGGAATTCTAGAAAAAATGAGTATAAATTCGGCTATATTCTAACACTGGAAAAATTCAGCCTCCAAGGGAATATTTTAGATTCCTCAATATTCTTCAAATATTCCTCGCTGTGGGGCTCCTACAATCCTGCTACTCAGATGGCAAATCTGACTTCACTATCACGCTCCTTGCGAAATTTTGTGAAAAATGACTATGAATTTGATAACATTATTTCAATGTGAAAAATTAACTCCCGGGGAATATTCTATGCATCTCAAGATTCCCTTTGCTCAGGGTTCAACACCCTCTATGCGCTCCGGGTTTTGCCGCTCATGGTTCTTGCCTTCGAGTTCCACCCCTACTAAAAAATCCAATCCTCTCTCTCGCGCTCTCCATTTGGTGCCAAGTTGAATGTGAAAGAGGATTTAAATATGTTTTGGTTGGCAGAGAAACCAACGAAACCAATTGGTGTGTTGGTTAAGGCTAAGCATTGGAGGCAGGGAGGTCAGGTGTTCAACCACGCTGACCCCCCACCTTGGAATATTTTATTAGCAAACATTTTTAAAGTTTAAACACGTCGCGTGGTTGATTTTTTGCCGCACCCACCATTATGTTCACATATATTTGACTCCACCATTTCGTGGTGGTTGTGAGACTGCCTGGTGGGGGCTAGCCACGTGCGCTAGGCAGGTTCGAGCCCCACTAGTCTCAAATTTGATGTGTTGAATATATGGTAGGTGTGGTGGGCGGGTTTCGCACCACGCGACCCCGACCCAACCCTTAACGTTTCTTGGCCATTATACTATGCAGTTTTTGTTATGTTGTCCAGGGGTGGCGGGGTTTGGCCACCTGCCACCCCATATTAAATATCATTTGACCATTGTGAGGTGGGTGGGTCTAATGATCCTAACCTGCCTCCTTTTTAATTCAATTTTTAATATATATTGAGCCATTGGTTAAAATTCATCGATAAAAAAATAAGGGATATTGGAAAAATGAATCATCGAAAATATTCACTCATTCTCGGGAGCCAAATTTCGTGCGCCGGTCCCGATCAATTTGTAGGATCATTAATCCTGGCCCACATGCCCACTTTTACCAACCCTATTTCCTTTATACGAAATCAGATTGGAGTGTTTTTCACAACGTTGGAATCATAGTGACGAGCACTTCGATTTGGTCTTAGTTTGAGAGAAATTTTACCACTTTGAATTTTGAGCTATTATAAGTCCTCTTTGACCTACGAGCATGTTTGGAGCCACCTAGATCATTCCTCCCCACTGAGGACCTTTTGGTCATCCAAAATCATGTACATAATTTGCAATTGGCATGTACATTTTCTACACCACAAGTGTCCTGACAGGTCACCCTTCCTTCTCCTTCACCTTTGTTCTTTGGAGCCATAAGCGATGAACCGACACCTGCATCCTCTGAAAAACTGTAGTACAATATTTTGCAAATTACATTCTCTATTACATGACCAACTATGACCTAAGAATCTAATACTTGCATTAGGGGATTTTTGAGGTCTAAAATGGGCCTCCTAAGGATATTATAAAATAATAGGAGAAATAATAAAATAAGATTTGATTACATCATCAAATTTTAGAGGGAAAAAAAGAAAAAACTACTTTTTCAACTCGTATTTTCAAAAGTTATCTCTTGAAGTGTTTACTCAAATTTCAAGTAGGAGTACTTTTTGGATGAAAAATTTAATTCCTCATCCAAGGAGTACCCATGTTGCATACTTTCGATGGGTCACGCTACATGAAAAATGAGAAAAACATGAAAAACATGATTGTAATCACGTTTTTTATGTATTTATCATTTTCCATGTAGTAGGGTCCATCGAAAGTATGCAAAATGGGTACTCCTTAGATGGGGAATTAAATTTTTCATTCAACGAGTACTCTCGCTCTAAATTTGAGTAAAAACTTTGGGAGATAAGTTGAAAATATGAGTTGAAAAAGCAGTTTTATTAATTTATTATTTTTTAATATTCTTACCCTTTTACTTAAATAATGGTGAATCATCCCCCATGGTTGACATCACCATCTTGAATCCTATTGGTTCTTATAAAGTTTATTTTTTTACACATTTTTCTTAGGAGGCCCATTTTAGACCTCAAAACTTCCCTAATGCCATGAGTTTATAACACATACTCTGTGGTCAAGTTTACATCAAAATGGAAACAATACCCCAACTATCAATACAAGGCCAAAAAATCATTGTTGCTTAACAAGTGATGGAAAACACAATCACTTTTACATTTTAAGTTGCAATGCATGATTTACAAAGTGAGGCTATGAAAATCTATCACATCTAGAAAAACAATCTCTCACTTATCAAAGTGAATGGGTTTTCTCCCTGTGGCGGATTCGCTTGTCGAACAACTGTTTCAACTGGTTCATGCACGGGGAGTTTGTCCTTGAGACGCTGCTCTAAATGGAGCCTCCAACACGTGGATCTTTGATGACCACCTTTGTTGCAATCACTGCAATAAGTCTTCTTCCTCTAGACCTGCTTAACAAACCTCCTTCCCTGATTTGGAGAAGGCATTTCACACCTCATCCTCTTTCGTGTTTCCATTCTCTTCCAGCACTCAGCAAACCATTAGGGGAATTTTGAGGTCTAAAATGGGCCTCCTAAGAAAAATGTACAACGAAAATAAAATTTATAAGAACCAATAGGATTCAAGATGATGATGTCAACCATGGGGGATGATTCACCATTTTTTTAAGTAAAAAGGTAAAAATATTAAAAAATAATAAAATAATAAAACTAATTTTTTAACTCGTATTTTAAACTTATCTCCCAAAGTTTTTACTCAAATTTCGAGTGGGAGTACTCATTGGATGCAAAATTTAATTCCTCATCCAAGGAGTACCCATGTTTCATACTTTCGATGGATCCTGCTACACGAAAATGAGAAATAATCACGTTTTTCATGTATTTCTCATTTTCGTGTAGCAGGATCCATCGAAAGTATGCAACATGGGTACTTCTTGGATGAGGAATTAAATTTTGCATCCAACGAGTACTCTCGCTCGAAATTTGAGTAAAACTTTGGGAGATAAGTTGAAAATGTAGTTTTTTCATTTTTTCTTCTAAAATTTAATAAAGTAATCAAATCTTATTTTATTATTCCCACTATTATTTTATAATTTCCTTAGGAGGCCCATTTTAGACCTCAAAATTTCCCTAATGACGTGGTTATGTAAACTAAATAATAACATGTTTTTTTATGTCATGATTTATGTTCATCATTAACATGATTGTAATCAAAATGAACACTAGAATACTGAGACTTGTTATACCTTTCTTGGTCATCTCGGGTGAAATTATGGCGATGAGAGTTTGCCTTAGCTCTTTCTCTGCAATGTGCACTGTCATGGGATGATGGTGATGTGTTTGAATCATTCTCTTCCTTTAAAGGTTTCAACAATGTCTAGTTGTCTCTGGTGCAATTATGTGGATGATAGCTTGCCTTGGCGCTTTCTTTACAATGTGCGCTGCCATGGGATGATGGTGATGTATTCCCATCATTCTCTTTCCCCAACGGTTTCAACAATGTCTTCGAAGCTTTCGACACCTTTGAGCACTCTCCTTCAATGTACCCTAAACCTGTGAATCGAGGTCTTTGAACAACCTCCAATGGCGGAGTTATACCTTGGCCATTAACACCAAGTCCTCCTCCTTTGTACCCCATATTTGTAAGGAGTCTCATGCCAATTCATGTAATGGGTACCTCCACATTTCCAACAGAAATAACATCATGTGAAGATGAAACTGAAGAAAGATCAACATTGTTTACCTCAAATGTCGATTCAAAAATAAGTAATGATGGCTTATTTAAGCCTTCGTTGCGCTTCAACTCCCCCAAGACCTCTTCCGTGGCTTGTAGCAGAAGTTGCAGTCTTTGCAGCCTCCTTAGTTCATCATACCCTACTTGAAGGCTCTGGTCGTTGCACTTCAATTCTTCCAGGGCCTCTTTTGTGGCCCGCAACTGACAGTGTAATCTCTGCTTCTCATCTTTCTCTTCTCATAGAAGCCTATTCAATTCAATGTTCTCTACTTGAATATTCTGGTTTATCTCCTCATTTGAATGATGAGAATATGATGAAGACAATGAATCTTCAGTGGAAGGTGTGGATGGAGCATCGTTCTCTGCTCCTCATTTCTCCTATTCCTATATTCTCTTCTCATAACCTTCATAAATTATGTCCACCATTTTGAACATCCTTAGGAAGGCCTCACACATTTCTTTGTCATCCTCCATTACTGCATGTTCAATCGTTCACACTCGCAATTCACATCAATGAGAAGACCACTCTGATACCAAATTTGATCCAGATTTCTTCTGCTACCAAAATTATCCAAGATATTTTACTCTTGTGATGTTAATAGATTTTCATTTCAAAGAGCATAAACGAACACATGTGTATGATTTAACAAGAGGAAACATAATGACGATTAGCGAATCAATACCATGACACATTTGATAACAGAGTTCACCGAGTGTGGGCTACGTCCCTGAGCCCAATGTCAAGATAATGGAGGTCACTTCATATAATGTTTTAAGTGATGATGATCTACACTGGATGTTCTTTCTCATAATAAGGACACATACCCTCAACAAGAGTAGCTTTTCTCTTCACGAAACGTTCTCCCTACAAGAAATCTTACTCAAAATGGGTTTTCCTTCAACATGGAAAGTTAATACAATCTCACAATAATGTGGCAACAAGCATACCTCAACATAGTGTCGAACATGGATCTTAAGAATAATGCATCATCTCAACAAAACAAAAGGGCGCATAACATAACTGCATCATGTACCTCCATGTTTGAAGATGGCCAAAAAATTAAAGGACCAGTTGCTAAAAATGACCGCACCACTGAATTTCTGGCGACTTTTAGTGTAAAATAAACTACCAACTCGTCCAATTATGACACCGTTAAAATATGGGCCTTCAATAATATTTTAGATTCCCCATGATTCCACAAAGACTCCTCTCCACTGGCTCACTGGATATCCGCTACTCAGATGGAAAATATTATGTCGCCATCACGATTCTTGTGGGATTTTGGAAAAAATGAGTATAAATTTGGCTATATTTTGATACTGGAAAAATTCATCTTCCAAGGGAATCTCTTAGATTCCTCAATATTCTTCAAAAAATCCTTGATGCAGGTCTCCTATAATTATGTTGCTAAGATGGCAAATCTAACTTCACCATCATGCTCCCTACGAAATTTTGTGAAAAATGACTATAAATTTGATAAAATTATGTTAATGTGAAAATTTACCTACTGGGGAATACTCTGGATATCTCAAGTTTCCATTAGCTCAGGGTTCCACACCCTCTGCCCGCTCTTGGTTCCCATCTTTGAGTTCTGCCCCTACTCAAAAATCCAATCCGCTCCACCGCGCCCTTCATTCGGTGCCCGGTCGAATGTGAAAGAGGGTTTAAACATGTTTTGTTTGGCAGAGATACCAATGAAACCTATTGGTACATTGGCTAAGGCAGAGCATTGGAGGTGGGGAGGTCGAGGGTTCTTGGCTGATCCCCCATCTTGGTATATTTTATTAACAAACATTTTTAAAGTTTAAACACAACGCGTGGTTGGTTTTTTGCCGCACCCGCCATTATGTTCACATATCTCTGACTCCGCCATTTCATGGTGGTTGTGAGACTGCCTGGTGGGAACCAACCATGTGAATTAGGTGGGTTCAAGCCCCGCCGATCTTATATTTTATGTGTTGAATATATAGTAGTGTGGTGGGCGGGGTTCGCACCACATGACCCCAACCCAAACCTTAACATTTCTTGGCCGTTATAATATGTGGTTTTTGTTATGTTGTCCAAGGTGGCGAGGTTTGGCCACCTGCCACCCCATATTAAATATCATTTGACCGCTGGGGGGTGGGTGGATCTGGCGGGACCTACCAACCCCATTTTTAATTTTAATTTTTAATATATATTGAACCAATGGTTAAAATTCATTGATCGAAAACAAAGGGATATATGACAAATTAATCATCCAACAAATTCGTGCGTTCTCGGGAGTCGGATTCTGTGTGCCAGTCCCAGTCAATTTGTAGGACCATTAATCCTAACCCACATGCCCACTTTGACCAACGCTATCTCCTTTATATGAACTCGAATTGGAGTGTCATTCACACAGTTGGAATCAGGGTGACAAGCACTTCGATTTGGTCCTAGTTCGAGAGCAATCTGACCACTTTGAATTTTGAGCTATTATAAGCCCTCTTTGACCTTTGAGCGTATCTAGAGCCACCTCGATCACTGGGCATAACCCATATGAATAAGGAGAGAAGGTTGACTCACATATTTTCTTTAGGGTGGAAGCAATTGATCTATAGATCACCTAATCCACTCGTGAAGGAATGATTAGGGGTCCTGTTTCAAAAGACCTAGGCTTTGGAATCGAAATTGTATTCATTCCTCGAAACTCAAATGAGCCACTTACCAGTCTCTTTGCTATGACGACTAATTTGGAACGAGATATTCCTGATATGGTTTCAGTGAAAAGTGTCAGTGTCAACAAAACTAGGTGTTATTTGATCTATTCATATAACCTACACTTTGTTACACATTGTATGATTAGAGGAAAATAAGCACTTGAAATTATACACTATTTTTCTTTCCACCAATTTCTTATTTTATTTAATGTGTTCTTTCACCAATTTAAGGTATAATAAATTACCAAATAATATGCCATCATGCAATATAAATTTCTATGTATGCATGCCATCTTAATATATAGAGATTGATGAGAGCTACATATTGGTAAAGCTATTTTCCTTCGATGTTGATGGTTCAAGGTTAATAACTAGTGATGATTTTGGGTCGACTACTATTCTTGTGTCTTTATATTGATGAGGGACCAAAAATAGTAGCATAGAAAAACTAAACCCATCCTAAAATAAATTTAATAAAAAATAAAAAAATAAAAAATATTTAATTTGAATTCTCGTAAAACATACCGTAACATTTACTCTACCCAATGTATTGGATTATTTATTTATTGGATTTCTTCCTTGAGAATTGCGTGCTTTACCTTAAAATGGTCATCATTTTCGAGTCTTTACACCAGAGTCATGTCTAAAAATTATAATCTTTGCTTTGCCTTACTATGGTTTTTTTTTTTTCAATCACCCACACAACAAGTCATGTATGAAAATAAGAATGGAAATAGATTGGTCAGTACGTGAGATGTAAGCAACACGCGGATAGACCTTGTTATACCCTCATAAATGTCATCAAAGAGTGTATAGAAGTCATTCATGTCATTGCAGTGTATAGATTTTATATATATATATATATATGGTGTATTTTAAATTTAATGGACTCTATGTATTTTAGAACAATATTTAATATTTCGTCTTCCTATATTTAAACACAGTTTGTCTATAACAATATGTAAAACACTCTATTACAAAGTAAAAAATGCCACTATAGAGTGTCTGCATGCCATTCTATCTAGGATACCCCAGATCCAACAACCTCACCATAACTGAGACTTGTAAAATGGTCATTGATTAAACCAACAACAAACTTATGATATGAATAAATTATAATAATATAGCATAGATTTGCTAATGAGTCATAATAATGTCTATACCACGAAAGTGAGTGGGATCTCTATCAATTCAAAACCTCCACCCAGTCGATAAAAAGGAAGAAATAAAGCCGCATGTTTACCCACTCTCTAGACTAGGTTAGGAATCTCAAAACTTGGTACTTCCCATCTCATATGCCATGTTTGTGTGGGATAAATACTAAATATCATATGTCTAGGTTTGAAGAGAAATTTTTCCCCTCCATACACTAGGTTCATGTAGCCTTAATCTCTCAACCCATACACCTGAACATAGGGGAATTATATGTTGATTGATATGTATCAACCACATAGTGAGGAGGTTCAATACCTTGTAAAATCTATTAACAATATGTATTAGAATAGTTTGAATTTTTTATCTTCTAGATTAAAAATGGGACTCTATAGACACATTTAGCAACATGTTACTTTCTCCTTTCCTATTTTTAAATTTTCGGAAACATTGCTTATGTTAGAAAGGCATATAGAGATAGGCATTTGGCATTTCAAGCTCCAAGGATAAAACACTCAAAATTCAAAAGTTTTTTTCTTTAGGGTTCAAGCACTAAAAAATTCAGTGACTCAAAGGAATTCAATGCAAACAATGGCATTTCAATTACACAAGGTGTCGTCTCTTTCCCCTTATCTCTTGATTTATCTCATTTATGATAAGTTGTGTAATTTGAGAGGTATACACTTTGGTTGTTGTATGAAATTCTTGGTTTGCATATCATATATTCCTCTTGTGGATATTTTGTATTCAGGGATTAAATCCTCCTCTTTAGGCATCTACATCACAATATAGCTAGATGCCATGTCAATTGTTGTATTATTACCTATTTCATTTATTTTTTCCAAGAATTGTTATATTGCAAATATGGGACCTTTTGTAATAGGCATCAATGAGAGTAAAAGTAAATCTTTTCAAGTGGCTAAGAAAGTTTTCGCTGGTTGTAGTAGGTGTTCAATGAAGAAGGAAGAGAGTTATAGGTCTCAAAGTGAACCTCCGCAATACTAAGTGCACAAACTATGATAAGACATTCTTGCTCATTAAATGAACCCAAATAAGATGGTATCTAGTCTTGCTTCATCTGTGGAAATTCTAATTGAGCACCATGTTATGATTGAAAAATCAAAAGATGAAATTTTAGCCCTGCGCTAGAAGATGCAAGACATACAATTCTCTTTGGGACAAAAAAATACTAATTCCTTCTCAGCAAGCGCCTCTACTAGCTCCCCTCAACAAGTTATTTTTAATTTAAATGAACTAGCTCTGGATATAGGACTAATTCCTGGTCAAGGTGTTCTTCCCCTCCCCTTGATGTATAAGTTATAGAAGATAAATTTTGCCTTATTGGTTTATGCATGAAACTGGGTTACAATTTTTGACAAGCGAGGACACGATTGCAGGTGAAAAAAAGAAACTTGATCGAGCCATTTTAAGTGCCCAATCAAGCAATCTTTGAACCCTCGATCAAGCTATTTGAGAGCTTAAAGATGGCTCGATCGAGCATTAAAGAAATCTATTGATTGAGCTATTGCGTAACCCGTGGTTAGGAGCTCGATAACTTCATTCATAGACCATGTAATATATTTTATTTATATAGATATATGGATACATTTAATTTTAAATTTTCTCATTGTTAACAATTTTAAAATTTATGTAAATATCAATAATGATATGCAGACTTTAAAATTGTAAGTATTTGATAGTTAAATAGAAAAAAAATCAAATTTAATTACTAATTACATGTGAATATGTAATTAACAATGGTGTAGATTAATTTCCCAGTACATTATCTCATTCCTAGCGTTTTGGTGCATAGACTTGGAAAACGATTCTATCCTACTTGCAATTGAAATTGTAATATTATTATATTTAAAATTTGGTAAATTATAAATTAGTTTTTAAGATAATTTAAATTTTCAATGTCATAATTAAAAAAATAAATTTATTATAAATATATTTTAAATAACAAATTGATTAAACATAACAAAATTTATCTAATTGATTTTAATAAATATTATAATTTTCTATATGAATAAGAGTAACTAAAAAATGTGAATTTGACATTACTGGAATTGTATACTTTATAAAATTCACTGAAGAGTTCATAAATTACGATGAGCCATGATTCACTAGGTCATACTCATATCTATTAAAACTAAACACACACACATATACTTGTTCAAGGAAATAAATGAATACAATAATAATTTACGTAGTTGTAATAGTTGGAAGTTATAATTGATATAGTTGTAATGGATGCAATGATATGAGATGTTATAAATCTCTCTCAACCTATAAAATGTGATTGCACTCAATTATGTCCTTAGTTTGCACAAGTGCTAACTATATATAGAAATTTTTACTCTTGACTTAGGTTTGCAATATATATTTTCAAAATAATAATAACCTAACAAAATCATAAATTTTAAAACATTATTTGACAAATTCGAATTTAAGTAATCTAGATTTAAATGTGTATAAGTAACTAAATAGGGGTGAAGTGGTCATGGAAAATGGTCAACCAAATACATAGTTTACTAGGAGTTTTCAACAACAAAATATAATATATGATTTTTTTTAATGATTAATGAGTATTCTGTTATAGAATATTTACAATTAGTGGTTAGTTTTGTATTATACAGTGAACATATTCCAAGTTGATTGGATGGTGACAAATTCATAAATTTGAGTAGACAATAGTTTATTTTAGTTTGTTGTTGTTGTTTTTTTTTTATTGAAAATTTTTAAAATAAAAAATTATAAAAATGATTAAGTATAAAAATATGTTATATTTAAAATAAAAAATAAGCAAATTATCAATTTTAAGAATTTAAAAATTTTAAAAGAAAAATTAAAATATTTCATAAAAAGTTATAAAATTATTTTTCTGAAATAAGCAGATTTTGTAATTAGCTTGAAGACAAGTATTGAGAGGTTTGATTTTTTTTGTTTAAGATAATTATGATATTTATATTGAGCAATCTCCCTCTATTTAACCACTTTAGGGCTCCATTGAGGGTTTCTTAAAACCTTTATTGATCTATTTGAATTTTTTTCTCAAATGTTCGATTGAGCTGTTGAGTGCCTAAAAAACAGAGTGAGGAATTCATGCATAATTTGTCCTTGGTAGAGTTGATCATGTTGGATTCAGGAAAGAGTCCTCTATCCAATGGCATACCACCTTGACAATTTTGAATTCATATGATATTTTTTATCTAATTTCTTTAAACATAATGCTTGAAATTTTTTTGCACAATTTCAAAGGGGCCTAATAAAAAATCAATAACATAAAATATATAAAACAATATTTTTTTCAAAAAATACAAATATTTTGGTTTAGGAGCATTCTTCAAAAGGGTATTATTTGTTTTTGAATTTATTTAAATAGTAGAAAAAAATATTATGCTAACACATGTTTGTGCAAAATGCAATTGAAATATTACTTCACCAACTTCAAAAAATAATAAATATATAATTTTTCATAAAAAAAATATTTTTTTAATATGAAAACTTATTTCTCTCCGAGTAGATCATGCTTATATATATATATATATATATATATATATATATATATATATATATATATATATATATATATATAATATATATATATATATATATATATATATTTGTGTGTGTGTGTGTGTGTGTGTGTGTGTGTTAAGACCCCAAATAAACCTCAATCCCTAGATACTTAAGACACTAAGGTTTTTTAAGCCTAATGATAATATCTTCTTACCTATATGATTTAAGATTTTGGTACAATTCACATTATTGGATGATTCAATTAACATTATTGGATGATTCAATTATTTTATTGGTTTTCTTTGACTAACAATGTTACTTGGGTTGCATTTGAATGGCTATGACATGAAGGATTTAGTATTTCTTTGAATTGATAATCCTTGTAATTCCTTTTCTTGCATTATGATGTGATGATGTTATGATTTCAAAAGAGCCTCCTACTTGAGGTGTCATTGCCAAAGTGGCATTGTTAAATTGGGATAGCTCGATTGAAATTTTTTGTTTTGGTTATATATTAGAGATCTTTGAATTATTTAAATAAGCGACATTGTATTTGTGTGCATGAAATAACATGGGTTTGAATATTTGAATATAATGCATAGAAATCAAAGTGTATGTAAATATGCATTATAATCAAAAACTTGTGTGAAATTAACATTGCATCAGGAGGAGGTTATTGCATGTGTGAATTTAACAATACAACATTAATTTATCATGTTATCACATATACCATCATATTTCATGCACTGCTTCTTATAACATGCCATGAGTTAATCGCGAAATCTAATCAATATAATCACACTTGTGTTAGAGTGAACATTGTATGTCCACAATTGTTAATAATGAAGGATGATGACCACGTGAAATTTCAACAATAAGGAAATCCAAATGATGAATTGATGAAGTCATTAAAGCCTTCATGAATAAGCACAAATTTTTTTGTGAATAAATAGTGGAGTGGAATATAAAGGATTAAATTGACCCACTAGGATGGTAGTTAGTTGAAAGTTTCAAACAAGGATTAAGGTACCTAAGACCTATGTAGAGAACCTAACTTAACAATATATCCATAAAGTGTGAATGAATTATATTATCGGTAGGTGGAATAAAGAAACATATATTTTGCCACAAAGATGATGCTTCAAAGATACCAAAATAGATTATGTTGATAAAAATGTCCCTTAGGTGGCCAATTGCTTCTCAAAGGAAGTAAAATATTTTTACTTAAACAAACAAACACACACACACACACACACATATCATTTGCTTCATGCTGATGTGTTTATACTTAAAATAAACCGTGGGAGTATAAAAACTATATTCAAAAGGAAAAAATCAAAAAGTTGTCATTGTGCAATGGACCAACATCAAACATGTCTAACCTCAATGTATCTACTAGACTTTAAATGAAGATGAAAAATGCATGGAATAATTAAATTCAACATTGGAAGAAGTGTAATGTATTTGAAGTGAGAGACATGACATTTTTCATTTTTAGCATCCATTGTTTCTTTCTGAAGCCCCAATACACATAGGAAACTAGCCTACAATATTGGAGGATGAAGGAGTCTTACCTAGAGAACTCAACAATGTGTTTTTCTCATAAATACCTTGTTGGACCTCACCAAAAACTAAAAACACATTATGAACTAATGTGAATAATTGGATTAATAATATTTTATTATAAGGAAAATAACACATAATGGAGGTTTATGTGAAACCTCAAAAAATAGTTCTTCCTTCTCCATTTACAATGGATGTTTTTGGTGGAGGAAGGTGGCTAGAGGTTTTAAGATATTATTTTGTTCAATGTGTTTCATATGTTTTGTTGCATTATTGTAGCTACCCTTTAAGGCTAACACCATTGTTTGACCCCACCATAAACATCAAGGCATCTTATTAAAATATTTAGTGATAAAATATTGATTAGAAAAAAAACAATTCACAAAAAAATATTATCAATGCGCCATGTATCAATAAATGCACCAATGAGTACATATATCATCCAATACACTGTATTGAGTTGAACATTTTCTTATATACTATTGATATGTTCTATTTTTTAATAACAAAAAAATATTATTGTTGTGCCATATGCCTATAAAAGCACTAATACATCAATATATTAATAAGCAAACTGTATTGGGCACTTTTTTTCAAAGACCAAAGTAAAAAATATTTTTTCACATTCACTCAATGCTTCACATTCATTCAAGAATTGATTCTTAGTATTCCCTATATTCACTCCATTATTTATATTATGTGACTTTTTTATTCCTTTGTTTCCATGGTGGTTTTGTGTTCATTTTTAGAAATTTTCAAATAATACAATTTTTTCATTTCTTAATGTGGCAACCATGGCTCTTTGTAGAAGAAGATATCAGGTAAGTGATTTTTTGTCTTTTAATTTACAATTCCAATTGATTAATATTTAAAATTGAGCTTTAATTTAATAATCTTTTAATATTTTTGAAAGAAATTTTCCATTGCGGTGCCAGTGTTTGGCTCACACCATGAATTAGTGCTTGTAGAGGAAACATTTTGTATAGAGTGTATCTGCATATTTAAAGTACTAGACATATTTATAATTATGATTTTGGAAATTCCCCACAATATCTGATGCAATTTTAGATGTACCTTCACACCATGATGATGCTAACATGAAAACACCATGGACATTCTTTTCATTTCACACCATCATACAAGTAATCTATACATATTAAGCACACAATGCATACTAATAATTAGGTTTGTAGAAACATTTCATGCTCTTTGATGCAATTTTAAATGTAAAACTATTGGATTACATGCACATTTCCTACCCTTTAGGAGGTCATACTATTTTTAATAGTTACTATTTATAGTGTGCATATTTTTAGTAGGGGTTGTCATGTAGAATGACACGTGATAGTGGTTGGGAATTTATTGGGAAATGACATGGATATATCTTATCCATTATTGTGATTTTTCTTATCCCTAGCCTCCTTATCCATGAGTGAACACTTAATTCCTATTTCTGGATACAAACCTTATCTAGAACCTTATTCACTTATTCCTCATTCTAGTAAATCTTATCTCTTGAATTTTAATCTTATTTTTTGGATTTATTTATTTATTATTATTTCTAAAGTTAAAAGTATCATGTTTGGATTCTTTCTTCAGTTCCCACTTGTTTTTGGCCCATCCTACACTTAGTAAACTCTATTATTGACTCCAACTCCATGTTATACCACACAACTCCATTTTTTGGCTATTTAATTGGAACAAAGGGTGACTTTATTTTCTATTGGTTGTGCATGGAAAAGGGATCACATATAATGTGCATAAGTCCTCTCTATGAGAGTTTTATTAATTGTACTCAATTCAAACAATGCAATACAAATTGGATTCAAATTGGTCTTTTAGTCTCTTAGTGTAAAGAGTGGCATTTTATTCTTTCTTTTTCTCTTGCAACTGCTAGTGTAGGTTTTGGTTACAACTAGATTTTGTACTTGTGCTTAAAATCATGCATGGTCAAAAACCTTTTATGATATCATAGATTCAAAAATATAGTATGGTATGAGAACATAAGAGATTTTTTTGAGGAAAATACATATATTATTGCAGGGCATATAGGATTGAACAACCTAAAGAGGATGGATCAACCCATTACTATGATTCTTACTCCATTCAACTTATTTAAGTAGAATCCTACAATACTACATATGGTATATAAACTATATGGGTAGCTTCAACTATATAGACAAAAATAATCATACCATCAAAAATTACTAAATAATTATCAAGTTTTGTTGTTTTTTATCATTGATGCCTTGAAATTCATCATATTTTTTAACTATGTATAGTATTCATTGGAATTTTGACACATATTCAATGAAACACTAGGGATATGTGGCACCCCATCATGACCCATCAAAACCCCATGGCCTACCGCCATAGTTGTTGGGTGTATGTTATATTCTTTCCATGAATAGCCTCTCCTTCATTGCATTGGGTGCAGCAGGGGGATACTGCCCCCTACACTGGGTTTGGGGCAACACCCCCAGAGTTTTTTTTTGGACCCTATAATAGGTGGGCGGACATACTTATGGTTTTGTGCATGGGTTTAGCACATGGTTTTGGGCATGATGGTTTTTTGTCCATTGTATTTTGTAGATTCACTCAAGGGAACTATGGTTATGTTCTAATCCAGGGTTAATGGATTGGGGTTTATGAATGCTTCAACATGTATATATATGTGTTGTAACATTGAAAGGAATACTAATGAAAAATCAATCTGGTAGTCCCGGTTTTGGGATCTAGGGGAAAATCTCTGTGTATATTTGTTTTATTTTTTATACTCTCGCCATTTTTATTTTATGTTTTAAGAATTCGTTTCCAAGTAATTTTTGTACAGGGTTAAAACCTAAATTTGGTATCAGAGTTGTTTCAACTTCAAGGGGATGCTTTTGCTACTTAGGGGTTTTTGCTTGGGCCTGTGGTCGACCCTATTTAATGGGAGATCTGCGGGATCGATTCTTGCAGTGAAAGAAGTTGGTGAGCAGTGGAAAGATAGAGGTCGAGAAATGTAATGGTCAGAGTTTTGATTTGTAGAAAATCAAGATGGAGGATCTGCTAGTGGATAAAGATTAGTGGATCATGGTAGATCCGAGTACTAAATTGATGGAAATGTTAGATGAATAATGGGAGAAGTTGGATCGGAAAGCAAAGAGCACAATACAATTGTGTACCTCAGATTTAGTATTGTTGAATGTATCTGTGGAAGCTACAACGAAGGCTTTGTGGGATAAGTTAGAGACTTTGTACCAATCTAAGTCTCTGGTGAACAAGTTGTTCCTACGTAAAAAGCTATATAACCTGAATATGAAGGATGGATACTTAGTGACAGAGCATATGAACGCCTTCAATACTATGGTAAATCAGTTTTTATCTGTTGATATTAAAATCTCAGATGAAGATAAGTGCATCAATTTGTTGTGTTCACTACGAGATTCGTAGAATATTTTGGTTGTTGCAATTAGTATAAATACAACTACCTTTAAGTTTGATGAAATAATATCATCCTTTCTATCGGAGGAGATGAGATGGAAAAATATGGAGGGCCAGAATGGAGATTCCTTTTCTATACGAGGATGCTCCTAGAATAGAAACAAAAATAAGTCCTCGAGTGGGAGAACTAAATCTAGAGGGAGATCTAAATCTCAAAGAAAGCCTGTAAAGATGTGTTGGAAATGCGGAAAGGATGGGAACTTAAAAAATGATTTTAGATATAAATCTCCTAAGAAAGGAAATGGATCTGATGATGCTCCTTCTACGAAGGCAAAAACCACCTCAAATGAAGGTGGGGATGTGTACTTGTCTTCTTATTCAAGTACACATGTAGATCATGAGGAATGGTTGATTGACTCAAGTGCATCCTTTCACTTCACCCCCCATAGGGAGTGGTTCTATGAATATGATAAATATGATGATGGTGATGTATTATTAGGAGAATTTCCAAGGTGGAAGGATTATAACACTTCCTGGTGTTCTTCATATTCCTGCATTGGCGAGAAATATGATTTCTTTAAGCAAGATGGATGATGCAGGTGTAAAAACCATGTTCAAGAAGGGTACCTGCAAGATGGTTAGGGGAGAACTTGTATTGATGTGAGAAGTTCGGATTGGAAATCTATACAAGCTTCTGGGTAGCACTGTTATTGATGGGTGCAACAGTTCTGTGGTTCCTAAAAGTGGAGCAGAAATTGTGATGGCCTTTGGAGAAAAGACCAAGTTATGAAATTAAAGGCTTGGACATATTGGAGAGAAGGGCCTTCGAATACTACATGGTAATGGTATGGTAGAAGGTATGTCTAATTATCTAGATTTCAATTTTTGTGAACATTGTGTATATGGGAAGAAAAATCAGGTGAGTTTCCCCTCTGGTGCCAAAATTGCGAAAGGGATATTAGAGCTTGTGCACAGTGACGTGTTTGGACCCATGTCGGTTCCATCACTCGGTAATTCTATTTAATATGTGCCATTTATAAATGAATTATCAAGGAATACATGGATATATTTTCTCAGGAAGAAATATGAAGTCTTAGATAGATTTAAATAATTTAAGGATCTGGTGGAAAACCAAACATAGAAGAAGATAAAGGTGAAGAGGACAGATAATGGTGGAGAGTTATGCAAGAAGGAATTTGAAGAGTTCTATAAGAAGGGTGGTATAACACAGAAGAAGAGTACTCCATACACACCTCAACATAGCAGAGTTGCGGGAAGAATGATCAGGAAGTTGATGGAAATAGCAAGAAGGATGCTCGGTGGTATTGGGTTAGGACAAGAATCCTGGGTAAAACCAGTGGAGACTGCATGCTACTTGGTTAACAGATCACCTTCATCAATGTTGGAGGATAAGACACCACATGAGGTATGGACTGGTAAGAAACACTCTCTTTCACATATGACGGTATTTGGTTGTGATGTATATTTACATGTTCCAAACGAGAAAAAAACCAAGATGGATAGTAAATATGAAAGGTGCATCTTTATTGGATATAAGGATGTTTTAAAAGGTTATAAGCTTTGGAACCCAGAAACAAGGAAGGTTGTGTACAATTGAGATGTGGTGTTTAGAGAGGAGAAATATGTTATTAAACATGAATTCCTACCAAAGGAACTCGAGAAGATAGAGTTTGAGCTAAAGGAGGAAGAATCAGACTCTACCACAGAACAAGATTCAAAAGAGGAAGAGCCACAAACTCCATCTTTGAGAATATCATTTCGAGAAATAAGGTAGCCAGAAAGGTATAATCCATTTTATTTTTGTTCAAAATTTTCTTTATCTGCCACTGATGATGATCCCTTAACTGTTAGGGAGGCAATTCATTTAGAGGATAGAAAACTCTAGAAGGAGGCCATGGTTGATGAAATGGAATCCTTGCATAAAAATGAGGCATGGGATCTGGTGGACTTCTTGGTTGGAAGGAAACCAATTCTCATCAAATGGGTGTTTAAGAAGAAGATGAATGAAAAACGCAGGGTGGAGAAATATAAATCTCAGTTGGTAGCAAAAGGTTATTTCCAGGTGTTGGGAATTAATTTGGTGATATGTTTCTCCTGTTTCCAAGTTAACTTCTATTAAATTAATTTTATCTATTACTTCTTCTTTTGATTTTGAGGTAGAACAGATGGATGTGAAGATATAATTCCTTCACAGGGATTTGGAAGAAGAGATATGCATGAAGAAACCTGAAGGATTTGCAATGAAGGTAAGGAAGAATTGGTATAAAGGTTAAAAAAGTCTATGTATGGTTTAAAACAATCACCAAGGATTTGGTATCATAAATTTGATACACACACACACACACACACACACACACACACTAGGACTTGGCTTCACCAGAAGAAAAGAGAATCACTATGTGTATTTTAAATTAATTGGTGACCGTGTTATTTATTGGGTCTTGTATGTGGATGATATGTTGCTGGTTGGAAATGACAAAGAAATTATCAAGGATTTGAAGACCCAATTGTCCTCCAAATTCGACATGAAGGATATTAGTGTTGCAAACTATATTTTGGGCATGAATTTAAATGAGATCGGGCAAAGAGGAAGCTCTGGTTAAACCAGAGGAAGTATGTCGAGACAATATTGCAGAGGTTTAATATGTAGGATAGTAAACAAATGAAGGTTCCTATTCTTGTAGGCGTAAATTTATCTGCTGAACAATGTACCAAGACACAAGAAGAGAAAGAGGACATGTTCTGTGTTCCATATGCAAGCGCAGTGGATAGCCTGATTTATGAAATGGTATGCACTAGAATAGAAATTGCACATGCAGTGGAAGCATTGAGCAGGTTTATGTCAAAACTAAGGAAGGAGCATTGGACAACAGTGAAGTGGGTTTTCAAGTATTTGTGTGGCACTAGTGATTATGGTCTATGCTACCAAGGAAGACCAGGATTGGATAGAGGTTTGGACATCCTTGGATTTTTTAATGTAGACTGGGCTGGAGATCTAGATAATAGAAGATCTACAAGTGGATATGTGTTTAACATATTTAGAGGAGAAGTCAGTTGGATGAGCAAAAGATAGTTTGTAGTGGCTCTTTCAACTATAGAGGCAGAAAACATGGAAACCACTCATGTAATCAAGGATGCAATTTGGTTGCATAGATTTTGTTTAGGTATGGGGTTGGTGCACCGAGCTATAAGGATAGACTGTGATATCCAAAGTGAAATTTTCTTGGCTAAGAACCCTGCTTATCATTCAAAGACAAAGCACATTGATGTTCAGTATCACTTTTGTGAGAGATATGGTTGTAGAAAAAAAGGTGTTGTTGGTAAAGGTGGACACTTTGAAGAATGTTGCAGATGCATTGAAGAAGTTTGTGAGCATTGAGAAGTTCTCTTGGTGTAGAGAAACAATGGGCATTGCAGGGCTGGACCAATGACTAAGCTCTCTTGTGGACCCCTGTGGAAAGAAAGCAACAAGTGGGAGAATGTTGGGTATATGTTATATTATTTCCTTGTATTAGGTGGGAAGACCTACCTATGGTTTTGTGAATGGTTTTAGCACATGATTTTGGGCATGATCGTTTTCTATCCATAGAATTTTGTAGATCCAGTCAAGGGAACTATGGTTATGTTCTAATACAATGTTAATGGATTAGGGTTTATGAATGCTTCAACATGTATATATATGTGTTGTAACATTGAAATGAATAATAATGAAAAATCAATCTGGTAGTCCCTGTTTTGGGGCCCAGGTGAAAATCTATGTGTATATTTATTTTATGTTTTATTCTCTTTCCATTGTTTATTTTCTATTTTAAGAATTAGTTTGCAGGTAATTTATGTACAAGATTAAAACCTACACTGGCACTACCATGTCAACAAAGTATTCATCACATGGGGTGGTTTTAGCGCCTTGGGGCTTAATTATGACCACTAAGGTGTAATATATTGGCTCATGTGATACGAAAATGGAAATGAATGGTTAAGAAGATAAGATAGAAAGTACAAAAAAATAATATAAGATAAGGTAACAAAGTAAAAAAATATTAATGATACATTAATTTCAATACAAAGTGGGAAAGCATAAGTGGATCCTATGGAAATGGAATGTAGAAAGCGAGAATGGAAGGCTAACCCAAAACATGAGGAAATAAATTCAAGAATCCATGGTTAGAAGTCACTGTAAGAGGAAGATGTACAATATAGGCAGAATGAGGAAATGTAAATAGGAAATATGAATTGAACAATTGTCTCACAATCAGTTGGATCTAGATCTATCTCTCCTAGAATCCAAGACTGGTGGAAAACAATGATTATAATGTAGTGAGGTTTTTTTTTCACCACAAGAGGATCTAAAGTGCCAAGTTAGTTAATACAACTAGTCAATTTTTATGATTACTATCCTAACCTATGCCACCCATACCTACCAACCAAACGGGATCAAGCTATGAAGTTACATTAGTCCATGGAATTATAAGGATCCTCCATCAATCTGTCACTACATTAACTTCTTGAAGTGATATTGGTCGAGACAAATGGTAATAAATGGTGTTTGACCTAGGTATAGAATATATATCATGGAATTTGTCTTGAAACATGCCCATGATAATTTGCAGTGAATATATACGTAGTTGTATTAATTTTTCTCATCCTGACATAATTCTCTGCATCAAGTTGCTTCATATCACATCCTCAACATTTTTTCTTCTCTGTTCCTATATATTGTGAACCCTCCATATCCATACCACACTTCACATCTTGCATCAAACCATTCAATGCAGTATGAAGTTTGGAACCCATTCACACTATAAGTTGCTTTATTACCACACTATAATGTGAAGTTTATGACTAGATAAAACACACTTCTAAGTGTCCATTAGAGTGGCTAAATGGCATGAACAAGGTAACACGTTCTTAATGTAAGCACACCAAGTGTCTTATTCAAGCAAATAAATACCTTAGGAGGAATATTTAAAGAGAATAAAAGTCACAAAATATGTCTGATATTTTGCGTGGTTTTTTAATGGAGACTATAACTTTGATGTCTACTATGTAAAGATCCTATTATTATGAGGAGTTAATGGAAGAATAACACTATGCTAACTCATACTTTTCTAACATGTGATGCTTGTTGTGCTCTTTAGTGTTTACGATATGCAATCTTTAAGAGATATCTAATGCACCTTTATATTAATGATTGAATTATGAATACTCTATTACTAAGACATTTCTTTGGATTTATTGAAGGAGTTCATAACTTTAAGGTTATGAAATTCCTATAAATTATAATTCTACACTAACAACCATCATTTATGAACTGATCTTCACCCTTTTCGTTTTCTTCTTAAGAAAAAAAGGAAACAATGAATATGCATGTCTCAAGTTTATAAGTAACCATCACATAATATTGTCATCCGATAACAGTCATTTCATTCACAAAATGTCATAGCATAACCTATGATAAAAAATTCTTAAAAATGATTTGGCATGAAAAAATACGATTTAGTCAAAAAACGCTCTACATTCATAGAAATATTATGTTGTACAAAAACAGGCAAAAGATGCCTATTAAACCCATAGAAATGCACAACATGTTTGTAAAAAGTAAGCCAATGTTGCATTATAACTTATATTTGAGTTTTGCAAGTTGTTGGGGGTGTCATTAATCATATTATAATTCTTCTTGTTGTTTATTTTTCAATTTCAAGTTTAAAAATGGTTGATGTGAAAAAGAGATAAAGTTTTCCTTGTCATATGGAATGTTAAAACTATACTAAGTGACCAAATTACAATGCACTCCCAAGCTTTCTTTCATCTCCAAAAATTGTTTTATAAGTTTTAATATGGAGGTATATATATGTCAAATTTACCTAAGCCATTTAAAATTCAATTAAATAATAGGAGAGGTTGCTTTCATGCACCAAGATTTGAGATTTCATGTAAATTTGAAGGAAAAACTACCTTGGAGTAAAATGCATGCCTTAGTCTCAATTTTTACCCAAATTGAGAATTTCAACATTTTGAGGGTGTAATTTATGATTTTACACCTATAAATTTCAATTTTTTTCCAAAAAACTACATGTTGTGCATATAGGCTAAAAACTACCTTGTAAAACCAAAATGCATTGTAGGTTACACTAAAATGCACACATACTTCTCAAAACTAATACCATTTTATTGTTTCAAATTATAAGTTAATTTTTAATTCATTTTTCATAGGCCTATATATTTAGTTTTGTTTTTGCTATAATAAAAAATAATATTGTACATAAACAAGTGAGAGATGCCTAGTAAAACCCTAGAAATGCACAACTTGCTTGTGAAAAGTAAGTCAATGTTGTATCACCTTGAATTTGAGTTGTGAAAGTTGTTGGAGTGTGGATTATAAAATTATACCTATTTAGGTTGTTAAATTTTAAGTTGCAATTTTAAAATAGGTGGTCATGCAAAGGAGACAAAGTTTTCCTTGTAATTTGGAGGGTCAAAATTGTACTAAGTGACCAAATGAAAATGCACACCTCGTCGTCCTTGTAGCTCCAAAAATTGTTTTATAAGTTGTAATATGGATTTATATATATGTTAAATTTATCTATGTAATTTATAGAGAAATTGAAGAATAATATAGGTTGCTTTCATGCACCAAGATTTTGGATTTCATGTAAATTTGAAGGAAAAATTGCCTTAAGAGTAAAATGCACAAGCTAGTCACAATTTTGATCCACATTGAGTGGTTAAACTTGTAGAAGGTGTAGTTTGTAATTATACACTTGCATATAATATTGTATTCACATTATTAAACAAAAAATTATTTTCTATGCATAAATGCTAAAAATTTCCTTATAAAACCAAAGGGAACACCATGCTACAATAAAATACACGTCCACATATAAAACCAAATTCAATTTGAGTGTTTCAAATTGTAAATGATTTTTTGAGTCATTTTACGTAATATTATATATTTAGCTTTTCCTTTGTGTTCATAAAATACTATACTAGATGCAAAAATAAGCAAGAGATACCTAGTAAAACTCTATAAATGCACAATATATTTGTAAAAAATAAGCCAAAGTTGTATTATACATTAGATTTACATTGTGCAAGTCATTGGGGTTGTGATTTGTCATATTATACCTATTAATGTTTTTAATTTTGCACTCAAGTTTAGCAAGGGTTGTGCAACACATGCAAATTTTACCTAGTAATTTGAAAGGTTAAAACTATACTAAGAGACCAAATTAAAATACATGCCCCAACTTCCTTGTAGCTTGAAGACATTGTTTTATAGGTTGTAATGTGGATTTAAATATATGGTAAATTTATCTATATCATTTAATGTGAAATTGAAAATTATGAGAGGTTGCTTTAATGCACCTAGATTTGGATTTTATGTAAATTTGAAGGAAAATTTGCCTTACAATAAAATGCATGCCCTAGTCTAAATTTTGACCCCAAAATCAGTGGTTAAACTTTTAAAAGGTGTAATTTTTTTTACACCCTTATATAACCTTATATTGGAATTTTCAGACAAAAACCTACATGTTCTGCATAAAGGCTAAAGATTTCCTTGTAAAACCAAAAGATCAATTTGTTAAAGGTGTCCATATGAATGCACTTTGTTTAACTTGGCCTTGTTAAAATGCACACTAGTGTAAGGGGGAAGCATGCATAGTTGTGAATTTTGTATGATGAGATGATGGATAGATAGGATATCAAGTAATTCTTTCCTTAAGATGAGATATATGTATTCTTTAAAAAGAAAATGCACCATAAAAAATGGAAATTATTTGTTTTCAATAAGAAATAAGGGGATGTAGTAAAATGAATGCACTAGTGTGAAAAATGAAAGACTTGTCTAAGGATTTTCATGATGACTTACTAAAATCATAATTTTAGGGAAAATTCACATCTTTAGATGGATTATGCACACTATCCATATTAAATTTCATGAAGATGAAACATTGAGAAAAATGCACACTCTTGACATAATATGTAAACCCGTAATGATGTAAAGTATAATTGATTCTTTATTATCCATATGAATGGTCTAAGTTAGTGTCAGTCAGTTCTGCCTGTCACCAGTGATCAAATGTTCTATTACAAGGTTTTTGTTAGGGTCTCAAGTCAAATATTTATGGTTTCAGTAGGTCTTCAAATAAAAATTTGGTCACTCGCTAGTGTGTCTAAGACTATTACTGCTCTTTTCAAAAAACAATTCATGAGTTGGTCCTTCCCATCTCTCGGTTGGATGAGTCATCACTCCAAAGTCATCATTTTCATCTCAATCGTACCACCATGGTCCTCATTTAGCTCAGTGTCACCATTAGGTCATTAGGGTTTAAGTCACCAAAATTTATCATTTCATTAATAAATCCAGAAAATGGAGTAGTAATAGGGAATTTTCTCAATAAAGTATGTTTCAAGTGTAATTTATTTTAAATATGATGAAATAAGTTACAATGTTAAAAAACTGCATAGTTTTCATAGATAAAGTGAAAAGCACTTGGTGGGCCACCACACCATAATGAAGATAACAAATTCCACAAGCTATAAAAGACCATCAAAATAATTTCTCTCACTCATTCTAGTGGAAATGAGCTCTTACTCACCATAAAATACTTTGTCAGTACTTTCAAGGCCGAAATATACTCCAAATAAGTGATTCCAAGCTGCCACACTGCGTTTTCACCTCTACGCTACGTTTTCAGGCAACGACATTGTGTTTTCTCTCCTTCAAGAAAAAAACTCGTTTCCAAGGGTTTGCAAGGGGAAGTGAAGGTTTCATCAGTAGGCTACAAGTTAAAGCCTTTGACATCTCCTATCATCATTTTTTTCCTTTTGTTTGTGGTGAAAATCCTCCTATAGACCCCATGATGCGTTTTTGGTGGGTGAGCGTCATTTTAAAAATTGCAAGAAAGAACACCTATCCTATAGACATTATACTTTTACTCACACCCAAAAAATCTTCCCACAACCTTCACACCCCCTCACCCTCATTTCCCAAACCCCTACATCTAAACCCTAGCTCCTACACTGCGTTTTTGGCAGTTTTAGGGTTAGGGATGTGTTTAATTTCCCTAAACCAATCCCTTCAATAATTTCATCATTTTAAAATTCCCTAAGATCCATAATACCCCTATATATCTCCCAAAATATTTCCTACCTACATATCTCTTCCCTAACCCCTCCATTCCATCACCTAAAGCAAGTAACCCTAATTCCATTTTTTCCAAGTAAAACATTGCTTTTCCCTTTCATCCCACTACGGTTTGTTGTGCAATCTTAAAAAATGGAGGGAGGAAATAAGCCATACAAAAAAGGAGGTCATATCAGTAGGTATGAGTCCACCAAATTCAAGGAAATCATAGCTTCACCTTTCCAAGATATGGGCTGCCTAGGGTTTACATTGCACACAGGGACATTTTTTCTTCAAAATATGTTTCTGATCACATAGAGATGAATTTTACAAAAATAAAATCATTTTTTGTCCATAATAGACCAAGGAGAAAAAACCTCCTTTAGTTTATACATAGGTATTATGATTTGGGAGAAATGCCAAAAATACAATTGCTACATGGGGTTTTTTGCACTTCTAGACAACTTGACTTCAAGAAACATTTTTAGGGGTTTGGAGAATGTATTTGCAGTACTTTATGACTCTATTGTGTAGAATAAATCCTAATATTTCCCATGGTACCTTCATATCTTTATTTGGAGCTCAGGAAGGCAGCAAAACATTCCATGCAAGATCACGTTGTGCCATTCCCTAGTGGCACTGCGTTTTTCAATTTCTTACGTGATCATGTTTAAAATTTGATTCAGACCAAATGGGAAAGTATGTTTTAAAACTAGAGGAGGTTTTTATTACAAACATGCCAAATAGAAAAAACCTCTCTAAGTTTTTCAAAAATAGTTATGGTTAGAGAGATATGAACCTACCTTTGAGCCCTATGTTTGCAGAAAAAAAATGAGATTTTTGAGTTTTTGGCAATTTCTGCACAGTCCCTAGGCCAAAAACACACTGCCCTTTTAATGGGGGCATCCAAATGACAAATGGTTTGAATATTTGGATTTATCATCACTTATAAATCACTTATATCCCATGGGAGTAAAATTTCAACAAGATTTGGTAGGAGAAAAGGGCAAAAAACCAGTCAAAAAACACCTTTCTGCCCTCTTTTTGAACAACTCGTTGCGTTTCTGGAATACCTATGGGAGAATGGACTTTTGAGGGTCTAGGAGCAGTATTTTTCAGTTCTTGAGGACTCTATCATGTAGCATACAGAAAGATATTTCTACAACATCTTTTTGATCAAGATTTGGACCTCGTGAAGGCCTCCAAAAGCCACTTCTACCAATTTCGCTGCATTTTCTCATGGCACGCTACGTTTTTGCCCAATTTCGATGCTTTTTTCCCTGAAATTCACTTTTATCAGTTGAATTAGTCCAGATTCAACCTCCATTGATGTAATTTGTCATTGTTAATGTTGTGATGGTGTAATCATGTGTAATCATGATGGTTAGAGAAAACATGAGGTGGATACATGCTTGTAAAAGTCATTTATGGTCAAATGTATCAGTTTCTCTATCTTGAGGAGAGTTTGGTTAATCGCCCTAGTCTTTAGGTTCTAGGTGAGGGAATCCTGTGAACTGCTCCTCCACTTTAGGATTCGACCCTTGAGAGAGGGGAAATGGTTTTTTGTCTATATGTATACATTTCTTAGTCATTTTTGTGGGTTGGACATCAAAGGGTGAGACTATTGTAGCTTTTGCTTCAACTTTTATTTAGAAATTCAAAGGACTGGTTGCAATTATTATATAGGAATTCATGTGCAATGAGTTTTTGATGTTTTATTTTCTCTGTTATAGTATTTTATAAATGATATAAATGTTCTCTTTCCATACCTTGCTTTCTTCAGTGATCTTCCTAAAAGTTTGATACGTAAAATTCTTTCATGAAAGCTCTGTTTTGTTTGGGAATGCCATTTTATGTAATCTTCGTTCTGTTTTAATGAATTCATGACACATGATCATTAAGATCATATTTCATTTTCAAACCCTACACTACATCGACAAAACCCTAAGCCCATCTCAAAAACATTGCTATCTTGCTCCTCCATATATTTTCAGCTATAACCCTTTGATAATTTGACCTTCCTACCTAGTTTTCATCCCTGATCCAACAGAAAAACCATAAATTTTTCAAAACCCTAGAGCTGACCTAACTAGCCTAAAATCCACTCCTCATCGAGTGAAACCCTTTGGCTGTGATTTTCATAGAGAGAGCCCTCTATGGTGTGGTAGGGCTAGCTACCAAACTAAAATCTTGGTTTGAGGTTACCCCCGTCGATATCTTTTCTCATCCTTGGGACATTGTGGAGGCTAACAATCTCCATATGGGTAGAATATTTTTAATGAATGGTCATCCATTATGATATTATGATGTTGTCATGGAATGAATTATGTTAAATTAGAATCCAAGTATGAGAAGTTGTTTGAAACATGCATACGTATATTACCTAGTTACTCTTATATTACCAAGATTCAAGGTATGCCTACCATATTGTGTTTAATTGGTTAAACCTTAATAAAACTAATTGAAGGATGTGGTACAAACTTCATTAAAGATGAATACAATGATGGATATAATCCTATGTTATCTATAATGCTTATGTGTGCAATTATGATAGTTTATCAACTGTGTAGAAACATCTATATGTTGTTTTTACACCCCAATATGGGGTAGATGTTATCATGTAACATTATATTTAAAAATAATAAAATAATAGTTGCATTAACAAATAAAAAAAAGTAATAAAAAATATCAATGTCCATCATAAATAAAATAATTTAATTTCCATGTTAATTTCACATCAACTTTATATATAGAGAGAAAGTAATTGAAAGTGAAAGATAAACTACTTTACTTTTTACTATGATATGTAATTTATTCCATATTCAATTTACATGTAATATTTAAAACTAAAATATATTACTAAACAAAAAGTATTTTGGTGTCATCCATAAGCGATATAATTTTATATCAACTTTATATAGAGAAAAAATAAGCCGTAGTCTAAAAAAGTAACAGAATGGCCAAAATCCGGCAGAGATATTGAAAAAATCCGGCAAAGATTTTATCAGAATCTTGTTTATAGTTGTTAGACTTCAGTATTTTGGATGTCCTGAGGGTTTTTGATAGTGCTGAATCCATTTCCACTCTCAAAAATGGATTTCAAACAATGCAAATTCCTCATATTTTGAATTTTACTAAACCGGATTGCAGAAAAAACCTGTCGTCTGGGCTATTCTGTTTCTTGGGAAAACAACTCCGAAAAATAAAGCAATTTAAATTCAAAGATCCTTATATAATGCGTAATTGATAGAGAGAGAGCCTTTTTTAAAATATTAATAACCAATATATATAAAGGGAGAGAGATATTATATCATATAGATATACATTTTCTTCTTTAGAATACGAGGGGGCGCATATTAAGAAGCATTTTTAGAGAAAAAGCCATGTGGAAACCATCTCTGGATTTTTGGATGTCCTGCATACATTCTAGTGTGTTAGCTCAAAACCTGTATAGATCTATCTTAACTCTAGATCTACCAAGAACATAGAGAAATTAATTTTTTTGAGGTGGAAACATTTCCTGAAGTTTTTAACTCAAAAAAAGATTTGATCATCTCTGCACTTAGTAAATCATATGTTAAAATGAATCTATACAAGTCATAATAAAAAAATATAAATAAAAATTTGTAAAACATCTTTCAATCATTTTCATTAAAAATTAATAAATAAAACCAAACATGGTCTTAATACCATAAATTCTATTTTCAAACAATTTCATTTCCAAATATAACATAAGCTTAACATGCTTGGTAAATTACAAAGGATTTTATAAATAATCATACACACTCATGCATATTATAGTCACAAATAAATGTATCTTTTAAATATTTACTAAATTTTCGGCATAAATCACCCAATTATAAAGTCATTAGGGTTTACAAGTTATCCACAATTCTATAATTTGTAAAATATAGTAGGTTTTCAAACTATAATATACAAAAATCAACTTTCACGTGTCACATATCCTTATGATTTTTAAGAGGCGCATGTTGTTGTGAAAACAAGCTCTCATGGTAAACTCTACAAAAATGTACACCTAAAGCAATAAATAAGGCCGATTACCTATTGGTTGTATGTTGGTTGTTTTGTACCTAGAATTTGGTGAAGGGTGAAATATACGTTTTCATTTAGGGTTACCTCCATGAACTAATACGTAATGTTACGTATATAACTCTAAAATACTTTATAGTGATAGATTATTAATGATTTCACAAGTGAAATATTATGGTTTTGGACTATGGTTGTGTACTGTGTATTAAATTTCAAGTAAGTTTTAAGATATTACAAGTTTTGATATGTAACTGTAGAGAGGTTTAAAACTAGAAGTCACTATATATTTAAACTCTTTACTAGATTTCCATTTCAAGCAATAATGAGCTATTTTATTAGTTGTCATGTATTTGTAATGATGTAATTAATTTTTCAATAATAAGAATATATATATTTTTAGAGAAAAACTTTATTAATTAATAATCACATTTATTTATTAGGACTAAATAAAATGAGAGTTATTAATGGATTAGCTAACTTTTCAAGATTTTTCCAAAAAAAATAACATGTTTATAACTAGAAGTCACTATATATTTAAACTCTTTATTAGATTTCCATTTCAAGCAACAATGAACTATTTTATCAGTTGTCATGTATTTGTAATGATGTAATTAATTTTTCAATAATAAAAATATATATATTTTTAGAGAAAAACCTTATTAGTTAATCACATATATCTATTAGGACTAAATAAAATGAGAATTATCAATAGATTAGAATCATGGAGAAGTTTAGGGGCTAATATTTGCACGTGGGCTAATTTTCCAAAAAAAGAGGTTCGCCAATTTCCCTTTTTTATAAAAAAGATTCTCCCAAATTTTACAATATAACATTATTTTAGCTTGAAAATCGACAACATTATATAGAGAGTATATATAAAATCAATATATATTTGAATAATTTTACAAATACATCAATAAACATTTTATAGTTTGCATAATAGAGACTAGTGAGATTAGCGAATGTTTTTACACTTCAAGATAATTTTCCATACTTAAAATTTTCCCTAACTAGAATTAATTTTCTATTAATAAAAATTATATGTTAACAAATCAACTTGAATTCATTAATTCCATAAAATAAAATACCTCGACCTTCTTTAGTTTCGAGGGTGAATTCTTTGAGCAGACTTGTGGTGTGGCCATGTGTTCCCCCTTATCCCCTGTTGTGGCTAATATTTTCATGGAAGACTTTGAATCTAGGGCCCTTTCCTCATTCATTTTTCAACCTAGGCCGTGTAAGAGGTTTGTTGATGACACTTGTGTGGTCTGGCCCCATGGTAAAGAAAAATTGGACCTTTTCTTCCAACATCTTAATGGTCAATTTGACTTCATTAAATTCGCCGTGGAATTCAAAGTTGATGGAAGCCTACCCTTTCTAGATGTTCTCATTTCTAGGAATGAGGAAGGTTATTTTTTCCATCAAGTCTTTAGAAATAAGACTCACACTGAGCAATATTTACATGCTAGTCTCATCATTTCCCTACTCAGAAGCTAGGTGTTCTCAACATCCTAGCTACCAGAGCCTTTAGAATCTCCAATGATCACCACCTTGTAGGTGAGAAATCCCATCTCCTAAGAATTTTCAATAAGAATGGTTATAGAAAATTTCAGTGTTTTAGAGCTTTTCAAAAAGCAGAAAAAGGTCCTTCGCATAAGAAAAATCCTTGTGATCGGTTATCTGGAGTGCACCTTCCCTTTATTCAAGGCACTGCTAATAAAACCGCTAGGATCCTTAGGAGACATAATATCTCCTCATCCTTCAAGCCCCTACACACCATTCAGAGTTCGTTGATATCGGTTAAGGACCCGGTTTTCCCTAAGGAAGGTAAGGGTGTTTACTTAATTCCTTACTCCCATGGGACGCCCTACATCGGTGAAATTGGTCGATCCATTAACCAAAGAATTTATGAACACGTCGCTGACCTTAAGCATGGTAGATCTCACACCTATGCCTTAGCAGAGCATGCTGAAAAGACCAAACATCACATTTTCGTTGAAGATGCTAAGGTGATTGTGAGGTTTGACCATTTCCACCACCGTAAGTTAAGGGAAGCCTTAGAAATTGAAAATATGGGTGGAGTGTTAGCAAAAGCTGGATTCTTTCCCTTCAATCTTAGTTGTTGTCTCTTCCTGCCCAGTTCTCCCTCTTGTCTGTTCACCTCTTCTTAACCCCTCCGCCTCCCCTCTCCCCCTTTATATATATATATATATATATATATATATATATATATATATAGTATTGAAATATCTAATAATTAGGATTTATCCTATTAAATTTTCTTGTTAAGTAAAAGTAAATATTAATAAGTATAATTATAATAATATATATTATAATTATATATAACTACTAATTAATTCATTTTTAAATTAATTAATTATCTTGTTTTTATTTATTTAGTCAAAAATAAAAATAAAAAGTAAGAAATAAATGAATTAACAAATTAAATTAATAAATTAATAGTATTAGTAATATATGTTAATACATTCAATTTTTAAATTTTTTATCTGATTCAAACTAACCATTTTACAACGGCTAGTTGGAGCGTCCCTCTATCTATTTAAACTAGTTAACTAATCAAATTTATCATCTTGTACTGATGATGAACCACACTAGCTGGTTAGAAATGCGTTGACAAAATATTCTTGGATGTGATTATCACCGAAAGATTTTTTTATACATTTTATGGATCACAGAAGAAAAATTCCTAATACAAAAATAATCATATATATATTACATCTTTAAAATGTATTTACATAAATACTACATATGCAACAATCTTATTCTATAACTCTAGGCTACATGGGTGGTTTATGCACGCCCTCCTCGTAAGATGAAGAAAATTCAGTAAATTCTCTCTTTCCTTTTGTAAAGGCTTTTGATTGTTCTAGAGCTATAACAGACACATGTTTTAATTTTTTTTCTAGTTCTTAAAATTTCTTTGCATACTTTTCGAATAGAATTGCAATTTATCTTTATCTCCTCTTAGATTTTTCAACATTTTCACATTATTCTTATACTTTTCCGATTGTTCCTTTTCATACCTTTGAGTTTATTCCTTTTTTAAATTAAAATTGGAATTCAAATTTGGCCAATTCATCCCTAACTTTTTGTACTTCATTCTCAAGATGTTGTTCCCTCAATTTTTTCTCATTTGTAATAGAAAAAACCAATATCAAATCAAATATGGGATTCTATAATTACTGCTGCAAATAAACAATTTGGATTTCAATTTTTGTATCTCCATGCCACATCCCAAAAGTTATGCCTTTTGATTCTACAAGATCTACTTTTTGAGGTCTATAATATTGTTCTCTATTAGCTAAATTTTTCTTCAATGATTTAATCATTGGTGATGAGGCATGGAGATCACCTAGAGAACTCATCGATGCGAGACCTTCTTGGAGCCTCTTATCTCATGTTTGTAGAGACTTATTTAAGTCAATTGAAGGCATTTTTTTTGCTAGACTACTTTGGCTTTTACCTTTACCCTTACCCTTTCTACCTTGTTCTAATTTACTATGCCATTATTTTTCAACCTCTTAAATTTATTTTATTCTTAGCGATTCCTTTGTACATTCCAAATGTAGATCTTTCAACTTATTATGAATTTGAAATTAAGAATAGCATGCATGAAAATAGCCTTTTGAGTGACGACGACCCATGAAGAACTAAAGGTCCTTGATCTAGTTAGAGAAATCAACGTTGAAGTCTTTGAATTGAGTTGGAAAGAGAGAGGGCTAGGAATTTGTTGGTTAATTTGTTTGAGGAAGCATAATGAGCACTACGAAAGCAAAGGTTTCGAGGGACTGTTGGATAGACATGGACCCCCCTTTGTGTTGTACAATCCAATTGTGTAAACTCTGTGAGTAGTAACTAGTCCTTGCTTTGTGGCTTGGAAGCCATGATATTGATTTCTATATATGAAGGAGAGTTTCCTTCATGTCTCTACCATGTAATGGAACCTATTAATGACTAAGTGAATCTTCCTCTTGTGGCATCAAATCTAGGTTAGTGGTGTCCAAATACTTGAAAAGTATAGTTTAGTTAAGCCTACATTTAAGTGGAGAGTGGCTTTCCCTTCTTTAATTTCAATCAACTCTTAAATTAACTTAGATAAGTGTATTTATTTCTCTTCAATGGAATGAAATTATTTTTTCAAGGTTTCATGAGTGTTGTTATGATTGGTTTCTAAGTATTTATGTAATGATGAGCTAGAGAATTTTTTAATTGTTCTTTCTTACTAGCATAATTTCTCATAAGAATGAGCTTTGTATACAAAGACAACGATTAGAATTTGTATACCTATAGTATTATTGAGGTGTATTGTCATGTGAGATAGAGATAAGAATCCTATATTGATATTTAAGGCTCCTTAAGTATAAAACATTGTGAATAGTCCTTATTGGGCCAACAATAGGATTGAGTAGTTGAGTTATATCCATGTTTGGGGGTGAGGAGACATGGAGGTATTCCTTGAATGGATACGTTATAAAGGGTGCGGTAAATGCCCTATTTATACAACTATGGAATATTATTCTAAAATATATTATAAATCTCACAAGAGCCTTGGACTCTTATGAATCCATATATACACACAAAGGTATACATGAATGATCAACCGATAAAATTCTTTGAGGAAATTGTTTCATCAAGAAATAAGATAAAATATTGGTATCTATTTGATTGTATTGGTATTATATTTTAATCCTAAGGTTTTTAGATTCAAAGGAATGACAATCTCATTCAGTTGGGCCAAATTTGGGGAATTGGCTAAAGGGCCTTGTTGGAATCCATTTGAGAAGATGCCTAATTGTTGGTAGTGATTTGGAAGCTTCTGGATGCCTTTGTAGGTTGAAAACAATTCCTATATCCCTAAAAATCATCTAGGAAATTATTTGACCCTTCTAGAATTGGATTTAACCAATGAAGGAAGGAAAATTTTCACTTTAGAAGTTATAGTAAAAATGCCATATTGGGCTTTAAAGCTTTATACCTAACCCTTGGTCACATAGATCGGTAATGGCCATGTTAGAAGTGTTGTAGAGTGTTGATCATGATCATCTCCCCATTAAAATTTCCATGGACCATCTGGTTTAAATCATCTAATTCCTTTGCCCTGTCTTGCAAATTTCCTTAGTTGTCTATCGTTGCTTTCTCTTAGCTTCAAAATCACATTTTAAATGGCTAAAGTCCATATTTGAAAATATATCGGTCCTAGCCCCTTCCGGCCTCAGCCCCCTTCATTTTGTTCTCCACGTAGCACAGGAGCTAGACCATGAGCCAAATTAAAAAGCGCTTACTGTATATGGCTATCGGGCACACTCTGAGCCGTCCGATCGCACCTAGATCAACGGTCCACGTCCTGCCTATCTTGGTGGCCCCTGCGCGTGTACTCATTGCAAAAGCTGGCCTGTTTTCATCGCACCACCTTCCGAAGGTAAGCGGTATTCTTCAAATCCCAGCGATTCCATTCAGTGCACGCCGCGTGTCCCGGTGTACGACTTCAATACCGCTGCCCATCGTGCATTATCTTTCGGTCAGAGTCGCAGCGCAATATTTGTAATAACCATCCAATCCTGAGCACTCCATCCAACGGTTACCGCTCTCTCGAGCTGCGTGAATTTTAGTCCCAGTGCATAGTACCCCGGGCCCGCCATTCCATCGCTTACCAATGCATTTCTAACCATTGATCCCGCCTTGAGATCGTGCGGCCTAGATCATTCGAGCAACCAACTGTTGACCAAGCCTCCCTCCACGTCATTTTTCCACGCGTCAATCACTTTTCTCTTCCACCATTTATATACTCCGTTCGTATGTTATGTTTTGATGTTCCACGAAGAAGTCTCTGCTCAGTCCATCCACCATTGTTCTGCTGTGTTTTCACCACCACCCTGCTTTCTTCCGCCATATTATCATATTGTTTCGTTGCATGGCTATCTCCATTGCATTGCCACCCCCGTGCATTTATTTTTCTAACAAATTCATGGGTTTTGCAGGAATTCAACGTCAAAGAATGACCAAAATTGACCGCTTTCATTACAGAGGCCAAGAACGCATCCAGGGACAAAGTTCCTGAGGCTATATTAATGAAGGAAGATCTGAGAAGTTTTCACAACACGCCTTTAATCAATGAGACAGGATGGAAAATCTACCAAACCCTCCAGAGCAATTCAAAAGGAATATTTTTGTAGATGAAAGTATTTATGATGAGGCAAAGAGGATCAGTAGAAGATCAAGGAATGCAGTGTCCAGCATTGAAGAATTTAAATTCCAATTCAAGGTTTGAAGGCCGATGGTACTCAGCACAGAAAACCATGCTCTCCAGATTTTATTTCAGCCGAATTCTCCTCATGCAAGGATAGAATGTACATGTAGATTTATCCTTATGCCGTGTTCCTGAAGAGATTTTCTACCCAGTGCATTTATTTCTGCAAGCTGGTTATCAAGTACAGATAATATTGCCTAGTCATTCAGCAGTATGGGCACGAATTTTTCCGCCTTTTTGTTTTAATTAGGGAAATTAAATTTCTTTACCTACTTCTTTTATTATTTCTGCTTCTTCCTCTATAAAAACCCAGAGGAAACACATTGTAAGGGTTCCAGATTTTTATCAGAGGATTGTGCAGTGAAAGACTGGGGTATACATTTTGTAAAAGCTCTGGTATGAAGGCTCAGTGCCTGTAGGGTCTCAGTGAGGAGGAGTTCTATCTGTTTTAGAGGATTCTGGTCATTGATATTCCACAGTATGTAACCTTCTCTAATGTGTTTAATATGACATTTCATTTTATCCATCTTCTTGTATCATGTACTGGAATGCGAGTGGCTCACTGATTTTAAGTAAGGATTTATCCTAGTTGATACCCATACTTGGATCAGTCAAGCGCTTTAAATATGGCTCAGGCATGATATACTGTTTCATGTTCATTTCATCCATCTTTCTTCTATATTAGTTTCTTTGGGAGGGTGCTTTTAAAACGCCATTGTCATTTATGGATTCTTAGATTGATAAGCCCATATATGGTTCTGTTGTGTATCTGGGTATCAGACCAAAGATAGCTAATATCTTCTTATATTTCTTTCACCGCATACACCTTCTGATATTTGATTTCTATGGCATATTCCTTGAATCGGTCCTCTTTACAGTAAATTGTCTCTTAACTGTCTGATGCTTTTGTGTTGGAGCTTCGCATCTTGTTTTTGCAACATTACTTTCCCTGTGACAATTTCTGTAGATTCTGGTCCCATTTAAATCCATTTCCTTGTTTTACAAGAGATAGCAGGGGAGCTTTGGTTGACACCCAAGTTATATATTATAGGCTCCTTGCTATGATAAGATGTCCTAGGCACTGGTCTATGGAAACTATAGGTTGTCTCTAGGAGTGACAACATCTTTCTGGTGCCGTTGTCGGGGATCAAAGTTAAGAAAATCATTATCCCCGGGCCTCGACAAATCGCATTCACTCTCTAATCAGGTGAGCACAGAGAGTTGAAAAGTTGTATATCTCTCACCTTGGTGACTCCACTGTTGCTTATTTGATAAATCTGTTTGTAGCCCTGGCCCCTCGTAAGCCACATTTGAGGTCAGATACGTCTCAGCCAAAGACCCATTTTATGTCCAACCCAGAGAAAATCATTCATAGAATAATTTGGAAAAAGAGAGAATTAACCCGTGCTAAACTCCCTGAATTTTTTGTAGAAGATTATCCATCTTCTACCTCTCAAGAGATCCCAATAGAAAATCCCGACTTCACTGTGGGAGATACAGAATACTCTTCAGATAGCCCACCTAGAGGAGGTGCTAGAACTAAAGATAATCTTCATCCTACTCCTGAGGCTGAAGTAGTGAAAGAAGTCACCGGAGTAGCTGCTGTTAACTGTGAACTATTCCCATCTACACCTCAGGCTGCTGTACAATATATTCCTATTGTTATTCATACTCCTCTTCCACCTCCTCCTCTTCCTCCATTTTCACACCAGATTGTTGTACAACCTCCACCTCCTCCAATGGCTAACGTTCTAGCCTTCATGTTAAACAAATATGCTCCCCTAGCATTGCCTCAAGTGTTAAATGATATGCCCCAGGATTATTTGAAGATCTTGCCCAGATTCACTGGGGAAAATGAAATTGACGCTCAGAAACATCTTGAGACTTTTTGTTCTTTTGCAGAGAACTTTAATGTAGAACATTTGGATGTAGTATTAAGACTATTTGTGTAATCTCTGGATGGTGAAGCCAGAAAATGGTTCAAGACATTGGGAAACCGTTCCATAACCACTTGGGACGATATGGAAAATACTTTTCTCAGAAAATGGGGAGAAAAGAAAGATCATGGATAGTGTCTTATTGAGTTCAATACACTCAAGAAGAAACATAATGAAGGGGTGTGAGAGTTTATCAAAATATTTAATAAGTTATATCTAAGCCTTCCTGCAGATATGAAGCCTCATCAGAATGCTGCCAAAGTTGTTTTCATAGTAGCCTTTGACTCAGATTTTGGTTTCTCTTTGAGAGAAAGGAAGCCTGCCACTCTAGATGATGCTCAAACAGATGCTCTTGAGTTAGAAGCTAATTTTTCCTCCATTGGAAAATCAAAGGGAAAGTCTGAATAGGATACTAGAAGAAGAGGCAAAGAGGAGGTCTGTACCTCTAACCAAGATAAGGATTCAGACAGGATTGAAGAAATGAGTAAAATGATCAAGAATCTTTCTAGTAAATTGGGAAAACTTGAATTGGAGGCCAAGAAATCAGCCTCCAAGAATTTTTACAATGCTCCAAATAGAAGTTACAATCCCCAATATAAAATACCGCCCCTGCAAATATTGCCAAGGGAAGCAAATGAGCAACAGGATCAAGTGCCACACCCATTATACCTGGAAGGCCCAGCTGATGATTCTCCTGAAGATGCTACCTATGAACTACAAGATGAAAATCTTGCCTTCTCAATCAATGATGAAGTAGAATGTCCATTGCAAGAAAAAGAAGAAGAGATCAGAGACACAGAAGATGTAGAAATTGATCATTATTGCAAACAGTTTGATGATTTCATGCAAGCACATTTCAATAGAAGATATGATCTCAGGTATTCAAGAAAGAGGACTCAGAATCAAGATGAAGAAGAAGAACTGCCACAGAAGGAAGCACCTACTCAGAAGGAATCAACAGTGCAGAAAGTAGCAGACAAAGGTAAGAGTCCTCTAAACAAACCTTTGCAGTCTAATGATCAAATTCCTTCTTCTTCAAAAGTAGTTAATTCCCCTAATGCTGAGTTTGTGTCAAAAGAAGCCCAACCCTCAACTGAAAATAAAGAGTCAAAATAAGTTGTAATAGAAAAGTCCCCTCCTGCTTTCAATCTGCAAAAAGAACTTGAGAAAGTCAAAATCCTAGTTCCCCTGACTGAACTGTTGAAACAACCTGCATATCAATCTCAAGTTACTTCTTTATTGTTCCCTTCTGAAGCACCAATAATTCCAGGCAGCCTTAATCTCCGAGAAGAAAGACCCATGGTAGTTTTTGGCCCACATTTCGAGGAGATAGATCCCTCTACTCCTCCATTTTATGTGTCTCTAGTGATTCATGGCTTGCTATTACACAATTGTATGTTAGATTCTGGGGCTTCCCATAATTGTATGCCTCTGATAGTCATGGAACAACTAGGACTACAAATCACACACCCATACAAATACCTCTATTCATTTGATTCCAAAAGAGTTAAATGCTTGGGGATGATTAAAGATTTAGTGGTTAATTTGGCCCAAATCCCAGCAAAAAGTGTAGTAATGGACATTGTGGTGGCTGACATCCCAGCTCGCTTTGGCATGTTGTTGTCAAGGTCCTGGGGTACAAAAATCGGTGGGTCACTTAAATTAGACTTAACATATGCCACTATTCTAATTTTTGGTGGCCAAGAGAGGAGGTTATACAGAGAAACCAGATTTGTCAAGATGGTGACTAAGGCTGACAGCTCTGAGAACTCACCAATCTATAGTCAAGAAGGAAAAATTTTCATGCTTGATGCTGGAAGAAGATCAATACTTTGCTCAAGAACCATCCTTCTGCCAGATCAAGACTGAGCAGCCTTCAGAGAACCATGAAGCAGGAATCTGGACTTTAAATTTTGATGGAGCAAATTCAAGAGAAGGAAATGAAGCTTGAGTGTTATTAATTTCTCCTACCGGCAAATGGATCCCACTGTCTTTTAAATTGGAATATGAGGCTACTAATAATGTAGCTGAATATGAAGCACTTCTATTGGGATTATAGACAGCCAGGAGCATGGGCATACAAAGCTTAAAGGTTCTGGGAGATTCTGAGTTGGTGGTCAGACAGGTCAGAAATCAATGTCAAGCCAAACATCCTCGGTTGAGGACATACAAGAATGAAGTGTGGGACATGGTGGATAATTTCTTCTCAGCATTTAATATCCAGTTCATGCCCTGAGAGTAGAATAGAATGGCAGATTCTCTTGCTGTGGCTGCTAGTACATTCCGTCCTCCTAAGAACCCTCTTTTAAGATATGAAGTGGAGGTACGTTATCGACCATCAATCCTAGATAATATCAAGCACTGGAAGGTATTTGAATATGATGAACGGATGAAGAGATTCCTAGAAACAGTGGGGGAATTCTCCAATATGGAGATTGATGACTGTGAAGAAGATGAGGCTGAGAATGTTTCAGAAAATAAATGGGAGGAGAAAATGGCAGGAAGAAAAGTATTGCAATTGAAGGGAAATTTCATCCCTAGAGGGCTGGTGCCTCTAGAAAGATTATTTGATAAGAATGATATCCCAGTACAGCCTAGTAAAGTGGTAGAAGAAGATCAGGTAGAAGACCTGAACCTGGATACTGATGCTGATCCCAAAATCGTAAAATTATCCAAAAAGGTCCCAGAGGAATCTAAGGAAAAATACCTGAAACTATTTTAGTCATATAGGGATGTGTTTGCATGGTCCTATCAGGACCTTAAAACTTTTGATATTAGTATAATGTAGCATAAAATTCCTCTAAGGGAAGATGCAAAACCTTATAAGCAGAAGCTCAGAAAAATAAATCCACTACTGCTCCCTTCAATTGAGAAGGAAATTAAGAAGCTGCTGAAGGCCAAAATAATTGTGCCATTAAGGTACTCAGAATGGGTTGCAAACTTGGTCCCTGTCCGAAAGAAAAATGGAGAAATAAGGCTATGTGTGGATTTCAAGAATTTAAACAGAGCATCTTTAAAAGATAATTATCCACTGCCCAAGATGGACCACATCTTGCAGAAAGTGGTTGGAGCCTCTAGAATGTCGATGATGGATGGTTTCTCTGGTTATAATCAGGTAGCTGTACTTCCAGAGGATCAGAAGAAAACTGCATTTACCACGCCTTGGGGTACATTTATGTACGCCAGGATGCCCTTTGGGTTGATAAATGCAGGGGCCACCTTTCAAAGGGCCATGGATATTGCTTTTGTTGGTGAGCAGGATAAATTTATGGTGGTATACCTTGATGATATTACAGTGTTTTCAAAAAATGATGCTGAACACATTGAGAATTTACGAAGAACTTTTGAAAAATGCAGAAGGTATGGCCTTTCTCTCAATCCCCAAAAGTCTTTATTTGCATTAGAGGAAGGCAAGATTTTAGGGCACATTGTGACCAAAGATGGTGTGAAAATAGACCCTAAAAGAGTTGAAGTCATAAATGGTATTCCCCTCTCCAGGAATAAGAAGGAAGTGCAGGTTTTTTTAGGTCGCATATATTTTATGAGAAGATTCATTCCTAACTATGTTGAGATAGCCAGGCATATAATAGATATGCTAAAAAAGAATAATGAAGTGAAGTGGTCCCAAGAATCGAGAGAGGCATTCACCAGGATAAAGAATGCATTTGCTGAAGCTCCTGTGCTAGCCGAGCCAGATTATGACAAACCCTTTATGATCTTTTCATTTTCTTCACCCCACACAGTAGCAGGAGTTCTGTTGCAGAAAAATGAAGAAGGGTATGAGCAGCCCATAGACTTTTTCAGTCAGGTGCTGCATGATGCAGAATTGAAGTATAACATACTGGAGAAGCAGGCATATGCCCTGGTGAGATCCCTTAAAGCTTTCTGCATGTATGTTTTTCAATCTCACATCACTGCATTTGTGCCTACAACAGCTGTAAAGGATATCCTTGTTCAAGGTGACAGTGAGGGAAAAAGAGGAAGGTGGATTGCTAAAATACAGGAGTATGATCTGGACATCCATCCTACCCAGCTGATCAAAGGACAGGGACTTGCTAAAATCTTATCCGAATCAAACTATCAGGCTCTGGGAATAAATTTGACCATGATAACAAGTGGGGAGTCTGAGAATGAAAAAGAGCAGCAAGGACTAGAGGTAGCCACTCAAAAAGAACATATAAAATATCTCACTAGTCCATGGTATAAAGAAATAGTAGAATATATTTTGACACTCAGTTGTCCTCCCGGCTGTGATAAATCAAAATATAGAGCTTTGAGGTTGAAATCACAAAGGTACATAGTTGCTAATGGACAGCTATATTGGAGGGACCCTTCAGGCATTTTACTCCTGTGCTTCATAGAGGGTGAAGTAGAGAGTATAATGGTAGAATTTCATGAAGGAATCTGTGGAGGACATTACAGCTGGAGGGCCACAGCCCATAAAATCCTGAAAGCTGATTTCTATTAGCCAAAATTATTTGGAGATGTTTTTGTTTGGGTTAGAGTATGTGATAAGTGTCAAAAATTTGCTGAAAGACAAAAGTTACCAGCTCTACCCTTGATTCCAGTTCATGTAAATGAACCATTCCAGCAGCGGGGAATAGATTTTATAGGTGAAATACATCCCCCATCAAGTGGCCAACATAAATGGATATTAACTGCCACAGATTAATTTACGAAATGGGTGGAAGCCATACCTGCAAGAAATGCTACGGATACAGTAATAATAAAATTCATGGAAGAGAACATTATATCCAGGTTTGGCTGTCCAGCTAAGATAGTAACTGATAATGCACAGGCCTTCAAGTCTACAAAATTTGTGAATTTCCGTCAGCAGTATAATATTGCATTAAGCCACTCTACAGCTTACTATCCACAGGGAAATGGTTTGGCAGAATCTTCTAATAAAACTCTGGTGAGGGCTTTGAAAAAGACTATAAATGAAAATCAGAAGAATTGGGATTCCCAATTGAAATTTTCTCTATGGGCTAATAGAATCACCAGTAAGAGAGCAACTAGGAAATCCCCATATGAATTGGTATATGGACGAGCATCAGTTTTTCCTACGCAATTAGCCATACCAGTGGCCCGTTTCATGCAGGAAAGTCGGGAGGAACCTGATGATATGATCAGGAGAATCAATCAATTGGTGGAATTAGAAGAAACACGGAGCCAGGTGAATCAGAGATTAGCCGAATATCAGGAGAAAATGAAACACATTTTTTATCAGCATGCTAAAGACAGAAAGTTGCAGATTGGTGATCTGGTGCTCAGGTGGGATGTCTGAAGGGCTGAAAAAGGAAAACATGGCAAGTTCGATCCGCTTTGGTTCGGCCCATTTAAAATTGTGGAACAGGGAGGCAATAATACATTCATATTGGAGAATTTACAGGGTGACTTGCTAGATGTCCCTGTGAATGGTCAATTTCTTAAACCCTACTTCCAATTTTAATCCAGGCAGAGAGAGCCTGATGTATTATATTGTATATTAGTTTTGTTCTAGTCTTTGTTTAAACAAGGTGGGCGTGTTGATGATTCATACAGCGAAAAGCAGAGGGGTTGAGGAGCAAAGTGTGCATAGAAAGTGATCATGGAGGTCTGAAAGGTTCTTGACACGTCCAGGGACGAACGTGCCGTCCCCAGGTGGAGCCAATGTTGATCATGATCATCTCCCCGTTAAAATTTCCATGGACCATCTGGTTTAAATCATCTAATTCCTTTGCCCTGTCTTGTAAAGTTCCTTAGCTGTCTATCGTTGCTTTCTCTTAGCTTCAAAATCGCATTTTAAATGGCTAAAGTCCATATTTGCAAATATATCGGTCCTAGCCCCTTCCGTCCTCAGCTCCCTTCATTTTGTTATCCACGTAGCGCAGGAGCTAGACCATGAGCCAAATTAAAAAGCGCTTACTGTATATGGCTATCAGGCGCACTCTGAGCCATCCGATCACACCTAGATCAACGGTCCACGTCCTTCCTATCCTGGTGGCCCCCGCGCATGTACTCATTGCAAAAACCGGCCTGTTTTCATCGCACCGCCTTCCGAAGGCAGGTGGTATTCTTCAAATCCCAGCAATTCCATTCAGTGCGCGCCGCGTGTCTCGGTGTACGACTTCAATACCGCTGCCCATCGCGCATTATCTTTCGGTCAGAGTCGCAGCGCGATATTTGTAATAACCGTCCGATCCTAAGCACTCCATCCAACGGCTACCGCTCTCCCGAGTTGCACGAATTTTAGTCCCAGTGCATAGTACCCCGGGCCCGCCATTCCATCGCTCACCAATGCATTTCTAACTGTTGATCTCGCCTTGAGATCGTGCAGCCCAGATCATTCGAACAACCAACTGTTGACCAAGCCTCCCTCCACGTCATTTTTCCACGCGTCAATCACTTTTCTCTTCAACCATTTATATAGTCCGTTCGTATGTTATGTTTTGATGTTCCACGAAGAAATCTCTGCTCAGTCCATCCACCATTTTTCCGCTATGTTTTCACCACCACCCTGCTTTCTTCCGCCATATTATCATACCGCTTCGTCGCATGGCTATCTCCATTGCATTTCCACCCCCGTGCATTTGTTTTTCTAACGAATTCGTGGGTTTTGCAGGAATTCAATGACAAAGAATGACCAAAATTGACCGCTTTCATTACAGAGGCCAAAAACGCATCTAGGGACAGAGTTCCTGAGGCTATATTAATGAAGGAAGATCTGAGAAGTGTTCATGACACGCCTTTAATCAATGAGACAGGATGGAAAATCTACCAAACCCTCCAGAGCAATTCAAAAGGTAAATTTTTGTAGATGAAAGTATTTATGATGAGGCAAAGAGGATCAGTAGAAGATCAAGGAATGTAGTGTCCGGCATTGAAGAATTTAAATTCCAATTCAAGGTTTGAAGGCCGATGGTATCCAGCACAGAAAACCATGCTCTCCAGATTTTATTTCAGTCGAATTCTCCTCATGCAAGGACAGAATGTACAGGTAGATTTATCCTTATGCCGTGTTCCTGAAGAGATTTTCTACCCAGTGCATTTATTTCTGCAAGCTGGTTATCAAGTACAGATAATATTACCTAGTCATTCAGCAGTATGGGCACGAATGTTTCCACCATTTTGTTTTAATTATGGAAATTAAATGTCTTTACCTACTTCTTTTATTAGTTTCTGCTTCTTCCTCTATAAAAACCTAGAGGAAACACATTGTAAGGGTTCCAGATTTTTATCAGAGGATTGTGTAGTGAAAGACTGGGGTATACATTTTGTAAAAGCTCTGGTATGAAGGCTCAGTGCCCGTAGGGTCTCAGTGAGGAGGAGTTCTATCTGTTTTAGAGGATTCTGGTCTTTGATATTCCACAGTATGTAACATTCTCTAATGTGTTTAATACGACATTTCATTTTATCCATATTCTTGTATCATGTACTGGAATGCAAGTGGCTCACTGATTTTAAGTAAGGATTTATCCTAGTTGATACCCATACTTGATTCAGTCAAGCACTTAAATATGGATCAAGCATGATATACTGTTTCATGTTCATTTCATCCATCTTTCTGCTATATTAGTTGCTTTGGGAGGGTGCTTTTAAAACGCCATTGTCATGTATGGATTCTTAGATTGATAAGCCCATATATGGTTCTGTTTTGTATCTGGGTATGAGACCAAAGATAGCTAATATCTTCTTATATTTCTTTCACCGAATACACCTTCTGATATTTGATTTATGTGGCATATTACTTGAATCGACCCTCTTTACAGTAAATTGTCTCTTAACTGTCTGATGCTTTTGTGTTGGAGCTTCACATCTTGTTTTTGCAACATTTCTTTCCCTGTGACAGTTTCTGTAGATTCTGGTCCCATTTAAATCCATTTCCTTGTTTTACACGAGATAGCAGGGGAGCTTTGGTTGACAACCAAGTTATATATTATAGGTTCCTTGCTATGATAAGATGTCCTAGGCACTGGTCTATGGCAACTCTAGGCTGTCTCTAGGAGTGACAACATAGAGAAAAGGGGATGGATGTTTGGTGAGAATCATATGTTATAGATATACATATATCTAAATATTTGGACATTCAAGACCTTTGGTAGTGAAAAAATTTAGCGAGAAGTAGATATTTTGAATATATTGATATTTGGATATCTCCTCTAGGACTTATGGAAGTCTGGAATTTTTGTGGGGATTGGATGTTATAGATATGAAAACAAATAGAACCTTATTTAAGCTCCTGCTTTTGAAATAGGAAAAGCTGATGGGGCCATTGCAAGTCAATCTCAAATTATATAGAGAACCAGGGGTGACATAGCATGTTGAGGTGGTTGAATGATGTGGCATGCTAACATACCACTACTAATGTGGCATAAGCGAATGACTAAGATGATGTGGAATGTGGAGATGTCATGAGGAACTGACATCATGAATAATGTGGTGCAGCTTGTGGTGTATGACATGAAGACCAAGCCCTCTAGAAATCCATAATTTTGGAAAATAACCCTATTTAGGATATCTAGGTGTTAGATGATTTGGACATCTGGAGATCAAAATATTAGCTCATGTTGATGAGGATGATGAAATTTATACAAAGAAATTATTTTGATGATGTGGAAAGCCACTTGGGTAGTTACATGGAAGATGGCATCAAATCTCTGGAAGCGAATGATCTGGGAATTCAGAGATCTAGACTTTTTGTTTAGTGGGACATTTTGTTTTTTTTTTGGATAAATGCATTTTAGATATCCAAAAATTTAGATATATGTATCAGACACAATTATTTAAATGAATTTATAATATTTTTTGGATGGAATATGTTTATGATATCTATAAATATGTATATCTATATATCCGACCTTTTTATAAAAAGGGATCATTTGAAATTACTTAGACTCAGATATGACTCTAGCAGGCCAACATGTTCGAGTTGTGGACATAGCAATATAAGGTGTTGAAATATGCATATAGGACTACCACATGTCAACCACATATTCATAGTAAGGTTGCTAACTTGGCACTAAGAGGGTAAACACTTTTGAGGGCCATAACTTTGTATCTAGAGCTCATAATTTGATGAAATTTATATTGCTGGAAAGCTCTCGATGAGAAGAAGTTAATTGTATCCTAAGAAAAGAGTATTGAGATGGTTAAAATAAGAGGAAATTTGGTACCTCACCTCCATAAAATGACCTTGAGTGTTGGACATGTGCACTCCATACCATCAGGTAGGCTTAGAGGGCTCTAGGTGTGTTACACAATTTCTTATTTGCATGTACATGGTTAACCGATTTACATGTTCTACATCTTTAGATAGGCTTTGTGTAATGAATTTTTTTATTTATATCTCTAAAAAAAATTCTCATTGTAGATATCTTTGATTCAATAAAGGAAAAAAAGAATTACTTACTCATTTTAGCTCTTCCCGTAGTTTACATACATGCATTACTAAATATTTTAGTCACTATGGGACTTGCATTTCAAATAGGAATTTTGTACATTATTAGGATGCAAAAGCATGCTCTGTTCTAGGTTAAAATAAATCTTTAAGGAATACTAACATCTAAACATACAAAACATGCATACGTTGAAAAGGGGGTGTAGCCACTGTGTAGCATGAATTCTATAATAAAATATTGTATAGGAATTCCATATACTTTTGGTGTTAAACATGTATATATTTTGTGAATGAATAAATGATAAGAAAATCTGTTCTTTTTCTCTTTCACGTCATTCGCTTCTACTTTATAATTACCTGTATTGTTACCTATATACTATGTAATTCCTAGTGAAAATTGCCAAAGGGTTACCATTATATGACAATATAACTAGATTCTATGTTTGCCAAGATGCATCATTTCATTTTTGATGAGACAAGATGCCTTCATTTAATAGAATGATCATTGTTGATGAATTTCCTTGCAATTAATGGGGGCAATTAGTGAAAAAATGTCACTTTAATTTCTAATTGGCTAGCATTATATGAAATCAAGGATGGGAAAACTTTTAACATAGTTGCATCCATTTGTCTCAAGCTTTGACAAGATAGGATCTTAAAGGCAACATAGGAACTATTTGTTTGAAGTATTTCATTATCTCCATGTGGATGTCCAAATTTGCAATTCTAAAAAATATATATGCTTTAATTAGATAATCTAGTTATGAATATATTTCTTTTTCACATTTTATTTATTTTTAATTATAATATAATTTAATGAATATTTTTAATATTTTTCTTGTATTGTAATGCCTTTTCCAATTTATTTAAAATAAAAACAAAAATTAAAATTGTGACATGAATGAGGCTCTCATGACCCTACACAACACACACTTGAATACAAACCACGGACTCTCAAGTGGAAATAAAAAAGGTGTGGACATGGAGAGAAAAGGTTTCAATTTCTCTGAAATATGAGTGCACGTACGAGTTGTAGTGAAACTTTTAACTGTTCGGGGAGAAGGATGGTCTCCCGACATTAACTAGTGCACTGGGCATGTCGACTATAACCGCTAACGAGGTATCCCTGATTACAATCAAAATTGAAATCAATTTATGTTAGGTGGACCCATATGGGATAATTTTCCTCCGAGTGGGCTCTAGTCCCTCACTTTCACCAGTCTCTTTTATAGGAAGCTTTTCTTTGTAAGATAAAGTTATGGTAAGAATTTAGGTTATGATTAGATAAGTTTGTTTTACCTAGTTATAAATCTAAAGTTTGATTTGAGTTTTGATTATGAAAATTTTGGATTTTATTAGAAGAGAAGATTAGATAATATTTTTCCATGTCTTTTACATTGTATTTGTTTCTATGTGACACTTACAATTAATAGGAAAAACCTACTAAACAACTTAATTATTGTTTACCCTTTAAAGGAAAGGAATACTTACCATGTCTTTTGGCATTGTGGTCCTTTCCATTTGACAGCGATAGGCAACAAGAAAATCCCACTAAACAATTCAATTATTGTTTACTCTTCAAAGGAAAGTAAGACTTGCCTTATCTCTTGCATTGTGGTCCTTTCCATGTGATACCCATAGGAAACAAGAAAATCCCACAAGAAAAATCAATTATTGTTTATTCTTTAAAGGAAAGGAAACCAATAACAAAGATTCTTATCATCGACATAACCTCAATTGTAACATTCACTCACTGATAATTAGAGCACCAAGTCCACATCAAAATTGCATGAACCTTTATATTATACTTATATTTGACACTCTAGACCAAATAAAGTTGAGCTGAGACATTATACATCCTTGTGGAAAAGTGTGACACATCAATATGTATTTCTCTTTCAAAATTTCACATAGGTCATGATTGTTTATAGTGACAAATGAAGTTGGCCACACTTTTCCTTAGGTATAAACATTACGAGAAAGATGCGAATAAAAAAATTAGGTCACCTCATTATGCCTTGAAATAGAAAAAGTGCAAGGAAATTTAAAAACCAAAAATTATTAAAACTAAAAGATGTGAGGTGAGACCATGCATGTCTCACACATGCACAACATGTATTCCATGCACCAATGATCTTATTAACGCCACATATAAATATAATATCCAAGCAAGAAGGAGGGGAGGCAAGTGGAAGCATCATTATGCTAAAGGAATCTTTGGAAAACTATCTTTAGTCATAAGTATACATTTTCTAAGATAAATCTAGGAATTAGTTATAATGATAGAGATCAAATATTGATTGAGGTTCAATCAACCATTCAATTGTGTACTTCACCAATGATATATTTCAAGATCATAATGGTACACAAATAAAGACTTATGGACAAGGAGGGGACCTAGACTTTTCAGAAGTAATTTGAATAAAAATCACTACAAGAAAAAATGGCATTGGTGAGGGGCGAAAAATGTCACAAAAAGCTCATTGGTGACGATCAAAAGAGTCTTTGTCACCAAAAACTGAACGTCACCAAAGGTGGTGTCACCGAAAGTATAGGTGTTGTGGTGACATTCAAGCTCTGTCACCAATAATGATTTATAATGACAGATAGTGATCATCACCATTTCATATGAGCAATGGTGACGGACAATAGCCTCCGTCACCAAAAAAATAAACTTCACCAAAGGTGCCGTCGCCGAAAGTATGTGTTGTGATGACATTCAAGGTCCGTCACGAATATTCATTATAATGACGGCTAGTGATCATCACAAACAACAACAATTTTTTGTGATGGACCTTTCATGGCCGTCACTATTGGTGCATATATATGGCGACATTCGTTGACGCTCACCATTTCATATTTGGTGAGGGTCAAAAAATTTCACCATAAGCTCATTGGTGATGGTCGAAAAATGTCACCATAAGTTCACTAGTGATGGTCAAAAGAGCCTTCGTCACCATTCCATATGAATATCAGAGCATGATGGAATCAAACGACCAACCTCCTACTTGTAAAGCAGGTGCTCTTCCATTGAGCTAGCACCCTTTAAAGAAATAGAATTTAAAAAATTAAACCTTTAAAGTTTATAAATTCTAATTTATACAAGTTTTGAGAAATTATAAAACTTTGTAAAGTCTTGGAAAATATTTACTAAACAAGAAAAATAACATCAAATTTGCAAGTGTATACCTAATGTTTATGGAAGGTATGAAAATCAGGTGGAGGTGTAAATGAAGTGTTGGGAAGTACCAAACATACAAGTAGAATACATTCATTCCATTCTACAAGAAGTCTTAGAACAAGTTTGAGATTGTAATCTATATGAACTAAGTTAACTATTCTGTGTAAAATATGCATATGCTCCAATGAATAAATCAAGACTACTAAATGTATATTTGTGCTATGAAAATTTGTATCCTGCACCAATATGCAGGAATAGGTAGTGTTAGCCAACTATAAAGTAATGTACATGTCAAAGACAAAATAAACAAGAGGAAGTTATTTCTATGACTTTTGGGGCACAATTGCTACACTACCTATCTTTGAATATCCCTTGTGTAAATATATTACTATCTTTAAAGCTCTAGCAAATTATAGGACCAGAAGAATACTTCACTATTTAATGCAGAGCTTCTCTTCCATAGGTGGAGAATATTCCCTATCATCTGTAAAGATCTGCAGTTTACAATTATGTTGACCACTAAAAGAACCCATTTATATTGAGACAATTTATAATTTTATGAAGATGTTTAGACTTGACTAAAACAATGACTCGCAAGGGAAAATGGGAGTATACCTTAGTATGTGTATGGATTGAGTGGGGTATTGCCTAGCAAGTAGCATAATCTTACAAAATTGATGGTGTTAGATGTGGTGGTGAATGTTAGTGGACCTGCAATTGTTCTCAGCAATATGGAACATCGGACATGCATGGGTGGAAGATAAACAACAAATACAAACTATTATAATGTTTTCAAATTGTTTGATGAAATCATTGAATGGAGTATAGCATTGACAATTGTAGTGTATTTGTTTTGCATACATATTTTGGTTTAGTTGAAGAGGGTTTTTCCCTAACCAGACTGACACCATTAGAGAAAAAGGGGTCATGACCAGGTTTCCAATCTTCATTATATGCTCATGGAGGCAATTATGAAAGCATGTCAAGCCATTATTAACTTGAATGTAGTGTTGACAATGCTCTTTACTAGTGGTAAAATTATATTGAGGCTCGATTTGAGGGGAAAATCATTGGCTCAAACTTGAAAACACCACACTTAATTTTACACTCATGAAATGTACATCAACATTACAAATGTTTTCCAATTGCAATATTTCATTAATGTATATGCCACGAATGTTTCTTATATTGGGCATGGGGATTTGGTGTCACAAAGTACAGACTACTTCACTAATACACTATAAATGTTTAAATATGCAAGAAATTATCCTTGGACATCAAATGTGGAAACATTTTCCACTTATCATCAAGTCTATTTATGTCAGTGTGATCATTAAGTCAAAGAACATTCATCTCAAGCATTCTTATTAAATTTTACTAAATTAAAAGGGTCCATACCTGACCCACATTAGGACAGAAAAAAATCTTTTTTTTATAGAAGTGATAGAATAATAGTTCGAACAATAGTATATTCTATGGAGTACCAAAAAGGACATGAAAAATTAAACATGGTTCTAGAATTTATACAACACCTTAGTGTGTGATGGCCAAGAAAAGCAGAAGATAAATCCAAATCTAATTAATACACTAGATATGCAAAAATCAGCATGCAATTCTCCTTAGACACTTCAAATATGGAACCTTTTTTGACTTACCATCAAGTTGATTTATTTCACTGTGATCATGATTAAGTTAAAGAATATTCATCTCAAACATTCATACTACAATTTACTTAAATATAATAGCCCATACCTGGCCCACCTGGGGGCAGAAGAGGAAACCTTTTGGATAGAAGCAAATGAATACTAGTTAGAACAATACTCTAAACTATTCTATAGTACTAATGAGGATATTAAAAATTAAACATGGTTCTAGAATTACCTTTGTGAGCGATGGCCAAGCAAAGCAGCAAATAAATCGAAATCTAACTCCAAGCTTTTGTGAAACCATCCATCAAAGTATCCATAGAATTCAATCTAATGTGGAAAATTAGAAGAAATAATCAACACTAATGAGTTCAGTGCATATTGGATTTCTATAAAATTCTATAAATACAGATATAGGTTGAATCCTATATAAGAGAAAAAAAAATATTAAATATATGATCTCTTCTGAAGAAGAGATAGAAGTACAACCAAATAGCAGGATAATTTCTGCCAAATAGAGGTACTCACTTGTAAGTTGTAGCATAGACCCTACAGAATCCAAATTACTACCGAAACAAAATTTACAAGCACTCTAGGATCAGAGCATGTGAGTTTTCTAAAACTTCCTACAGAACACACAAAAGATTTTCCAATACTTTCTACTATCCAAAAACAAAACTATAGAAACTCTCCTTAACAAGACATCAGAATATCCAAATATAGAGTTGGTGCTATACACAATTTTATCCAAGTAGATGTAAAAACCTTTGAGTTTTGATGCTTTAGTGGTTGAAGAAGTTTGCAATTTTTATATATCTCCTTAGGCTTTCATAGAAGTTCTTTGTCAGGGCGACACTTGTACATATCATCAAACAACATTTCCAAACTACTGAGAACTCTACTTTTAACATCTTCATCCTTTTTTTGGCTGCAATTCAAGCATTTGATAGCATAACCAATAAATTCTAGGAGACTGATGGTTTTCTATTAAAAAATTGTGCGCTTTTGAGCTGCCATTTCCTCCCACTCCATGGTAAAAGCTTTCATCTGATGGAGTTTAGCCAAATTTCTTTTGTTGGAGAGAATTTGTTCTAGCTATGGGGACAGCTATCCAGGACTCAATTCTCATGTTTAGTCATGAAAGAAACAAACCAATCCTGGGAATTAAAAGGATGTCCCTCTTGTTAACTTCCTACTACAACCAAGGCTTTTCCACTGGCGAGCTTGATTTCAATGCATAACTCACTCATCCATCTTCAAGGGAAGAAACTTTGGCACCTTGGGAGAGAGATGAAGAGAACAAAGGTGTTGGAATGTCTTCATGTTGATAATTTGATGAGGGATGGCTATTGTTAGGACATCTGTTTAGACATGTGTGTCTATTGCATGCAATTTTTACTTTTCCATTAGGTTCACATAACATGGTTCTATATATGTAGTCACATGAATTTATGCACATGTGAATAATCACATGTCTTTATCCATGCATGAATAGTGATATAATCACATGTAGTCAAACTTATTTATCCATATGTAATTATCTTCTAGGAACTTATATTTTTTTTTTAATTTTCCCAACTACCTTGCTTACCCTGCCTATCAATTGTAATCTAAATCTATATATTGGAGGTACGTGGAATGCATTTTTTAAGAGAAATGTGACAAAGGTTGCAGTTGTCACCATGTGCCATTGAAGATTATTTTATAGAAAAAAACCATTCCCATATCCACTTTCTACTTTCATGTTTTGATATTTTGATTTAAGTTGGCAGGAGATCATTTCCACGTTGGAAAAAAACAATAGAAATTGGAGAGATATGGCACACTTGTAAGGTTGGTCCTCATGAGTTTGATTTGATTTATGGGCCCTCCCTTCTATTTTAGATTTGTAGGGGTTATTGTGCATTCATGAAGTATGGTACATACCATAGAGAATATTCTCTTGTAATATTGTGGGGCATACATCCCTTTGTGGCACATTTATGCTTGGAAGTTACAATTGTTGTGTAGGGCTGCACTTACCAAGGAGTATTTATTGCTGAGCAGGTGGCTGCATTTACTTTGGGAGTTACACTCCCTAAGGGATTTAATTAGCCAATAATGGTGCACTCCTTGAGCACATTAATGGCAAGTTTGAAACCCCCTCCTCTTGTCTTATAAAAGGATGAAGGGCACATTAATAATTCAGAGAACAGAGTTGTATGTGTTATATCTTTCAGACATGTAGAGCTTGAGCATGATGCAAAAATGCTATAATAATTCATTTTTGAGTAATAAAAAAACCATGTGATTGTTGTTGGAGTCTGTCCTTTCCATCCAAAACATTTTCGATTATTGCATGATGTATATTAAGCCCTATTTAGTTGGTATAGCTTGTTGTGATAATTTTCAAATTGCAAATTTTATGTCAAGTAGACATTATTTATCTTCTGTTGTAAACTGGCTCATGAAATGCAGTCTTTTCACTCCTGAATATTTAATTACGATATTTTAGTATATACTCGTCTAAAGTTTGATTGGTGCAATCTATACTCTAAATTTTAATGATTTAGGAGTTGTAAAATTCACTCTTTGGGTAAAGATCTAAAACATGGTGTAGAAAGCTGACATGTTATCAGAGTTGTACATATGAAATCTCTCAGCAAATTCACATATGGATGGGACTATTTTTTGTGAGACATAGCTATCAGAAGCTTTCAGTGTGTGTAATGCCCTTGTTTTCGTGCTTGAAACTGATCTGCCCCCAAGATAGGAACTGTTGGGGTCTTGTGATTTGGCATATTGGTTAACCAAATGACAAGGAAACATCAGAACCAATATTTAGAGTCCTAGGACCTAGCCTCCCTAGGCTCAGAGATGGATCTCTCTATTTGTTTGCAAAGGATATGTACTTGTTTGCTTTAAAGGGGTGATTTTAGGCTAGTTATTAAGTATGAGTTTTGTTTGATTGTTTGGATGGGTATGATGATTAGAGAAGCATAGGTAGAATGGGAAATCTCTTAGCCATTGGGAAATGGAGTCAAATGAAAGTCATGATAAGTTCATTAATGGATCGGGGAGTATCATACGACAAATCTAACTTGGCCAGTGGATCTTCAAAGTTTAGGGTAATGAGATGGACATTGATTGTAAGAATATAAAGTAGGACAAAGGGCAGTTAAGAATCCTTTACCATATGTAATTCTCAACAAAGGGACTTAAATATCACATGACATGAAGAGGAAATCAATAGACAGGGCAAACCATAAATTCTACAATCCGCACTTCAGCAAATAATATTTCAAGAAATTTTTTTCCAAAGAAATATAGAAGGCGAGAAACTCATTTAACTTCTAGTGATTTCACCTTCAAGGATAGAAAACATTCAAGATTTCACATATAACTACAATCAGAGAAGAGGGAACTCTTAGAAATCTTTGATTATAGCTATGAAGATCTCTAAAACAATTAGTTAAGAAAGTACAAAGGGTATGATCGGAAAAAAACCTCTTTGGCAGACTGTAAGTAATGGTAATTTAGAGAGAGACTTCAAAAAACAGTGTTTAAGTGGCATCAAGTAAGCAGGGAAAATCATAAATCATGCTTGAGACCAACTATATTAAACTATTTATGAAATAAATAGGCTTAGGTGGTATAAAGAGCAATTAAGAACTCTCTAAAATGTCCTAGCAGAGGAAAACATTAAGGTAGTGAAGGGAAAATAGAAATAAGGTGCTTTCAAAAAACATTTCTTAGCCTAAAACATTTGCTCTACTAAATAAAGAAAAATTGAAACATAATGAAATAGGAAATAACCATAATAGATTAGAAGCACTTCACCAACAGCCAAGCTCAGGGATCCAATGATCTAGCCTCCTCCATCAACAAACAAATTAGGGCATCCACAAGTTCCAAGACATCAATTTCCTTTCAAATTCCAAGAGACTATGTATTACTTCAAAGACTCATCAAATGCGAACAAGATAATGAGTTTAGATGCAATATTTATGCTGCAAATGAGGAGGTGAAGCTAAGCTAGGTTTTGAGTGTCATTTATTACAGAGTTAATGAATTCCTAACCTTGAAGACCATGCAAGGCTCAAGGCAGGAATATCTACAGCTACTCCTCTGTTTAATAACTTCTATCTTAAATCCTAAGGAAAAATAGGTGAAATGTTTGACTTTAAGGCCTATTCATAACTTTCATAATAACTATTTGACAGATAAAAATATCTCTGACTCAACCCAATAACTGCCTAATGCTTTATTGGAGGAAACAAAGCACCTAGGTGGCAAAATATCTTTGAGAGGAATAACTGTTGTGAGTTGAGTCATTCGAATTTGTCTTAGGTTAATATGTCCTTTGTTTTATCTTTAATCTCTGTCTCTAAACCTTAAACTTTGTCTTTATGCATTTTTGTTTGCTTTTTATCATATTTTCTTCAATTTTGCTTGATCTTTCTATTCTATGTATTTTGTTATTTATTTTATTTCCTTTGATCTTTGCCTTTATCTCTTTAATCACTGTATGTCTTAACTATCTTCTCTAACCTCTGTTTTATGAATTAATCTCATTGATTTCCTTTTGATATGAGATTACTCCCTTAATCTTTATTTCCTTTCTATTTCTTTGACTGTTTGTGTTTTCTGTTTGCAGGAGAGGCTGTTCTTTATGTGTCGGAGGTTTTATGATCCATTGATGAGCATGATTCATCATCGATCAAACCCTAAAAAGGCATTTGATCTCTCCATTTTTGGTATTTAAGATCTGTGGATCGTCACCCAGGGGTTTCATTCATATTTTATGGATTTTAGGAGGGAATCTAGACCCTTTCTGCCATTAAAACTTGCACAAACACAAACCATTAGACTTTAAAACCTGGGGGTGGGTTTACTGCAATTTGTTCGAGGTTTGGAGCTATCGAGAAGTGATTTCAGAGGAGGAGAGGGTGCAGAGGGAAGGGTTCCAGGGCTGGAACCAGGATGAATTCAAATGGAGGCGGGAAGAACTTTGAATTTGGCATAGACGCGAAAGGTAGTTTTGATAAACCAGGGTGGTTTATCGCGTGGATTGGAGTCGATAAGTGTTTTAGAGCGATGGGCGCATGATACCATTAGGTGATCGATGCGTGGAAGGTGGAAAAACCAAGTATTTCGCGTAGATTGCAAATCATAAAACACATCGCATCTTTCTACGCGATATGTGTTATGGGCTGTCAGATCTCGGGTTATGCGAGCGACGATGCGGAAATATTTGAGGAGTGGTGAGTAGATTTGAAGGGTGGAGGCCAACCGCGGGGTGACATGGAGAGCTTTTTCTGGTAGCACGGGACCCATCTTTTAATATTTCAAAGGTTAGGGGCCTCTACAATAAATTTTGCGGGGTGTATAAAAACAAAAGGGGCGGAGAAATATTTTAATGGAGAAGGGGTTAAGAGATAGTAGAGGGCGAGGTTATATGGGAGTAAATGGGCTAGGGATTTTAAGCGGAGAGGGACTTAAGGCCTGTTATGTCAAAAAGGGGCGGGTTTAGTACATAAAACAGGGTTTTTAATAAGATTTAAAGGGACCCGATAGGTTAAATTTTAACCTTAAACAATGTAAAAGAGATTTTTACATTATTTAATATGTTTTTTAGGAAAATGATGAATGAGGGGGGGGGGGGGTTCAAGAGGGTTTTGTTATAGGGAAAAAAAGAAGGTGAATAAGAGTGAAGGGGGGAACAAAATGAGGTCAGTAGGCCCAGAAAATGGAGTCTTCCTAGAGGAGCAGGGTAATTTTGAGAAGGAAAAGATAGGAAATTTTAGTGAATCAGTTAAGGTTGGGATAATGAAGGAAATGAGATTTATAGAACTCACAATATTTCTCAAATATTGTTTCTAGAAATCTAGGATCATAACTTAGTCATCTTTGGAATCAACAAAAAATACTGATGACTAACAGTGGTTACACTTGGGTAGGGAAAATTTCCTTTCAAGGTGTCCATAACCTCTAGTTTATCAAATCTCCGAGTTTCAGCAGACCAATGTCTTTTCCATTAGGAAGATTGCCCCTCTTTTTAACTTGCTGATATTTCTTTGAAATGACAATCTTAACAATCTGTAACACATGATTCTTTCTAAACAACATTTCTACCTACCCAATCCTACTTGTCCTAACATTTTTTCTTCTTTGAGTGCACTTGAACTGGCAAACCCTTGACATTTTATTTTTGAAAACATAAATAAAATATATACTTCAAACCTTATTGCTTCCAAGAGTTCAGATTAAGCTAATGAACTCTTTTATTCTCTACCCAAACTATTTGACTGCCAAGATTAAGCTGTTTTGCAATCTTGATTCTCTAAACTATTGACATGAAATTTAAAGCATGGTTCAAATCAGGATTAGGCAGTCTAATTTACCATGGTTGTGGCATTGGAACAAGCTGAACACAAACATTATTTTGCATAAAAAGTAACTTATAAATATAAGGTTGTGAACTATCATTTGTTTTTCATCCTTATCATCCTTGTTGGTTATGTTTTGAGAATGTGGAATCAGTATCTTATATTCCCTAATCTATCTTTTTTAATAAGTCAAGTTTTGAAATAATCTTGACAATCAATGTTTTTACTAACTTATCAACATAAATTTAAAGCATGTCCAGCCATGATTAGGCTAGATGACTGAACAAGATATCATTTTGAATCAACAATGGCATTTAGAGTAGCACACTTTCAACAATACTGGTTTTTGGGTATGGGGTTGTACCTCTTTTTGAATCTACATTCTTTTTCCTTTATTTTATTGTTTTTGTGCTTTTGTGATTTTCCCATGCAATGTTTATGTATAATGAATGAAAACTCTGAAATTAAGGCTCTTGACAAAAATAGTGTTTGAGCATCTTGCCATTGACAGGATCTCCAAACAATTCTTCTCCATTCAGCTCTTGCAAAAAGAAAGCATTATGACCCCTTATAGAATGAATGATATAAGGCCCTTTCCATAGATTCTCAAATTTTCCATGTTTACCCTTGTCTTCCCTTCTGGAATCCCATTTCAAAACTATATCTCCAACTTGGAAATCATTTGCTTTAGTTATTCTTTCAAAGATATTCTTGATGCTTTCCTGAATTGTCTGTGTCCTTTTGTACACTTCCTCTCTTGTCTACTATAAATGAATGGTCTGATTCAGCCTTCTCTGCATGTCATTTTCTTCTGATTGCACTTCTTGGAGGAGTATCATGACTGGAACTCCCAAAGATGTTGGGAAGACTGCATCCATGCCATATACCAACTGATAGGGGGACATATTAGTTGACTTCTTTGTGGTTATTCTATCAGCCCATAAAGCATGAACTAGCTTACTATGCCATGATTTTTTATTCTATTCCAACAGTTTTTTGATAATTTTGACCAGGATTTTGTTGGAGGATTCAACTAATCCATTTCCCTGAGGGTAGTAAGTTGTGAAATGCCCCAATGTGATATGATATTTTTAGCATAAATCAACCATTCTTTTGTACTTGAAGGCAGCAACATTTTCTGTAATGATATTTCTAGGACAACCAAATCTAGACAGGATGTTGGTCTCAAGGAACTTGATAATGACTGAGTCAGTAACATTACTATAAGGGATAGCCTCTATCCATTTGGTAAAATAATCAGTGGAAGTAAGGATCCACTTATGTTGGGCGGATGAGGATGGGTGAATTTCTACAATAAAGTCCAAACCCCATTGTTGAAAGGGAGCCTCAACACTGATGGGATGCAAGGGTAAAGGTAGGATTTTTCTCTTGCCATAAAAAATTTGACACTTATGGAAAGTCATGATTAATTTTTGAGTATCAGGGAAAAGGGTGGGCCAATAATAGCCAGCTCTGAGAATTTTGTTTGCTGTGGTATTCTAGTAAAGGTTTCTTCCACATTCTCCCTCATGCAGCTCATGCATGATTTCTCCTGCATCATTCTCAAGCAAACATTTAAGAAATATTCCAACAACATTATTTCAATACAAAACCCCATCTAAAATGCAATAATTTAAAGCCTTCTTTTTCAAGAATCTGGCTTTAGTGTTTGATAGAGAAGGAGGAGCACTAAGATAAAGAAGCACATAAATGATATCAGCATACCAAGATGAATTCAAAAATATTTCTTCAATGTATGGAGCTGTGAATTCTTCTGTTTATTCTAAAACATCAACCATGTTCATGTCTAGTGCTTGGAAATTTGATTCTGCCATGAGTTTTGCTAATCCCTATCCTTTAATCAGTTTGGTAGGTCTAATTTCTAAATCATATTCTAAGATAATAGCAATCCATTTTCCCCTTTTACCATCAGAGTATTGATTTAGAATGTCCTTAACAACTGTATGTGGGATAAAATCAATGATATGAGAGTGTAAAATGTAAACTCAGAAATATTTCAATGCTTTTATCAAGGCTAAGGCTTGTTTCTCCATGATGTTATACTTGATTGGAGCATCTCTTAAAGCTCTACTGAAAAAGGATATTGGTTATTCTTGCCCCATGATATTCTTTTGCAACAACACTGCAACTATGGTGTGTTCAGAAGCAAGTGAGAAAATATAGAAATCTTAGGAGAAATCAGGACTGATAAAAAATGGTGTTTGAGTGAGAGCTTGTTTCAATAGTTCAAATGATTGTTTTGCTTGTAAGGTCCATTTAACTCCTATCTCCTTTTTTAGCATGTTTGTGATATTTCTCAAGAGTTCATCAAGGTTAGGAATGAACCTTCTCAAAAATTTGATCTTCCCAATGAAAGATTGCAATTCTTTGAGCTTTCTAGGATGGCTTATTTTCAATATGCCTTCAATCCTTTTAGGATCTACCTTGATTCCTTCTTCAGAGATTATATGGCCTAAGAGTTTTCTTTCTTGGAGACCAAAGAGTGTTTTCTTGGGATTCAAAGATAAGCCATATTTTCTACATATCTCAAAAACTTTTCTCAAGTGGACTAAGTGTTCTTTATCAGTTTTGGAGAAGACAGTAATGTCATCAAGGTAAATGATTATGAAATAACCTATGTCTTCTGAAAAATCTATGTCCATGGCCCTCTGGAATGTGGCTCCTGCATTCATTAAACCAAATGGCATTTTAACATACATGAATGTACCTCAAGGTGTGGTGAAAGCAGTTTTGTGTTGATCACTTAGGAGTACTAGCACTTGGTTGTAGCCTGAAAAACCATCCAAGAGTTATATTCTCTTAGATCCAACCACCTTTTGGAGTATGTGATCCATTTTAGGCAAGGGATAATTATCTTTCAGGGAGGCTTTGTTCATATTTATAAAGTCAATGCAAAGCCTAATCTCCCCAGTCTTCTTTCTAACAGACACAAGGTTGGAAACCCACTGTGAGTATCTAAGGGGAACTATGATCCCAACATAATACATCTTTTTGATTCATTTCTCAACTAAAGGTAATAAAACAGGGTTTATCCTTCTTAGTTTTTGTTTTAAAGGCTTCTGATTTTCCTTAAGAGGAATTTTGTGTTGAATGATGCTGGTATCATATGATTTCAGATCTTTGTACCCCCATGCAATCACATCTCCAAACTCTTTGAAAAGTTCAATATATTGCTACTTGATATGGGTTGAAAGAGTGCTAGATAAATTGATCATTTTTGGTTCATTCATGCTGCCTATGTCATGTTCTTCTACATTAGTTTCTGTAGGTTCCATCTTTGGTTTTTTAGCTACATCATTGAAGTCGAAAAGATCCTCTAAAGGTTTAAGGCCCCTTGGTATTGTATCATCTTTGCATTGTAAAACCTCAAGGTCCTTTTGATATGGACTGTTAAATAATTCTGCTTTATAAAGATGTTCAAATTGGTTTATATTAGCAGTAGAGGACAACTCTATTTTAGGGGTTTGTTTTTCATCAAAACATTCTTCCTCATGGCTTAAGCCAAGTGTTGGAGTAGAAAAATAATTTCTTGATTGCAGAAAATCATCAATGTGCTCATCACCCTCAAACACTTGCCAATAATTTTCATTATCAGGTACTATAGGCATATTTTTTACTTTGACATTGAACTGTTCATTTATCTGGGGTATTTGGCAATTGCTAGAAGCAAAGGCAAGTTCATTTGCAAGGTTATTTTGAGCTCTAGGTATGAAGGTGAGTTCATATTTCTCAAAATTTTTTAGGAGATCTAGGGCAGCATTCATATATTCTCTTAATCTTTGGTTTTTGGTTGAATACTCCCCTTTTATTTTCCTAATAATCAGCTCTGAATCTCCTTGGAATGATACCTTCTTGGCTCCTAAGTCTTTGAGAAAATGTAGGCCAAGAAGGAGAGCTTCATATCCTGCACTGTTATTGGTGCATTGGAAATCAAGTTTGTAGGAATGTCCTTTGTTTGTATTATGTATACATACACCATCTCCAGAACCTGTTTTGCTACAAGTGCCATCAGAGCTCATTCTCCAAAGTGTTTCTATCTCTTGCTCACCACCATTTTGCTGTTCAAGGCTGCTGAAGTTTGGGATGTCATGTTCTTGATTTGAGGACATATTTAATTGTTTTGGTGGGCTTAATTCTTTCTCATTCTCCTTTTCTTGTTTGTTGATCTGATCGTCATTATACAAGATAAAATAATCTAGATTTGAATGAATAGAATAAACAGGAGTGTTGTTTGGCCTATCTATGTTGCTTACCATATATTTCATATGGTATTCCCTGTATAATCTTCTGGTTTGGTTAAACACTGGGATGGTAGCATAGGACATGTCCATTTGAAGGCTCCCCTGAAGTTTGGCTCCCCATGATTTGGATAGAAGCATGCCATACTTAGGATGAATGCCAACAACAACTATGTCCATGACTAGACCCTTACCAGGAATTTGTGCCAGATTGACACATAAATCCTTGATCAGACCTAAACACTTGACTCTGCTTGAATCAAAAGAATAGAGGTATTTTTAAGGTTTAGTAATTTCTAGGCCTAATCTCTCCATTACCACTTTTGGCATGAGATTGTGGGAGGCACCAGAGTCTAGCATGGCATTGTGCAAGCTTTATCATGTATGTTTAGGCTAACATAGAAGGGAGGGACAACCCCTTCTTGGTATTTCCCTTCAACTTTAGGACCAAAACAACAATTTTGGTTTATCATCTGTCAAGTTTAAAGTATCAGTATCATTTCCTATGTTTAAAGCTTCCAAAACCATATTTTTATACACATCCTGGGTTACTATTTCAGCTAAGGGTATGCTAATTTTGATCTTGGCAATTTCTCCTTCAAGGCTGAATGGGACTAATGTTTTTGACATATTTACATCTTTTTTGTCACACATAGTCCTTTCAACAATTCTGATTTGTTGAGTTTTATTATGACTGTTATTTGGGACAGATTTTTCAGGGTTACTAGCAAAAGTACTAGGGCAGCTTTGTTCTTGAACACTTTGTTGGCTGATTTTATCTTTGTTCAGATCAGCTTTCTTGGCCATAGTGTTGGTACTCCTTGCTATTTTTTTAGGCAGATTTTCTGAATTTTTTCTAACATGAGTGTTTGTGTTTTTGTCATTGGAATCCTCTTGGTTCCTTTTTCTCCTAAGATCATATTGTCTGTGTACCTCCATAATAGCATTTTCAAACCCCAATTAGTAATCTTCAGAATCCTGATGATTGTTTTCAATTTGTTCTAAGGAGAAGAATCCTTGTTCTTCTTCAGTGAGAAAAACATCATTGTCACTGTCAAATCCTATCAAATTAACATGGTTTTCGTCCAACCTTTCAGTCTCCCTTTCTTCTTCTTGATCTACATAGTTTTCTTGAAAAGGAGGTCAAATTTGTTGGTCATTATCGCTTTGTCTATTTTGAATAAGGTCTCTCCTGAAATTTGGATTTCTATTTTTGTTTTGGGGATTGAATTGGTTTTCTCTAGGAGGTATTCTATCATTTAATTTTATCTTTTCCAGCATTCTTTCCATTACCCTCACTAAGTTGTCAATTTTGGCATCAGATGATGAGGTTGATGCCATTGTTTCATCTTTGTATGTAACCCTTTTCTCTGATTTTAACCTAGCTCTTTTCTCAATCAAATCTTATTCTACACTTATAGCTCCCCTCTGCATATCTTCTAAAGTTAAGGGGTCTCTTTTTCTTAGCTGATAGGCCATGTATGGATCAAAGCCTTCTGGAAATTTAGCTAAGGCTAAGACTAGTCGAGGTTTCATGTTTGGGGGAAGTGCATTGTAAACACTATTAAATCTAGTGCAATAATATTGGACACTTTCCCCTAAATTTCTCTTGAGGTTGCTATATTCTGAAAGGATTTGGAGATGGTTCTTTTTAATTTCCCATTTGTTTATGAATGTTTTGTATAGAGAAGGGAGATCACTTATGCTATTAGGAGTTAAGCTTTTAAACCATTTTTTGGCTTCTCCTCCTAAACTTTGGGAAAATATTCTCATCTTAATGGTCTCTTCTTCTAATTCCATGTAATCAAAGGCATCATCCTTTTTATCTACATGTTGTTGAGTAGTAGTAGATTCAGCACCAGTGAAATGTGGAGTTTTGGATTGGTAATCATTTGGTAAAGGAACCAAAGGTTGTGGTAACACTAATGGGGCATACCATGTTGCCATGGTGGGAGTAAATGGGGGATTTACAAGAGGATGGTTTGTGAGAGGAAAAGTGGGCTGAAATGGAGTGTTTTGGATAGTGGGTGTGTGGATGGGAGTGGTGGAAGCACTTGGACCAGCAGATTGATGATGAGCATACTTGTTATGGAAGGAGTTGAAGTGATGGAGAAGCTGAAAATCAGGAGGAGTGGAAGGAGAAGCTATGGGCTGAAGGTTAGTTTGGGAAAGATCACTATGTGACTTGGTTCTAAATAGGTTTTTTGAATGATGCAAGTCAAAGTGAGGATATTTCAAGACTGTAAGGTTTTCAGGGACAGATATTGTTCTTTGGATGGTCCTACTAGTAGTTAAAGTTTCAGCTTTAGAAGTCTGCCACAAAATATTTTCTGGATCATCAACTATAGTAGGAGGATTAGCGTCTGGATGAGATCTGGTATTGATCCTATGTGAAGCCAGATTTCAAATTCAAAATTTAGAGAGGCTGAAAGCTTTAAGGACTGTTTTCAGAATTTTGACCTCTCTTAGCGTTTAGTGAACTTCTAAAAAATGGGACTAGGCTTCTAAAATTCTCAGGGCTGGTTAACACAATCCTAAGGAAATCTAGAATTACTAGTGGATTAATAGGCCTGGGGCCAGTGGAGTCGCTAGGTGGAAATTTTTAGTTGTTTTGAAGGTAAAATGTATATGGTCCACCATCAATAAGTATTAAAAACCAATCTAAGAATGTTTTTGGGGTTTTCTAATTTTTTACGTAGCCTTATGGTTTTGTGAGAGTGTCCTATACTTGAATCATAATTTAGCTAAGATGGTGAAACAAACAGAGTCTACTCCTATGACTGATAGCTTTAATCCTCTATGATTTGATAAGGGTTTCTGGAGTCCTAAGGTGTACTTATATTGTCACTGACTCAAAAGGTCTCATCATGATCGCCATTATGTTGGTAATGGTAGAGGTGGCTATACTTGGATGGATACTGAGTGATTTATCTTGGGACTTCACTAAAAAAGGTCCCACCTTGATCACCATTATGTTAGGGTCCTATGATTTGGAAGATTGGTAAACTGAATGACAAGGCAACATCAGAACTAGTCTTTAGAGTCTTAGGACCTAGCCTTCCTAGGCTCAGAGAGGGATCTCTCTATTTGTTTACAAAATATATGTAATTTTTTTCTTTAAAGGGGTGATTTTAGGCTAGTTATTAAGAATGAGTTTTATTTGATTGTTTGGTTGGGTATGATGATTAGAGAAGCATAGGTAGAATGGGAAATCTCTAAGCCATTGGGCAATGGAGTCAAATGAAAGTCATGATAAGTTCATTAATGGACCGGGGAGTATCATAGGGAAAATCTAACTTGGCCAGTGGATCTTCAAAGTTTATGGTAATGAGATGGACATTAATTGTAAGAATGAAAAGTGCGACAAAGGGAAGTTAAGAATCCTTTATCATATGTACTTCTCAATAAAGGGACTTAAATATCACACAACATGAAGAGGCAATCAATAGACAGGGCAAACCATAAATTCTACAATCCACACTTCAACAAATAATATTTCAAGACAAACTTTTATAATGAAATATAGAACGCGAGAAACTCATTTAACTTCTAGTGATTTCACCTTCAAGGACAGAAAAAATTCAAGATTTCACACGTAATTGTAATCAGAGAAGAGGGAACTCCTAGAAATTTTTTATTATAGCTACGAAGATCTCTAAAACAATTAATTAAGCAAGTACAAAGGGTATGATCGGAACAAAACCTCTTTGGCAGACTGTAAGTAATGGTACTTTAGAGAGAGACTTCAAAAAACAGTGTTTAAGTGGCATTATGTAAGAAGGGAAAACCATAAATCATGCTTGAGAACAACTGTATTAAACTATTTATGAAATAAATAGGCTTAGGTGGTCTAGAGAGAAATTAAGAATTCTGTAAAATGTCCTAGTAGAGGAAAACATTAAGGCAGTGAAGGGAAAGTAGAACTAAGGTGCTTTCAAAAGACATTTCTTAGCCTAAAACCTTTGCTCTACTGCAATAAAGAAAGATGGAAACATAATGAAACAGGAAATAACAATAACAGATTAGAAGCACTTCACCAAAATCTAAGCTTAGGGATCCAATGATCTAGGCTCCTCCGTAAACAAACAAATCAGGGCATCCACAAGTTCCAAGACATCAATTTCCTTTCAACTTCTAAGAGAATATGTATTACTTCAAATAGTCATCAAATTCCAACAAGATAATGAGTTCAGATGTAGTATTTATGCTGAAAATGAGGAGGTGAAGCTAAGCTAGGTTTTGAGTGTCATTTATTACAGAGTTAATGAATTCCTAACCTTGAAGACCATGCAAGGCTCAAGGCAGGAATATCTGCAGCTACTCCTCTGTTTAATAACTTCTATCTTAACTCCTAAGGAAAAATAGGTGAAATGTTTTACTTTAAGGCCTAGTCATAACTTTTACAATAATTGTTTGAAAGATAAAAGTATCTCTGACTCAGCCCAATAACTACCTAATAATTTATTGGAGGAAACAAAGCACCTAGGTGGCAAAATATATTTGAGAGGAATGACTGTTGTGAGCTGAGTCATTCCAAATTGTCTTGGGTTAATCTATCCTTTGTTTTATCTTTAATCTCTGTCTCTAAACCTTAAACTTTGTCTTTATGCTTTGTTGTTTGCTTTTTATCATATTTTCTTCAATTCTGCTTGATCTTTCTGTTCTGTGTATTTTATTATTATTTTATTTCCTTTGACTTTGCCTTTATCTTTTTAATCACTGTCTATCTTAATTGTTTGCTCTAACCTCTGTTTTATGAATTAATCTCATTGATTTCCTTTTAATATGAGATTAATCCCTTAATATTTCTTTGCTTTTTATTTCTTTGACTGTTTGTGTTTTCTGTGTGTAGGAGAGGTTTTTTTTATGTGCCAGAGGGCTTATGATCCATTGATAAGCATGCTTCATCATCGATCAAACCTTGAGAAGGCCTTTGATCTCTCCATTTTTGGTATTTAAGATCCGTGGATTTTCACCCAGGGGTTTCATTCATCTTTTATGGATTGTAGGAGGGCATCTGGAACCTTTCCACCATTAAAACCTGCACAAACACAAACCATTAGACTTTAAAACCTACGGGAGGGTTTACTGCAATCTTTTCAGGGTTTAGGGCTGTTGGGATTCTATTGCAGAGGAGTAGAGGGTGCAAAGGGAAGGGTTCCAGTGGTGGAACTGGGAGGAATTCAAACAAAGGCAGGAAGAACTTTGAATTTGGCGCGGAGGCGAAAGGTAGTTTTGATAAACTAGGGTGGTTTATCGCTTGGATTGGAGGCGGTAAGTGGTTTAGAGAAATGGGCGTGCGATACCATTAGGTGATCGACGTGTGGCAGGTGGAAAAACCACCTATTTCACGCGGGTTGCTAATCATAAAACACATCTCATCTTTCTACACGATATGTGTTCTGTGCTGTCAGATCTCGGGTGATGTGATCAGCGGTGCAGAAAGATATGAGGAGCGGTGAGTAGATTTGAAGGATGAAGCCTAGGTGCGGGGTGACGTGGAGAGCTTTTTCGGGTAGTGCAGGACCCGTATTTTAATACTTCAAAGGTTAGGGGCCTCTAGATTAAAGTTTGCAGGGTGTATAAAAACAAAAGGGGTGGAGATATATTTTAATGGAGAAGGGGCTAAGAGTTAGCGGAGGGCGAGGTTATATGGGAGTAAATGGGCTATGGATTTTAAGCGGAGAGGGGCTTAATGCCTGTTATGTAAAAAAGGGGTGGGTTTAGTACATAAAACATGGTTCTTAATAAGATTTAAAAGGGCCCGATAGGTTAAATTTTAACCTTAAACAATGTAAAAAGATATTTTTACATTATTTAATATGTTTTTTAGGAAAATGATGAATGAGGGGGGGGGGGGGGTGTTCAAGAGGGTTTTGTTATATGGAAAAAAAGAAGGTGAATTAGAGTGAAGGGGGGAACAAAATGAGGTCAGTAGGCCCAGAAAATGGAGTCTTCCTAGAGCAGCAGGGTAATTTTGAGAAGGCAAAGATAGGAAATTTTAGTGAATCGGTTAAGCTTGGGATAATGAAGGCAGTGAGATTTCTAGAACTCACAATATTTCTCAAATCTTGTTTCTAGAAATCTAGGATCATAACTTAGTCATCTTTGGATATCAGCAAAAATTAATGATGACTAACAGGAACTTGGACCTGTACAAGGTTTGAGGGTGAAATGCCTATCCGTTCGTTTGGTTGAGCACCATAAGAAGGTGTCCAAAAAGAAGCAAATTGTCCTTGATTCAGTTAAGGACCACTTGATCCCTCACATCACATAGAAGAAGACATGGAAGAATTAGTATCATGCATGAGTCACTCTGTATCAAAGTGTGAAGTTTGAACATATCCCACAAGATGATTTTGAAGAAAAAGCTCATTAGTATCCACATGACCAATAGTAATACTATGGCAAGCTATCCAATGAAGATCACCAAGTTGAGAGATCAGCTTACAAACATAAGAAATAAGGTTTATGATGATGAGCTAGTTCTGATAACTATAAATGGATTCTCAATATCTTGACTTACATTTGTGCAAGGAAAATGGGAATGTGTGAAGTTGTCCACTTTTGAAACATTGCATGATGAATTTTTCCAGGAGGAGAATTTGTCAGTTATAGTGGAAGAGACTCAAAATCTTCCACTCATTGGGAGGTTGACTAAAGGAGGACCCAAGAAGGCCAAAGAAAAAGAGGTTTGTTCGTATCATTCTGAGGAGGAGGCTATGATCCATGTGACATGTTTCAAATGTTGTAAGAAAGGACATTATGCAAGAAAATATACAAAAAAGGGAAGCAACTACAAAAGCAGTTTGATATAAGTGTTGAAGATGAAGTGGACGAGTTGGCATCCAAGCTAGAGACATCCTTCACCACAATTTCTTGTTTCTCAAATAGTACCACTTTATTGTTGATCATGATGTAGACAGTGGAGGATCAAAGCATATGACATTCAACTATGAGATATCCGACATGTTTTAAGAGAAAAAGGAGACATGCAATTGGAGTTGAGTGATAATGCTATCTATGTAATAACCCCGATTTTGATACCTAGAACAATAATGTATATGTCTACATGATAAATGGCTAAAAGGCCGAACAATGGAATATGTAAAGTGGTACATGAATCATAATATTAACACATCATGGACTACAAAATGAAAAAGGAAAAACAATGGGGGGGCTATGATCCCACAAGAAGGGAACAAAAAGGGGCTAGCCAATTATGATGTATTTTACCATTTTATTACTCCCATCGGTTCTTTAACCTTAACCTTATTAAACCTTGCTTTATGGTTATCCTAAGTCTTATTAATCTTTGAAATTTGGAATTTCTGGTTAAGAGAGAGACATGTACTTCTTTTGAAAGCACATGGTATCTCATATGCATGCAAATATAATCCATGATTTTTGAGCATGCAAAAGAGATTTTGACATTCATTCTTCTATGTGATTTTTCTGTCAATGCTTGGGATGTTGTATTAATGATAAAATAGAATTATGGAAACAATTTTCATGAAACTATGTGGAAATTCTGACAATGTGAAAGGAAAATGATTGTCATTGAATAAACTTAATTACAATTGATAATCCTTGGAGTCCCAACAGTGAGATTTCTTGGCTGGTTAATGCTAGAGCACTGGAGGGAAGTGGGATAACCTGAGGGGTTACATGACAAAGAGAGGGATCCCATTCTTTGGGTTGTGCAACCTGATGGGAGAGGGCTGGTATATTGAGATAGTTTTAAGAGTTTATAGACTAGGAAATCCTAGGAATTAGACTGTGTGAAGTGAGCTTGAGCCAACAATATGTGATTTTATCTGTGTGGATACTTGGTCCAAAAAATTAATTAATTTAAATTAGTCAATGTACTATGTCATATGACCCTATCCTTGAAAAAAGAGTGGTTAAAAGAAATTTTATAATATCATCCACCTTTAAACTAAAACCAAAGGCCGCCATTTTAACAAAATACTCAAGATTGGAGATTTATGAAGCTATATGCTTCTTCTTGTGTAATATTCCTAATTAGCCCAAGCTAATAGGAATATTCAATTTTGTTTTCATTTTCTGTTACAAGAGTAAAATTGTAAAGGAGGAAAAATTAAACTCCTTAAACAACAAAATAAATCAATGCCCCTGTGAACAAGGCTAAATCTGGGCTGCCTTAATAAAACTCCCTCATGTGTGAAAAGGGATTGTGAAAATTGGCTGGGTCAACATGAACAAATCTACAATGTTGTCCAGATTCAATGTACCTAGATGAAAAACGTAGATCTAGTTAGAGGTTTCAAATGTGAAAGGAGAAAAACCTTTGAGATGGTTTAGGGTTTTACAAGGCTTTCATCCTATAAATGAAAGAGGAGAGCAACATGAGAGGGTTTGTTGAACATATTGTCTTGAAATTATTTGTCTTCTTAAACACATCTCATTATCTAGCTGTTTAGCTAAGAATAGTGCTGCTTAGCACTTGGGTGTTCCTGATCGGGAATCCCACCTCTTTCCTTGAGAGGCCTCTTGGAAGAGTCTTGCATTTCTTGTCCACTATCAAGCATTTGGCCAAGATTCTTCTTCCAAATACAAATCAGATCCTTTGAGGGTTTGGTTGTCCTTGTGAGCAGCAACAAGTGGAGGCTAGATCTATTCAGATCTAGATCATACTAGTGCCTCTTTTCAGTGGGAAAGCCTTCTATCCCATTGGCAAGAGAGTATTAGATGATTGGAGCTTCAGATTCATACCATGGCATCATGCCAAAGTCTGCTTCAAGCCTACAGTGTAGTTTATGTCCCTGGACTGCGTTATTTTGCAAGTGAGAAGTTGCAGGGTGTTTGTCAACTATTTGGAGGAGAGATCTCTGGTGTAAAGGAGCCTTCCTTACACTGTGGTGATCCATGGATTAGCCATCTAATCCATGTATGATTAAGATATAATCTGTTCATTGATCTATCTACTTCATAATTTCTGAATCATTCTGCAGATCTGCTGCAGTAGATCTCAGATCTACTCTTTGTGCTTCATGTATTGCTGAAAACCCAAGGGGTATGTAAAATAGAGACAATCTAGTGTACAGATCAGATATAGATCTAATATTTTGTACACAGATTTGTCCTAGATCTAGTTGTAACCTGCAACTGATTTTTACTTATAAAAATAATTCTTTCAAGGCTTTGCAGTGAAATATATTGTTGCAACACCTCTTTTAGAGGATTTTTCTTCGTGAAAGTCTCCATCTTTCTCTTGTACACTGAATGGACTCCATTGTAAATCTGATTGACTGTTGTATAAGCTATTTTTGAGCTGTCATATTGGCCTCTTTCTACTACTATCTAGAACTGTATTATTTTCTGGGTAGTGTTCTTTTAAAGGCTTTTGATTGTTCTAGAGCTATAACAGACACATGTTTTAATTGTTTTTTCTAGTTCTTAAAATTTCTTTGCATACTTTTCGAATAGAATTGCAATTTATCTTTATCTCCTCTTAGCTTTTTCAACATTTTCACATTATTCTTATACTTTTCCGATTGTTCCTTTTCATTCCTTTGAATTTATTCCTTTTTTAAATTAAAATTGGAATTCAAATTTGGCCAATTCATCCCTAAATTTTTGTACTTCATTCTCAAGATGTTGTTCCCTCAATTTTTTCTCATTTGTAATAGAAAAAACCAATATCAAATCAAATATGGGATTCTATAATTACTGCTGCAAATAAACAATTTGGTTTTCAATTTTTGTATCTCCATGCCACATCCCAAAAGTTATGCCTTTTGATTCTACAAGATCTACTTTTTGAGGTCTATAATATTGTTCTCTATTAGCTAATTTTTTCTTCAATGATTTAATAATTGGTGATGAGGCATGGAGATCACCTAGAGCACTCATCGATGTGAGACCTTCTTGGAGCCTCTTATCTCATGTTTGTAGAGACTTATTTAAGTCAATTGAAGGCATTTTTTTTGCTAGACTACTTTGGCTTTTACCTTTACCCTTACCCTTTCCACCTTGTTCTAATTTACTATGCCATTATTTTTCAACCTCTTAAATTTATTTTATTCTTAGCGATTCCTTTGTAAATTCCAAATGTAGATCTTTCAACTTATTATGAATTTGAAATTAATAATAGCATGCATGAAAATAGCCTTCTGAGTGACAACAACCCATGAAGAACTAAAGGTCCTTGATCTAGTTAGAGAAATCAACGTTGAAGTCTTTGAATTGAGTTGGAAAGAGAGAGGGCTAGGAATTTGTTGGTTAATTTGTTTGAGGAAACATAATGAGCACTACGAAAGCAAAGGTTTTGAGGGACTGTTGGATAGACATGGACCCCCCTTTGTGTTGTGCAATCCAATTGTGTAAACTCTGTGAGTAGTAACTAGTCCTTGCTTTGTGGCTTGGAAGCCATGATATTGATTTCTATATATGAAGGAGAGTTTCCTTCATGTCCCTACCATGTAATGGAACCTATAATGACTAAGTGAATCTTCCTCTTGTGGCATCGAATCTAGGTTAGGGGTGTCCAAATACTTGAAAAGTATAGTGTAGTTAAGCCTACGTTTAAGTGGAGAGTGGCTTTCCCTTCCTTAATTTCAATCAACCCTTAAATTAACTTAGATAAGTGTATTTATTTCTCTTCAATGGAATGAAATTATTTGTTCAAGGTTTCATGAGTGTTGTTATGATTGGTTTCTAAGTATTTATGTAATGATGAGCTAGAGAATTTTTTAATTTTTCTTTCTTACTAGCATAATTTCTCATAAGAATGAGCTTTGTATACAAAGACAACGATTAGAATTTGTATACCTATAGTATTATTGAGGTGTATTGTCGTGCGAGGTAGAGATAAGAATCCTATATTGATATTTAAGGCTCCTTAAGTATAAAAAATTGTGAATAGTCCTTATTGGGCCAACAATAGGATTGAGTAGTTGAGTTATATCCATGTTTGGGGGTGAGGAGACATGGAGGTATTCCTTGAATGGATACGTTAGAAAGGGTGCGGTAAATGCCCTATTTATACAACTATGGAATATTATTCTAAAATATATTGTAAATCTCACAAGAGCCTTGGACTCTTATGAATCCATATATACACACAAAGGTATACATGAATGATCAACCGATAAAATTCTTTGAGGAAATTGTTTCATCAAGAAATAAGATAAAATATTGGTATCTATTTGATTGTATTGGTATTATATTTTAATCCTAAGGTTTTTAGATTTAAAGGAATGACAATCTCATTCAGTTGGGCCAAATTTGGGGAATTGGCTAAAGGGCCTTGTTGGAATCCATTTGAGAAGATGCCTAATTGTTGGTAGTGATTTGGAAGCTTCTGGATGCCTTTGTAGGTTGAAAACAATTCCTATATCCTGAAAAATCATCTAGGAAATTATTTGACCCTTCTAGAATTGGATTTAACCAATGAAGGAAGGAAAATTTTCACTTTAGAAGTTATAGTAAAAATGCCATATTGGGCTTTAAAGCTTTATACCTAACCCTTGGTCACATAGATCGGTAAGGGCCATGTTAGAAGTGTTGTAGAGAAAAGGGGATGGATGTTTGGTGAGAATCATATGTTATAGATATACATATATCTAAATATTTGGACATTCAAGACCTTTGGTAGTGAAAAAATTTAGCGAGAAGTAGATATTTTGAATATATTGATATTTGGATATCTCCTCTAGGACTTATGGAAGTCTGAAAATTTTGTGTGGATTGGATGTTATAGATATGAAAACAACTAGAACCTTATTTAAGCTCCTGCTTTTGAAATAGGAAAAGCTGATGGAGCCATTGCAAGTCAATCTCAAATTATATAGAGAACCAGGGGTGACATAGCATGTTGAGGTGGTTGAATGATGTGGGATGCTAGCATACCACTACTAATGTGGCATAAGCGAATGAATAAGATGATGTGGAATGTGGAGATGTCATGAGGAACTAACATCATGAATAATGCATAGGGAGACTTATTTTCATGATGGGTGCTTTCCTAAGGCACCAAATATATCTCACATTTTCTGCAATAGTGAGATGACTTGGGCAGCAAGTAAGTGGTGGGAAAACCACTTACCACATCTTGATTTGATGCAGGAAGGGGATGCTCTGCATTGGTTCGACATGTGGGACTATGATCCACCTCCATGTGCACATATTCCTGTTTGTTTGTACAATGTCATGATCCCCTACATTGATGATGTACTTGTACTTTTCATGGGGATGAGTGGGGGGAGGAGGAAAGGCATGCATGTGCCCTATGAGATGACTACACTCCCTGTACTTTCTATCTTATATTTCAGGGAGGGCATTGGGAAAACCATGGTTGTTTCATGTGATTCATTGTTTCCTTATGGGAGGAGCTGTTTGCATCTCATGAGGACATTGTTGGGACAGGTCATGGATGGATGGTTTAGTGATCACTTAGCTTATGAGAGAAGCTTATCCTTTGTTTGTGACACCAATGGAGGAGGAGATAAGGTTCAACACTCACCTTATCAGTTGCTTGAGGACAAGAAACATTTTGGAGGGGAGGACTATAATATTCCTAATTAGCCCAAGATAATAGGAATATTCAATTTTGTTTTCATTTTCTGTTACAAGAATAAAATTGTAAAGGAGGACAAATTAAACTCCTTAAACAACAGAATAAATCAATGGCCATGTGAACAAGGCTAAATCTAGGCTGCCTTAATAAAACTCCCTCATGTGTGAAAGGGGATTGTGACAATTGACTGGGTCAACAAGACCAAATCTACAGTGTTGTCCAGATGCAATGTACCTACATGAACAACACAGATCTAGTTGGAGGTTTCAAATGTGAAAGAAGCTAAACCTTTGAGATGGTTTATGGTTTTGCAAGGCTTTCATCCTATAAATGAAAGAGGAGAGAAGCATGAGAGGGGTTGTTGAAAATATTGTCTTGAAAGGATTTGTCTGCTTAGACACTTCTCATTCTCTAGCTGTTTAGCTGAGAATAGTGCTGCTTAGCACATGGGTGTTCCTGATCAGGAATCCCACCTCTTTCCTTGAGAGGCCTCTTGGAAGAGTCTTACATTTCTTGTCCACTATCAGGCATTTTTCCAAGCTTCTTCTTCCAACTGCAACTCAGATCTTGTTGAGGGTTTGGTTGTCCTTGTGAGCAGCAGCAAGTGGAGGCTATATCTATTCAGATCTAGATCATACTAGTGCCTCTTTTCAGTGGGAAAGCCTTCTATCCCATTGGCAAGAGAGTATTAGCTGATTGGAGCTTCAGATCCATACCTTGGCATCAGGCCAAAGTCTACTTCAAGCCTATAGCGCAATTTATATCCCTAGACTGTGTTATTTTGCAAGTGAGAAGTTGGAGGGTGTTTGGCAACTATTTGGAGGAGAGATGTCTGGTGTAAAGGAGCCTTCCTTACACTGTGGTGATCCGTGGATTAGCCATATAATCCATGTATGTTTTAGATCTGATATGTTCATTGATCTATCTACTTTAGAATTTCTGAATAATTCTGCAGATCTGCTACAGTAGATCGCAGATCTACTCTTTGTGCTTCATGTATTGCTGAAAACCCCAAGGGGTATGTAAAATAGAGACAATCTAGCGTACAAATTAGATATAGATCTAATATTTTGTACACAAATATATCCTAGATATAAGTTTTAACCTACAACTACTGTTTACTTATAAAAATAACGCTGTCAAGGCTTTGCAGTGAAATATAATGTTGCAACACCTTTTTTAGAGGGTTTTTCTTCTTGAAAGTCTCCATCTTTCTCTTGTACACTGAATGGACTCCATTGTAAATCTGATTTACTGTTGTATAAGCTATTTTTGAGTTGTCATATTTGCCTCTTGCTACTGCTATCTGGAACTGCGTTATTCTCCAGGCAGTGTTCTTTTGAATTGCTGCAGTCCCTTCTTTGGGAAGTTTTCAAGCCATATTGGGTGTGGGAGATCTGTTTAACCCACCTAGTTTGATTTGTTTCTGATCTCCTCTTAGATTTGGGTCTTACATTATTATATCTAAGGGATTTGAGGGTTTATTTCAAGATCTGTAGCATCCATTCCTAAAAAATGCGTTTTTCAGGCATGCTTTGTTAGTAGTCCTGATTTTGGGATATTACATCTTGTTCTTGCTTCTTAGTGGAATTTGGTCTATTTTATTATCCTATGTTTAATCTGTATGTTTTTCATTCTACAACTCATTCCCATGTTTCCTTAATATGGTTGATGCATCAATTTTTCTATATTGAAACCTTCAAATATTCCCAACCTCTTTTAAATAGATAAGAATTTGAAAAAAAAGATAGAAATGCTTACCGGTGTAGATTGGGGTTCCACCATAGGAAGGAATGGAGTCCATTCACTGTGAGAAAACCATAATCACCTTTCCAAAGAAGAAAAACCCTGGCCTGGTGCAACAAAAACCTCAACAACCAAGAAATAACAATGAAAAATAAAGGGCAAAGGGGTATTCAATCCCATCATTTGAACAACGAAGAAATCAAGACTGCTTGTTTTCTCCAAGAGAATCCACAACATCAACTCTAAATTGTAATTTAAAATAATTTAAAATACCAAAATAATAATCTAATATAAAATAAATAAGTAGGACAAAATGATAATTTTGCGTTAAATAAATGTTTTATACAAGGCTTTTGGTGTAATAGTGGCGGTAGGTGACTTACCTCAACTTTCAATAAATTCTATCACCTAATTCCCACAACAATTTGATGTGATTTTCTTCAAATGTATGAGATCTAATCAATCGAGAGAATGAGGCCAATGAGGTTATATTGTATGGCTACAACAAAGAGCAATCACGTAGGTGTTGTGAGTGACCTATCGAGTATGAAATATTCCCATCTCAATCTTCAGATGATAGATATTGCAAAGGTGTAGAAGCTCTTTTGTGTAATACATCAAAAAAATCATCCAGGAAATATTGTGGAGTTGTAAAATAAAGTAAAAACAACCTAGATCCAATACCATTAATTTATTAATTACAAGTTGCTTCACCTCCTTAATGACTTGGGTTAGAAGAATATTATGGCTCAGACCAAAAGGGTTGTATCCTTAACATATTTTCAACTTTGCATTTGAAAAAAACCATGATAATGTTTCTATGTGGTGACCATTAACAAAAGGGGCATGATAGATTTGACTCAACACCTAGTTTTTTAGAGTTCCTCATGTATTTCCAAAAGATTATTTTGGGCTCCCACCCACGCATGATCTCAAGTTCACCATTGAACTCAATGCAGGATGATCCCTATCTCCAAGGTTCCTTATCAAACGATTTCACCCATGTTATATGAATTAGATATGCATCTATAATAATTTTTGAGTTTTGGATTGGTTTGGCTTAATGCAACATTTTGAGGAGGTTACTATTTTTGGTGATGAAGAAAGATTAGTCAATGGATCTTTGCATTTAATATAGATGGTTAAATAACATCACCATCTAGAATAAATATTAGTTCTCATAATTTATGGCTTCTTTGATCAAATGAAAGGACCATAATATTCTTAAAGATTGATTTGCGATTTTAATACCACCAATTAAGAATCTAGATGGGCATCCCAGATATTGCATTCAAACCATGATTAAGAAATTATTATTTTATTATGGTACCTTTTAAGTTTACCAATGCCCTAGTAGTCTTCATGAAACTAATGAATGGGGTTTTTCAGAAATACCTAGGCAAATTTGTTCAAGTGTTTCTAGATGATAGTTTGATTTATTCATGTGTTCCAAAGGAGCATGAGGAGCACCTAAGGTTGATATTTTAGTGACTTGGAGAGAGTAAGAATGATTAAAATATATTTTTAGTGTTCCTTCTTCTATTCAAAGATCCATTCTTTGGGCCACATTACTTCTGGAGAAGGTATAGTCGTGGACCTTGCCAAAATCAAGGCCATTATGGAATTCCTAAAACTAAATGATGCTCATAAGCTACACTATTTCAATGGATTGGTTGGGTATTATAGGAGATTCATATAATAATTCTCCAAGATACCTAATCCCATTGCCAAGATCCAGAAGAAGGGTAAGGAATTTGTATGGATAAAGTAGTTTCAATAGGCCCTTTTAAGGCTCACAAATTTGTAAACCACTGCTCTAGTCCTAAAAGTGCTAAAAATGGACCAAGATTTGTAGTATTTACATATGGTAGAAATCATATTATTATGTGATGAGTAATTTATCATCTTATGGAGTGGTTCATTAGTCAAGCCACAAGATCATTATGAATTTCAAGGCATCAAGAGGATGTCCTGATTAGTTTGGCAAACACTTGTGTTCCACAACCATGCATGTGGACATCAAGGTGTATATGGAGGTCCCCATCTTGAATTAAGTTACCATCACAAGCAAAGGCATTCCTCATTATTTAATGCACATCATGCCTCCATATATGTTAATCACATGTGCATCTCTATGTGTATAGACTATCATTTGAGTAAGAGTTTCATGACAATTCCCATGTTGTAATAACCCATGTTTTCATCTTTAGAAAATGGAGTCCTCTCCAAGTCACTCGCGTAGATTAGGTTTTCATAAGAAAAGTAGGTGCTTTTCAATAATATGTGAACATTTCATTTTAAGCAATGTGATAATGTGGTTCCAACAAGACATTAAAAGATGGAAGGAACATGCAGATTTAGGATGCTAGTGTTATGCTTGAGGCATGAGTGCACATATAATAAGATTATAACAAGGGTTTAAAAGGAGGAATAATTAGAGAGGTTGGGGTGTTTTAGTCTCACTTAGAGGTGTAGACAAGTAAGTTAAGCACCATGAGAAGTTATGAAGCAATATTATACATTTGATGAGCTGAACGAAGGCAACTTGTTAATGGTACTAAGTGAACATTCCTTGATCAAAGTTGATACCCTCTCCTTGGCACTACCACTTTTCGAGGCGAAGAAGAAATTTGAAATATATGTGCAACTGTTAATTTTGGGAAAATAGGTCCAAAATACATGTTGTGATGCTCAGATGATGATGCCAATATTTTTATTGGATTCCTCTTTCAGAGAGGTGCAAGATTAATCTAAACATCATCTTGATTGGATGAGCAGAACATTTATTTTGAATTAATTGCACTTACGTGCAAGGTCGGCCAGATTTGTAATGTAGGCTTGGAGCCCCAACAGATGTGTCACACACCCTCACAGATGGATATATATTGGTCAACGTTGGAGGTCATTTTCACCATTACTTGTCACACATTTCTCTCTTGTATCTGTTTGGTTCGATCTCACATTTGGAGGCTTCTCTTCACTCACACGTGGGAAAAAAACAACTAGGGTTTTCTGATTTGAACTAGGGTTTTAGTGCAGGACTAGCATTGAATTTGGTCAACGCTTTGTCAACTTGACCTCAAACTCTCCCAAAAATTTGATCTCTCCATTCTGCATTTTTTGACACAAAAACCGAGATTGGAAATTGACCTTTGACCTTGTTGCATTGACTTTTTGTTGCTGCTGTTTTTTGTTGACCGTTGACTGGACAACATTGACTTTTGTTGACTTTGTGTTGACTGTTATAGAGTTGTCTTGAGGGTTGTGTGACACTTTTGGTTGGCTGACCGTGAGGAGAATTTGCTGGTTGAAGCATCCTGTTGACCGTCATAATGCACCACAACACATATATATTGAAGATCAAGTTAAGTGTATTTTTGGCTTGTCTTCCATCGATCTATTGTTATTTTCTATCAGCATTTTACTTTCATTTTATGTGATTGCTATTTGGTATCAGGTTTAAAGTAAAGTTGCATCAAGCATAGAACATCTACGAAAATTTACATGGTATCAGAGCTAAGGTGAAGAAAAATCCTAAGTTTGTATTAGAGAAATCACCAAAGAAGTAGTATTTGTCAAGGACTCATGTGTACCTCAAATTATAATGGCTTCAAATATGAAGACAAGTTGACTGGAAAATCTGACTTTCATGCTTGGAATATGTCTTTGGATTTGATCTTGGAAGATCAAGGTGTCATGGAAAATGTGCAGGGTAAAATCCAAGAGCCTCCATCATTTGCATCTGCTACCACCAAGACGAAGTATAGAAAAGGAGAAATCAAAGCTAAGCTGATGATTCAAGATTCCACCCATAAAAGTCTTGTTGCCTACATCTATGATCTGGGCAGATCTAAGGATATGTATGATAAGTTGGTTAATATGTTTACGGCTAAAAATTCAAATCAAGTTCTTTTCTTCAAGAACAAATTGAAGAATCTCAAGAAAGGCATGCATGAATCCATTTAATCCTATTTTATGAAATTGACTGAAATCAGGAATAATCTTCTTACCATTGGGGAAATAATAACTGATCAAGAAATGGTTCTCACCGCACTTGGAGGTCTCCCCTCTGAATGGCATGTATTCATTACTACCATTCTCAATAATAATGTGATTCCTGATTTTTATGAAGTATTGTCGAGATGCAATCAAGAGGAAACAAGAATGATGGAATATGAAAAGGAAGGTAATGCTGCCTTCACCACTCATGCTGAGAAGAAGAACAATGGTTGTCTGAGGAACCATGGAAGAGCCAAGGCCAAAGGAAAGAAAGAAAGATGTTACACATGTAACAAGTTTGGCCACTATGCTAGAGAATTCCCTAACAGAAGGGATTCTCCAGGGGATGATGACAACAACAACAGGGGGAATGGCAATAAAAGGAAAAACATGTTCAAAGGGAAGAGGAAGGCTCCCTTTGGTCAAAATGGAAATTGGCAACCTTTCAGAAGGTCAAGAAATTCCAGGTATGAAGAATCTAATATTGTTGACATTGAAAGAAATGAATTCATTCTTGTATCTTCCCTCTCTGCTACATCGCCACCTGACACCATGGATGTTTGGTTGATTGATAGTGGTTCTTCAAGGAACCTCATTGGGTTTAAAGAAGAAATTTATGATTTGATCAAGAAGCATACTAATCTAAAAATTATCCTTGGATATAATTCCACCTATCCCATGAAAGGGACAGGGACTGCGACCCTCCGCTTATCTCAAGGTCAAGTCCTCCACTTGCAAGATGTACTATATGTACTTGATTTGAAGAAGAGCCTTGTGTCTATTTCAACCATGGAAGACAAAGGTTTCAAGGTGGAATTTGTCAATGGAAATGTACGCATCTGGAAGAAGAGTTTCAAGGAAGCTCTTATGATTAGGTTTAGAGTTGATACTCTACCAGGTGGGAGGAAGTCCACTAGGGGCTATGACATGTGATACAATTCGTCAAACCGAACTATGGCACTAGAGGTTTGGACACCTTCATTACAAAGCCATTCCCGATGTAAGGAAGGTGGTGACAAGGATGCCTATATTCAAAAATGAGCATGAAGGTGTATGTCAGGATTGTGTCTAAAGAGAAGTGAAGATATGCCATGATGTCACCTTTGATGAAGATGCTTCCCTCAGGAAAGTGATAAATATTCCAAGCTCCGAGGAATACCATGATGTAAAATTAGGGAAATAGGAGGAGCCAAAGGATGAGATGATGCCTGATGTTGAAGTATCAATGGACCCTATTGATCCACCTCCTTCAATGAAGAGAAGACCCACATGTCTCCAGGATACTCTCGAAGATGCCGAGAGACATATGGCCCCAAGGAGGACATTCCGTGAAAGAAAGAAGTCGAATAGATACTAAGGGTATCTAGCAACCATGATTACAATCGTACAATCTGAGCCTGGATCATTTGATAAAGCCGTAAAGCATCAAGTCTGGCAGGATGCTATGCACAAAGAGTATGAGTCCATTATGAAGAATGATGTCTGGGATGTGGTTCCGAGACCAGAGGAAAAAGCTGTTGTCACCTCGGAATGGCTCTATAAGATCAAGCATGGATCTGTTGATAGTGCTGAAAAGTTCAAGGAAAGATTCATTGCCCGAGGCTTCTCTCAAAAGGAAGGCCTAGACTATGATGATATATTTTCACCTGTGGCCCGATATACCACCATCCAATCTATTATTTTCCTTGCTGCTGTTGGGCCCAGATTAAGGTATGATTCTCACCTTGTAAATACTTCAAATTATATTATAATTTCAAGGGAAACCCTCTTCACATTAACAATAAGGAATAAAAGATCATGAGAATGGGAACAATGAGAATAATGATGAAAAGGATGGTTTATAATAATAAATTGACTCCTTTTGTATTCACGTGCAGGAAATTAAGAATGCCTGGACCAATAGTGAATGGAAACCAACCAACGGACATGAGCACATGAGGTCCTAACAATTCCAATGATCGGTAGAAGGCGAATAGGAAAATCCAAGTCTAGGAACAAAAATGCTCTCGAAATTCTCGAAGATTGCCTTTAAAAGGTCAAAGGACGGAGGAGGAAGGGGAGGACAAGAGATCCATATTGTAATAGAGAAATCAAGAACAATTCGTCTAATTATATTTTGTAACATCCTTGGATGTGATATAGAGTTTTGAATAATCATCTTTTAAAGTTTTCACAGTGCTGAGGCTTCTGGTGGTCTGGGCACAACCTCTGGGAGCTTCACGCATGTTTTCATATTCTGAATAGTTATAGAACCAATACTTGTGAATCTAATGCAGTTGTAACACATATCTCCATTCAATACAATTACGACTCTCTTTCTTTGAGATTGTTATAAATTGCGTTCGTAGAGTAGGACAAGTGAAATCCTATTTGTGGCAATGTTTTGTTAGATAGTTCTAGTTCTTTTGTTGTCACTGTATTTGAATTCCAGATCATAAATAAGCTGATCTTAGCATTATTCGTCTCTATGAATTATGTTCTCTTTCTAGCATAGCGAAGAAGTTAACCATTTGATCAGTGCTGCTTAATTAAGTCCTACAGAGAACTCCATTTCAAAATTACTTAGTCATATCTATACGAGTTATTTAATCCATTTCGGTTATATTGTTGTTTCATTATCACCAGGCTTAGTTATACTTCTGTTTCGTTATTGCACAGCTAGTCATATTGCTGCTTCATTATTGCTTAGTTAACTAGACCATTGATTCAATTTGATTCCATTTCTGAGTAATTTAGTTAGACTATTGTTCTGTTCAATTTCATTGCTATCATTTCAATGCCTACTTGGTTTATTTAGATTGTTTTTTAGTTCAATTAAGCTGTTGTTTTGTTCCAGTAGAGAAACACAAAATCTTGTTGCTCAATCTTAGGCTAAATATCCATCCAAGACACCCTTCATAGGATAAAAAACTTCAGGAAGTTAGTAATTCCTTTTTTGCGACTGACAAAGAGCATCCGTAGACTAGCTGACTCGCATATACTGTGCTGACACTCTTGAAATAAAAATACTTACCTTGGGTTGATAATTAAATGAGGGAACACTAGAGTTGTTAATAAAAAGTCACCTCTATCAGAACCAACATTTTGGTGCCATTTCCGGGGAGAGTGTTAAGAGTTATCTCCCTTAGTTCATCTTTTCTCCATTGCTGTGAGGAATTGGGTATTGAAAATGAGAGGTAAGAACCTGCGCACCAGCAAGCAACATGCTTGCTTTTTAGCCCGCTCACCAACAAGTTGTACAAAGAACTGTAGGATAGGTGCTCTTGTTTTCTGCCTAGGAAAAAGAAGATAGAAGTAACCTGAAATCATTCACAACTATCGTCACAACCCAAAGGACCAGTGATCCTTGGGAGGACAACATACATAGACGAAATCATTAAGAAAGCTGAATCTCAGGCATCTATAGGACCCAAAACTGTTCCCATTCAAAATCCTAACATACCCCCTCAGGCAGCAGCCTCACCATCTGTAGCCTACGCCAAGATTCATAGCAAGACAGAGGGGTTTGAGCAAAGCCTGTAGACTATCATTCATCAAGACATTGACCCTTCAAAAGGGGGAGGATCTTGCAACTTGCAAGAAGGCAGGGGAGAAACTAGTGGAGGAATCCACATAGAAATATCAGAACCTAAGTACCCTGAAGAAGTAATCAAAATAGAAATTCTTAGAATCCCAGATAAGGGAAGTGCTGTGAAACCCCCACTGCATTCACCCCCCAAGCCTATTAAAATCTCCCCTCCAGATCAAGAAATTCCCAAATATTTCTGGCACCTCTTTGATCAAATGCCAAATAATCAAAATCAGAATCAGAGGCAGACATCAACATTAGATTACCCCAATGTCAATCATGTTGCCAATGCCCCTATGAAAACCATTCCCTTGCACAACATCCCCACCTTTCATGGGTTAACCATAGAATATCCTGATGCATTCCTATTTGAATTTGATGTCTTATGCAGAGGATATGACTACACCATCGATCCCCAGAAACTAAAATTATTTCCCTCCACCTTAAAAGGGACTGCTCTTTGCCGGTTCATGGGATTAGGAGGGGGAACTATAAACAACTGGGACCAAATGAAGAATACTTTTCTTACCAAATACCAATAATATTGTCGAACCTGAGACCTAAAAGATAAAATATTTAACATGGCTACAAAAGACAATGAAACATTAGAGGAATACATAAAAATATTTCAATACAATTTACAAAGATCCCCATATACCACGTTGTCCAAGGACATTTTAAAAACCAAAATTCTTAAAGGGATGAAGGAGGAATGGGTTGAAATGCTTAACATAACGGGGAAGGGAGATATTTATCAGGAAGAATATGAAGAGATTATCTCCTTATGTATTAGATGCTCCCGGGGCAGCTGATGCAATAGACCTGTTGGGCGTGATATTAAGAAGACTAATGGTAATGTAACTAGGGCAGAATTTGGAAATCTTTTAGAAAATTTCAAAACCGAAATCCTGGGTACGTTGACAACGCAACTTGATGTTTTACAAGCCAAACAAAAACAAGCTATAGCCGAACAAAACCTAGCCATATTTTTCCCAAGATGTCAGAAGAAGCACAGCCAAAGGGAGTGTCCTTTAGACATGGTCCAGATGTGTGCTATCTGCACTAAGGATCATGCTACGGACCAGTGTACTTCACTCCTCGGGCTGAAATCCATCTACAAGGAAGTAGAAGAAGAAACAAAGCCAGTCTATTTAATGAATCAGCGTCGGCAATGACAAGCACGACCTGGCATACCACAAGACCTACCTTAATACTTCTCGTTGTCCCAGTACAACTAGCAAAACCCTACAACAACTTGGTAGACTTAAAACCCCTTCCCAACTTGGCCAAACCAAGAATTTCTATACCACCTTGGCGTACACAACCTCCATCAGAAAGTGATTGGCAAAACTTCCCTAGTTCTCCCCCTTATTGGCAGAATATCCCATATCAAAACCAATGGCCAAACCCTCCTATTCAAAACACCAATTGGAACTGGCAACGACCTACAAGGATGGGAAATCTACCGATAGGAGCAGGGACCCAAAAATTACCAGCTCCATACCCTGTTCAGCGTAACCAACAGCCTTCCATACACCCTCAATTACCAGCCCAACCCAATCCCAATTCCAATAATAGATCGGTTCAACTAATTTAGATCATAGAGGATCCAAAACCCAATAACAAACAAAAATAGTTCAAGGAATTGAGGTTAAGATCAGGACGTACCATATTACCTGTAGAGGCCACAACTCCACCTTGGCCCCAAGTTGAAACATCCATAGGGCCTAGCTCAACAAATATAGTAGAACCAGGTAAAGATAAGGAAACAATTGACCAAAAAAGACCTGAAGACCTTAGAGTGATTCCGCCACCATTCCCTGAGAGATTAAACCTACCCAGACCTATAATCAACCAAGATTTTGACATCCTGGGGGAATTAAGAAACCTTTGCATTAAAATTCCTCTTCTCCAGGCCATCCAAGGCATTCCCATCTATGCAAAGACAATCAAGGAATTATGTGGAAAGAAACAAATTAAGAAAACATTGGCTACACCTACCGTTCATGTGGTAGGAACGCTATCTGACTTGCTGTTAGGTAGAGAATCACCTGTGAAATATGAAAAACCAGGAAACCCCATTGTAATCGTACAAATTTATGGATACTCATTTCTGAACACATTAGTTGACCTAGGGGCAGCCATTAACATCCTAACTACAGGAGCTTGTGAAAAACTAGGCATATCAGTTTTGGAACCTACAACCACACTTCTGGAATTAGCTGACAGATCTGTTATCAGACTGGAAGGTATAGCACAAGACATCATGGTCTCAGTGGACTCATGGGAATACCCAGGTAATTTTTTAGTTATTAATCCAAAAAACAGGATGGAAGGGCACCCATTGATTCTCGGGTGGCCTTGGATGGCCACAACAGATGTGTACATAGGCTGTCGAATAGGTAGCATGACTATCAATAGAGGCAATTCTGTAAAAAAATATCATTATTTATCCGCCTGCCAAACCAAGTCTGCCCACGATAAAAATTCACAAACACCCAGATACATATTGGGAGCAAAACATCCGTCCACCTTTAACACTAGCAGAAGCCCTCGAATTCAAGGATCAAAATAAAGATGATGTGATTAGTAATGTTATGAATCGACCACCCAAACTTGGAAATTTGAAATTCGAAATGATGAAAACAGTCCTCGAACATGAAGGAAAAGAGGATCCTGTGGCAGAATTTGAGGCCCAATATAGTTCCACAACCACCGTTCAAAATAGTATACCTATTGAGATCGAACCAGGAAAGATTCTAAATATTAACAGTAGCTTGGATGACAACCAAAAGCAGAAACTTATAAAAATCCTCCAGAAGCACTAGGGTGAATTTGCGTGGGATTACCAAGACATGAAGGGCTTGGACCCACAACTTTGCATGCACCATATCTATACTGATAGGGAAATGCGCCCTGTTAGAAAACCTCAACGAAGACTGAATCCAAATTTAAAAGAAATTGTAAAAGAAGAGCTACAAAAGCTGCTAGATGTAAATTTCATTTATCCTATCTCAGACAGCAAATGGGTCTCCCCTTTGGTGGTCGTCCCTAAAAAGAATGGGAAGTGGAGAATCTGCGTATATTACAGAGAATTAAATACGGAAACTTAGAAATATCATTTCCCCCTTCCCTTCATTGACCAAGTCCTTGACACATTAGCTGGAAAACAGTTCTTCTCTTTCCTTGACGGATTCAGTGAATACAATCAGATCCAAATAGCTCCCGAAGACCAAGATAAGACAACTTTTACTTGTCCATGGGGCACTTTCGCTTACAGATTTTTACCATTTGGATTATGTAATTCCCCAGCAACATTTCAAAGAGCCATAGTTAGCATTTTTTCTGACTTAATAAATAAAGGACTTGAAATTTATATGGATGATTTTACACCCTATGGGGAAGACTTTGATCAAGTGCTAGAAACATTAGACAAAGTATTAGAATGATGTATTGATACTAGACTATGTCTAAGCAACGAAAAATGCCACATGATGATGACTGAGGGGGTAATCCTAGGCCACTACATTTCTGCAGTTGGAATACAGGTAGACTCGGCTAAAATAGAAGTAATCCTTCTGTTGGCCACACCTTGTACCCAAACGGAGGTATGCAGTTTTATGGGATATGCAGGATATTATCGCAGATTTATAAAAAATTTCTCACAGATAGCTGCACCTTTGTATGTTGTAACTGGAAATGTTGAATTCCATTGGACTGAAAAATTTGACACTGCTTTTATAGACTTGAAGAAGCTGGTCTCCACAACACCAATATTCCTAGGTCCTAACTGGAAACTGCCCTTTCATATCTCTTTCGATGCATATGATACAAAAATAGGAGCAGTCCTTGGCCAAGAAGAAGACCAGAAACCTTATGCTATTTATTATATCAGAAAAAACCTTACTCCCACCGAACTAAACTATACAGTATCCGAGAAAGAATTCCTGGCTATAATTTATGCTATCAATAAATTCAGGAACTGCATAACCGGATATCAAGTGTTCCTATACATTGACCACTCTACTATTAGATATTTAGCTAATAAACCGATCACGAATGGAAGAATAACTCGTTGCATACTGTTATTGCAGGAATTCGATATAACAATCAAAGACCGTCCAGGGAAGGAAAATGTGGTCACAGACTTTCTATCTAGAGTCCCCAAGATAGACGACACATTAACAGTTGAGAATAAATTCCCTGACGAACACCTGTTTGTGGTAGAAGTCAAAACACTGTGGTATGTAGATGTTGAAAATTATCTGGCAGTTGGGAAACTACCTAGACATTTAACGATGAGAGAATGAAAATTGATTGTACAGCGCAGCGCACGATTCTCCTGGATTGAAGGATACCTATTCCATACAGGGGCTAATATGCACATACACAGATGCATAAGGGAAGATGAAATCCATGACCTCTTACGCGCCTGTCATGATGAACCCTGTGGTGGCCACTTCGCAAAACGACTGACGGGGCATAAAGTGTTGCAATTAGGCTATTACTAGCCTATGATTTTCAAAGATGCAAAGAAGTATGTACAGGCCTGTGATAGTTGCCAAAGAATGGGCTGCCCAGGCCAAGCTGATGAAATGCCTCTGCAACCACAATTGGTGGTGGAACCATTTGAACGATGGACATTGGATTTCGTTGGGCCATTCAATCCACCATCAAACCAGAAATCTCACATATTAGTTGCCACGGATTATGTCACCAAATGGGTGGAAGCAGTAGCCTTATCAAGAGCCATGGAAGAATCAATAATTAAGTTTCTCTTTGAACTATTCGTATGATACGGCCTACCAAGGGAAGTGATAACCGATGGGGGGGCACAATTCACAGGCAATAAGATCATATATACCTTAAGAAATCACCATATCATTCACAGAGTTACGTCTCATTACCACCCAGAGGCAAACAGACAAGTCGAAAGCACTAACAAAGTCCTGGAGGCAATCCTTACCAAGACAGTAGCAGTACTTTGCTGGGAATGGGCCACTAGACTACCAAAAGCCTTATGGGCTTATCGAACAACCTGGAGAAATACCATTGGATATTCACCATATCAGCTAGTATTTGGGAGAGAACCTATCTTCCCTGTCGAGTTCAAAATTAAAACATTGAGAACAGCCCAGGAAGTGGTATTGAACTTAACAGATGCTCAAGCTTAATGACTCCAACAAATAAATGAACTGGATGAAATTCGACTGCTTGCAATGCACAATGATCATTCAACAACAACGAGCCAAGTGGCACGAAAACCTAATAAAAAATAAGGTATTCCAAAAAAGAGATTGGGCACTCCTCTATGATTCCAGATTCCAAGACTTTCTAGGGAAACTACAAATAAGGTGGCTTGGTCCATATGAGATTCAGGAAGTACATAGCAATGGTCCCCTCACCTTGACCACTATATATGGATCTGGCTCAACATTTCGAGTTAACGGGCATAGAGTACGCCTCTATCACAAACCTCTCAAGAAAGAATCTTTTTGTCAACATGCACGAAATGATCCCACCATCCAAGTTGTGGCGCAAGGGGGTGACAACCCCAAAAACTCAAGTACATGAGAGGTTTGACAACATCACTTGTAAATAATGTATATTTTTTTTTCTTATTATAAATTTTTCCCATTTGCAATCCATTTTTCATTATAAGATTGTGTTTTTTTGCAGTTTCTTACTTTTCTATTTAGTTTATGAATAATTGTTCTTCAGTTTTTGAACGGCTGCTGTTCAGCCGAGCTGAACAAGTTTTTGTTGTGTTCTTTTATTATTGTTGTTCAATACGAGAATGATTATTGTTCAATTTTTTAACGGCCGCTGTTCAACCAAATTGAACAGCTTTTTGCCCGCGTTTTAAAATTTTGTTGTTCAATTCCAAAACAGCTGCTATTCAATATTTGAATGGCAGCGGTTCAACCGAATTGAACATCTTTTTGCCCGTATTTTGAAATTTTGTTGTTTAATTCCAGAATAGCTGCTATTCAATTTTTGAACGGCAGCAGTTCAACCGAATTTAAATTTTTTTTGCTGCATTTTTAAATTTTGATGTTCAATTCTAGAACATCTGCTGTCCAATTTTTGAATGGTAGAGGTTCAACCGAATTAAACAGATTTTTGCAGCGTTTTTAAATTTTGCTGTTCAATTCCGGAACAACTACTATTCAATTTTTGAACGACAGTGGTTCAACCAAATTGAACAACTTTTTGTCTATGTTTTTAAATTTTGTTGTTCAATTCCGGAACAACTGCTGTTTAATTTTTGAACGGTAGTGGTTCAACCAAATCGAACAGCTTTTTGTCCGCATTTTTAATTTTTTCTGTTCAATTATAGAAAAACTGCTATTCAATTTTTGAACAGCAGTGGTTCAACCAAATTGAACAAATTTTTTCCCGCGCTCTTAATTTTGACGTTCATTTCGGAAACAACTGCTGTTCCATCTTTGAACAACTGATGTTCCTTCAACTAAAACAACCAATTTTTAGCGTTTTTTCCATACAATCTTTAAAAAACTGCTGCTCAATGTCTTAATAGCCATTCTTTTTATAATTGAATAACCTTGAGTAGGGAATGGCACTTGAAAGAGAGAAGGAAAATGGTAAAATCCCAAATATGATGTCCTTTGGCACTATAATTCTTAAACAGGAAGTTGATATTATGCACACATGAAGATAAAGGCTAAGACACCCACAGTTCAAATATGATAGAAAACAATTCAGGACCTTATAACGATATGTCTTTTTGCACTATTCGAGTAATATGGTCCTATAACATGAAGAAATGGAACAAGGGGTATTAATGGTATTAGTTTTTTTCTTCTTTCACCATCCCTCACTCTTAAGGAGTCAATGAGCCTCCCTTAGCAATCATTTGTGACATGCACATCTTAAGAGAGGATAGGGAGTCTCATGAAAAGCCAGGGTCTCATCACAAGCCAGCCTACCATGATCATAAGGATTGAACATGTGACATGCCCATTATGTCTACCACACTAGGGTAATGACCTTCTCATCTATTAGAAGGACAGAAGGTCTCATCACAAGCCGACCTAATCACTCTGTTACAATTCTAGTAAAGGCATTGTGACTATCTGGCTACCGCACCAGCATAGTGACCTCCTAATAGATCAAAATTTTAAAACCCAAAAGCAAATTCTACATTTACATACAGATCTTAAGATAGGACAGGGGGTCTCATCACAAGCAAACCTACCATGTTCATAAGAGTGTAACAACTGACATGCCCATTATGGCAACCACACCAGGGTAATAACCATCTTACTAACTTGAAGGACAGGAGGTCTCATCATGAGCCGTGTTGAAAATGCAACAAGATGATGGAGCTTAGTGAAATGAAGTCGCCATCACTAAATGGGCCTGCAGGCTATTTTTGGCGCAAAGTCTATTTTTAGACTATGTATATTTTTAGACATATGGATCATGGTCTATGAGTTGCAGGATGCTATTTATGGATGATTGGTCAAGTTGGTAAAAATATATGGACCTCTATTTTTAGACATTTGGTGGTTTCTATTTTTAGACTGCCGGGCTAAAAATAGAACAGTCGAATATTATTAACCCTCAATAATATTTAGACTATAAACATTATCTTTTCCTCTTGGAGCACTTCAGTTTGAGCTACGAATGTGGCACATGCAGTTGGCAGAATGAAATATGCTTTTCCTATGGGTTAGTTGAGATATTGCATGGTTGACTTCAGTTAGGACTCAAGTGGCGGAGTTTGGTGGAGTTGATGAGATAGTTGGTGGAGTTGTGTTCGGTTTAACTTAGTTGAACTAGTTGTATTTAGTCTAACTGGAAAATACACTAGTGTTGAGTGGTGTGAATTAATTAATAATTAGTTCACTAATTATTAACTCATAATTCAACTAATGAACACATCAGTTAACTGCAATGCATGGACAGTTCAGTGGAGACCAGTGTTAGAGGTGGGTGAAAGGGTGAGTCTACTATCAGTTGTGACTATGGCGGTGCATGAGTTTGCACCACACATTGATTGAGATTTCCAATGAGGATTACGCAGTTGAAGCTAGTGGGATTCGAACTTGGATCTCATCATTATTCATCTTGGATTGCGCAGTAGAGGCAGGCAGAGTTGTGGAGGAGATTTGAACCTGTGACTTGTTCATCTTTCGTGCTAGTTTGTGTGTAGCATGTGAGATAGTGCTGAGAGCTATGAGAGCTTTGTGCTATGTATTGTTACATGTTCTCTATCATTATAATATACATATAGTTGGGGGTTTTCAGCTATTTCTTTCCACATTACATACTGTGTTGATATGTGTGCTTGATTATTGTTTTATGAGCGCATGCGACTGTTTCTATTTCCGCATATTGATGATCAATTGTAGAAGAGGTTATGTATTATGCATGAAGCTTAAATAGTGTGTAATCAAGATAATCTCAGTGAATAATTCAGCTATTATTCAAATTTATACATGGTATCGAAGCGAGAATTTATCATCAGATCTATTACAATGATTACAATTTATTTCGGTAGACAGAGTCTGTAAGCGGGCCAGGTAGCCTTTGGATCCATCATTTCTTTGAAAGGTGATATATCCAGTAAATGCCCCTATATTCGATCTCTGTGCTAGAAATACTTTGTTCTCACAGATCCAGAAGCAGTTGAGTTTTGAGCTTGGAATTCGAATTTTGCAGCAGTTTGTTTTCTTGGTGCCGGAGTTGAAATGTCTTTCAACGGGTTGCGACTGGAATATGCCCTTGAGGGCAGTTCGAATTATGTTGCATGGAAGGAAAAAATGGAGGTGGTATTAGATGATAACAGGCTAAAGGAGTTCATAGATGCTGAGGTCCCAAATCCTACTGATGCTGCTCAAGTTGAGGCTTGGCAAAAGAAGATGGAGAAATGTCTAAGGATTCTGTTGGAGGGCGTGAAGGATCACATTGTATCCAGCTTGCATGGAAAAGCTTCTCCATACTTGATGTGGAAAGCATTGACATATCTATTCCATAGCAAGAGCGACCAGAGGAAGTTGGTGCTCAAGGATAAACTCAGAAACATTAAGATGGAGAAGGGCGACAGTATCACCAAGTACCTCACGAAGTTCACTCAATGCAGAGATGAGCTGGGAAGTGTGGGGGTGATTGTCGATGATGAGGAATTGGTGGACCTGGCTCTCCTTGGTCTTCCGAAGAGTTGGCATTCCTATCAGGACTCTATCAATGGTCGGGAGAAGTTTCCGGGATGGGAGTGACTTTGGTCGGATCTCATGCAAGAGGAGATAAGGCGACTACCAGGGACAGATCTTCATCAAAGGCATCTGATGAAGAAAATTGCGCTTTGGCTACCAAAGTAAAGAAGGGGAAGAGCAAGAAAGATTCTCAGTCTGGTGCGAAAGGCAAGAAGCAAGACATGTCCAAGGTGAAGTGCTTTCACTGTCACCAACATGGACACTATGCCACGAATTGTCCACAGAAGAATAAAATAAGCATGCTGCTGGATCTGCAGCGGGAGAGGCCTTAGCCTCACAGTTTGAGCTGGATTTTTTGCTGATCGCATGCTTGGTTTCAAGTGTGATGGGATCAGTATGGTTCTTGGATAGTGGTGCGTCTTTTTACATGACTGGAGATCGGGATTTGTTTTCAGATCTGGAGGAGAAAGATCTTGGAGTGCACATCGAGATGGGCGATGATGGTAGATACAGTGCGACCGGTATCGGTACCATTTCCTTTGAGAGGGAGTCTGGTAAACCCTTCGTATTGAAGGAAGTATTGCATGTTCTAGGATTGATGAAGAATCTGATCTCTGTGGCGATGTTGGAAGACAAGGGGTATGATGTGGTCTTTAGCGAAGGAAAGGCTTTCCTGCGCAGTAAGACTACTGGAGAAACCCGGAAGATAGGGGTTCGAGTCAAGAACCTTTATCAGTTGCAAGTAGATGGCTGCGCAACAATGGCATGCAAGGCAGAAGGAGTGGTGAGCCGGGATGATGGTGAGCTGTGGCACCGGAGATTGGGCCACCTTCACCATGGAGCTTTGAAGATACTGCAACAGGTTTCTACTGGGCTTCCTAAGGGCACTCTTGCGCAGTCAGATCAGTGCAAGGGGTGTACCTTGGGAAAATTTGTGAAAGCCACCTTTCACGAGAAGGATAGTCACGCCACGACGATCCTTGAGAGAATCCACAAAGACGTGTGTGGACCTTTCTCAGTAGCTTTGAAAGCAAAGCACAAGTACTATGTGATCTTTGTTGATGATTTCTCTCAGAAGTGCTGGATCTTCTTCATGTAGAAGAAGAGCGAGACATACTCAAAGTTCTGTGAGTTCAAGGCACTGGTTGAGAAGGAATCGGGGAAGCATGTGAAGGCTCTTAGGAGCGACAATGGTGGTGAATTCATCTCGGATGAATTCAAGGAAATTTTCAGCGTAGAAGGGATTCGGAGAGAGCTCATCGCACCCCATAACCCACAACAGAACGGGGTGGCTGAGCGAAAGAATAGAACGATCGTGGGTGCTGCATGGGCGATGTTGCATGATCAGGGCCTACCCCTTCACTTGTGGGAGGAGGCATGCAATACTACAGTATATGTGTAGAACCGTTGTCCTCACAAGATACTTGGCATGAGTACACCAGAGGAGGAATTTTCTGGCAAGAGGCCTGATATTTCCCATTTGAGGATTTTTGGCTCACCTGTCTACATGCATGTGACGAAGGATGCCAGAAAGAAGCTGGATTCGACCGCAGAGGTTGGGATATTTCTGGGGTACACTGATATGCCCCACAACTATCGTGTCTATTTTCCAGACAGTCGCAAGACTGTTGTGCAACGGGATATCAAATTTCAGGAGGACAAAGCCATGCAGTGTTCGCTTGAGAGGGAGCCACACTTGCATGCAGATGAGGAGCTATTAGTTCCTAAGGATGAGCTTCCGGATGTGGATCAGCCACAAGAGGAAGTTCATGGAGTGGAAGAGACCACTCATGCAGTGCTAACCATTAGAGGGCACAAGCGCACTACAGAAGCTGAGCGACTGGCTCAAGATGCAGAGAAGGTTGTAGGACCACCTACAACACAGCGCAGACAGAGACAGTCACTGGACTGGTACACTGGATACATGGCTCTTGTGAGAAAATGTGTCATGACAAAGCCATCCTCTTTCAAGGAAGCTGTGGAGGACCCCACATGGGTAGATGCCATGGTGGAAGAGTATGATTCTATTGTTAGAAACAGTGCATGGGAGATTGTCCCGTGACCGGAGGGGAAATCAGTGGTGGGTTCGCGATGGATCTACAAAGTGAAGCAGGTGGCTGACGGGAGTGTGGAGAAGTACAAGGCAAGATTTTTTTCCCGTGGCTTCTCACAGATCAAGGGGATCGATTATGAGGAGACCTTTGCACCTGTCACAAGGTACTCTTCCATACGGACAATCCTAGCTCTCTCAGTGCAGATGGGGTGGCACATCCATCAGATGGATGTGAAGACTGCGTTCCTCAACGGAGTCATTGAGGAGGAGGTGTACATAGAGCAGCCCGAAGGTTTCGAGATCTTCAACAGTGAGTCACATGTGTGCCGACTCAAGAGAGCACTGTATGGGTTGAAGCAAGCACCTCGTGCTTGGTACACACAGATAGACAGTTAATTCACCGGACTTGGATTCTCCAAGAGTGAGGCGGATCCTAACTTGTACCAGATTGTGGTGGAGGGGAAGTTGTTGATCATCGTACTGTATGTAGATGATCTGATTTTGACAGTTGATGAGCTGTTGATACTTTCATGCAAGGAGGATCTTGCTAGAGAGTTCAAGATGAAGGACTTGGGCCTCCTTCATTATTTCCTGGGATTGGAAATTTGGCAGCGCAGTGATGGACTGTTTGTTTCTCAGGGTAAGTATGCCCGGGAGATACTGGAGAAGTTCAACATGCATGGCTGCAAGCCTGTTGATACTCCTCTTCATGGAGGTTGGAGGAAGGAGGATGCTACTTCAGCGGAGGTAGTGGATGCCACTGTTTATCGACAATTGGTGGGGTCGCTTATGTATCTGGTCAATACACGACCCGATATATGCTATGCTGTTAACTAGCTTTCGCAAGCTATGGTTAAGCCTACCAAGCTCTTCTGGAAGGCAGGCAAGCATGTATTGCGTTATCTTAGAGGCACATCGGGATATGGCTTGTGGTACAGACAGGAGGATGAGGTGAAGCTATGTGGCTTCACAGATGCAGATTGGGCAGGGAGCCCAACGGACAGAAAGAGCACATTTGGAGGGATCTTCAGTATCGGGTCGACAACAGTTTCTTGGTACAGCAGGAAGCAGAGATCCGTGGCACTCAGTTCAGCAGAGGCTGAGTATATGGCAGCAAGCTTGGCTGCATGCGAGGCCATATGGATGAGGAAGATCCTAGTCGGGTTGTTCGGGTCGCACTTGGAGCCTACTGTGATTTATTGTGATAACCAGAGTTGCATTAAACTCTCGGCTAATCCAGTATTTCATGATAGATCCAAACACATCAACATCAGGTACCATCATATCAGAGATTGTGTGCAGCGGAGAATCATGTTACTTTCATATATTCCCACGGAGGATCAAGATGCTGACATCTTGACGAAGGCGCTCACCAGGAGCAAATTCGAATTCCACAGAGGCATGATAGGGGTTGCAAATAATCCATATCTTGTTGAGAGGGAGTGTTGAAAATGCAACAAGATGATGGAGCTTAGTGAAATGAAGTCGCCTTCACTAAGTGGGCCCGCAGGCTATTTTTGGCGCAAAGTCTATTTTTAGACTATGTCTACTTTTAGACCAATGGATCATGGTCTATGAGTTGCAGGATGCTATTTATGGATGATTGTTCGAGTTGGTAAAAATAGATGGACCTCTATTTTTAGACATTGGGCGGTTTCTATTTTTAGACTGCCGGGCTAAAAATAGAACAGTCGAATATTATTAACCCTTAATAATATTTAGACTATAAACATTATCTTTTCCTCTTGGAGCACTTTAGTTTGAGCTACGGATGTGGCACATGTAGATGGCAGAAGGAAATACGCTTTTCCTATGGGTTAGTTGAGCTATTGCATGGTTGACTTCAGTTAGGACTCAAGTGGCGGAGTTTGGTGGAGTTGATGAGACAGTTGGTGGAGTTGTGTTCGGTTTAACTTAGTTGAACTAGTTGTATTTAGTCTAACTAGAAAATACACTAGTGTTGAGTGGTTTGAATTAATTAATAATTAATTCACTAATTATTAACTCATAATTCAACTAATGAATACATCAGTTAACTGCAATGCATGAACAGTTCAGTGGAGACCAGTGTTAGAGGTGGGTGAAAGGGTGAGTCTACTATCAGTTGTGACTATGGCGGTGCATGAGTTTGCACCACAAATTGATTGATATTGCCAATGAGTATTGCGTAGTTGAAGCCAGGCGGATTCGAACTTGGATCTCACCATTATTCATCTTGGATTGCGCAGTAGAGGCAGGCAGACTTGTGGAGGAGATTTGAACCTGTGACTTGTTCATCTTCCATGCTAGTTTGTGTGTAGCATGTGAGATAGTGCTGAGAGCTGTGAGAGCTTTGTGCTATGTATTGTTACATTTTCTCTATCATTATAATATACAGATAGTTGGGGGTTTTTAGCTGTATGCTTTCCCCATTACATACTGTGTTATATGTGTGCTTGACTATTGTGTTTATGTGCGCATGCGACTGTTTCTATTTCCGCATATTGATGATCAATTGTAGAAGAGGTTATGTATTATGCATGAAGCTTAAATAGTGTGTAATCAGGATAATCTCGGTGAATAATTCAGCAAATTATTCAAATTTATACAAGCCGACATGATCATTTTGCTACAACTCTATGGAGTGGCACCATGATTACTTGGCTAACATACCAGCATGGAGATCTCTCCATCAAAATGGAAAACAACTATTCGTACATAGGGATTATGTCTCATTTTTCGAGTTAAAAAGAAACCCTGTTGAGGCTATGAATGCCTGTTGGCAGCAGTGGCTCTGCTTGTGGTATGAAAGAATGCTCCTTTAATAACCAATTATTGTTACATACACCTTGTCTTCCATTTTCTTTTACCACAAAGCTATTACTCGAATTACTGACAATCATGACTTACCATAAGAATAAATAACAAAGGGTTGTTTACATATTTTGAACTTTGGAATGACAACGCCAATTATTACTTGACTAAGTCTTGCTTCCGTCATAACTTTTTAGTCGTGCAAAGACATCATATCGTAATAATGGCAATACTATTTTCTCTCGCGTTCCGGTCATCTCCGCACAAGATACAATTATGAAAACTTCTAAATCTGACCTTTTGCTGCATATGTAGTAATTACTTAACCGTCGATCCTCCACACGCAGATTTACCAAATTCTAACATTCCCATGCCTGCATTCATAACTAGCCAAATCTCTCCTGCACTTGAGGGCGTGGGCGCCCTTTCTTCAAGAGAGGAGGTGTAATTGGCCTTAATTTTGCAAGCATGTGAAATCCCTGCACAAATTTTGTCAAACGCATCGATAAACACTACAATTAAGGCATGAATACTATTTACATAGGACCACAGTCTCTCTTTCGCTTACAGACAACACCCAGTCGAAACAATAGAGCCAAGAAGAAAAATAACTAGAGGTAAAGAGCATATCAGTCATGGGAGGAAATACCCTTCGAAGCAAGCCTTCAAATTTTCCGATTTCAGAAGCAGTAAGTGCCATCCACCAGCGAGCTAGATGGCTGACATATGTGCATAGATTACAAGGATCCAATACGAGAGTTGCAATTGAATTTCTACAAAATATACAGGAAGGGAAAACCAGAGTTAACAGCCGAACTATACCTGTTACAGAAGAGATCATAGCAGAAGTTTTTGAATTCCAACGCAAGGGGAAATATAGGCAGAAAATCATCTACTCCTGAGAGAAGCAGTAACAGTATACCAGGACCCAAAAAAACCATTGGAATGAAAATCTAGAGGGATTAACCCTGCCTCTTTACACCAGCCATTGCAAAAGTTGGCGACATTCATCCAGAAATTCATTACATGTGAAGGACATCGGGATGTGGTAAAACCTCGAAAACTCAAAATTTTAGCTACACTCAAACAAAAAATTTCAATTAATCTACCTACCTTTTTGAATTATGTATTGAATGATACTACTGTTCGATTGAGGAAGGCCAAGAAGATCCAAGCAGTGGTTAGTCACCAGGGCTTAATAAAATTAATCATCATTCATGAGCTAGATAAGTAGCAGTTAGCATGGGATAATTTCGTCAACCCAGAAGCACAGGAACCAGAAGTAAATCCCGAGGGAACCGAATTTGAGCCCCCTAGGGTAAACCCTCCAAGAAGAAAAAAAACTTGAACTTCAAAATAAGAGCCAAATAGGCAAAAATGGCCCAGAACACCCCAGGGAACTTTGAACACCATAGGGGAAGCAGAACCATCCCATGCACCCTTACAAAAATTTGAGGAAGAAATGGCCTGAGTCCTAGGGAAAATAAGCACAAAATTTGAATTAAGGAACTCATTGGAAGCAGGGGAGCAAGAAGAATTTGCTGATAAAATTGCCTGCCCCAGCAACTCTGGTCACACTAATATCCTACCCGACCAAGAGGAACTAAAAGATGATGAGGCTCTGTCTCCCATTGATAATTACGAAGTATATAGTGATGGACAGGCAAAGGAGAGATTGGAATCGAAAACTGATTCAGGTGACACTATCCTTGTGGAGCAGAGTACACACACAGAGACAACCCCTTTGTCACCAGGAGGTAGCATCGCTCCTCCTAGTCAGGACCCGCATATTGAGGTCAATTCTGAAGAAGTAATTAGAAACACCATTCTAGACGCTATCCCTAAAAAAGAGAATTCTACTCCTCTATCACCTACTGAAATAAGAATAGGTGAAGGTTAAGACGTGAGAAGAACTAATAAATTAAGAAATACCTGCAAGATATTGGAGAAATTGGTGAAATATCTGAGGAAGCAACTGAAAAGAGAAAGAAGGGCCAGGAAGCCAAGAATAGAAACCTCTGTTGCAGGGACTCAAACAGAACCAGCAAATACTGTTGAAAATGAAACATAAACCGACTTAGCCGGCACTATGGAAACTGGAACACAAACCAATGTGATAACCACTACTGAAATTGAAGTATAGACTAACATGATAGACATTACCGAAGCTGAAGTACATACAGAACTGGCAAAGAGCACTGAAACATCGACCCAAATTGAGCAGAAAGTTATGGAAGAAAAAAGGATCCAAACAGAGGAAGCCCCTGCCTACGCCCATTTAGTAGAGATAGCTACTAACCAAAGATTACAGAATGAGCTAGTGCATGTAAGGCATGAACTGACATAATGCAGAAAGGAGGTAGTGCCACTGCGAGAATATCAGGCACTACAAAATAATTTCACTGACCTCTCTGTCACAGAAGATGAGACATTTTCCCAGCTTAGAGGAGAGGAGGCAAAGGTTGAAGCGGTACAAAGGTAGGTAGAGCAAGCTAAGAAACAAATCTCTAAAATTTGCTCTCTATATGATGATGCTTTATCATGTAGAGCTCCGGCAACCAACTATGCCCTATTCCTAACAGAGCGATATCTACTCCTGAAAGTTAAAGCTGTTAGAGTAGGGAAATTCACCACCTTCAGGACCATAGAAGATTTTTTCCAATGCTGTAATGATCAGGATGACCAGGTCCAACGCCTCTTGTGTGAGTGTTGAGGAGGTAAATCCCCTCTGCGGATAGAGGCGATCCCTACTAGCCCAGCAGGGGTCTAGCAACAATCAAAAATGTTACGACGCAAGTTCCTAGTTATGAATGAAAAGGCTAAAGATGGAAGCCTACCTGGAATCCAATGCTACGATCTGAAGAAGAGAGCGTTCCCATTCCTCAGCCTCAGCAGATCACGATCCTCCATGATCTCCATGGGTGGACACCTGCACATGCAAGAAAAAAATAGATACAAGCATAAAATCCGGCATACGTAACTCAATATCAGTCAGAAAGGATATTACTCATATTAACATCATTGAAAACAGAGTGGAACCATAATCGTAATCATTCATTAAATATCAATCGAAAGAGATTACAACCAAAGTTCTAATGTCGTGGTCTCCTTCGGATGGGTCTCCAGTCGTTCACGTCTCGCAAAGCTCGCCAGGGAAAGGGGAAACCTCTCCTGAGTCTCTCGACAATAGTCTCCTTACTTGAGTCGGCCTTAAGGGAAGAAAGAGGGCTCTTACAACACAAAGGCTCTTGGGAATTCGGAGATTCAAAGCTTAGGCACTTCCAGACTAGTTATTCAGCCATTCAGCCCTTCAGCCCCTTCATCAATGGATGAAGGCTATATTTATAGAGGAAAGGAGGAGGTTGTGATCCCTACAATAGTGGAAGGGAGGCCTTATCCTTTGGGAGGTTCCCCATATGGTGGAAAAAAGAGGCCAAAGGAGGAAGGTCGTGGTTATTCAGGCGAAACCACTCCTGATGACTCATCCACGAAGTTGTTGTAATCGAAACTTCGCCTCCTTTTTTAAAAAACTTTCCATAAACAGAGTGGCGGGGGTGCTTAACTGGGGCAGAGCGCCAATTGGCGCGGGCTTAGTGTTAATTTTCCCCCATTGGCGCGAGTACATAATGGGCTACCAACGCCAAGGCAAAAACATGTGTTTTTAGGGGTCTGCTCAGGAAATGATCAATAGAAGAAATGTTGTCCTCATGGAAAGGGATGCAATGATGGTATTTGCAAGGCATGCCACTGCTTATTGGTCACAGAAATGACCCTCCAATGGGCGAGATGGGATTTGCAGGGATGGTGACAAATTACTGTGTAACAGATGCCCCCTAAAGCACGAGGCCCGAGAGAGAGATAGGGGTGAAATGATTTACGAGAACATGTTCAACTGAAGGCCCGCCGTCGGAAAACCTGCGCAGAAAAATACAACTGATATCTCAAGTACATGATGTATGTGTGGTATGGGCGTAGTCATCTGAAACAGAGTACACTATAATCCAGATCCAGGGTATGGGCGTAGCCATCTAGCGAGGATCAAAATAAATAGACTCAGGTATGGTCGCAACCATCCAATCAATGAGTCATGTACATAATGATAATAATCCAAAATCACAGCCTGGATTATAACCGACACAATCCAGGGTCTTGCACTCCATCTCGACCCAAACAAAGTACAAGTTCGAGCATGCGAATATGTGAGCTGAAGTCGAACATGCAAGAACATCGTCTGATTACCAGCCAATGATGAAAGCTATTAACAGACGCGAGAGGAACCACCAATAATGACAATGGTCCTCAAGGTACTACAGGTACAATCTACGGAGTGTGAATCAATGAGTTGGTGTCGAACACCCGCAGAATCACTCGATCGGAGGCCAATGATGAAAACCTCGCGTCGAATGCGACAAACCTGCCATTGAGGCATGCAGGCTCCAAGGTACCATAAAGGAGTCTCTAGATCAACTTCCTGGATAATGAGCTGAAGTCGACATGAAGTGACCTTGATCGAAGGTGGGCCATAATGTTTCCCACATCATCGACACGAGACAGAGGAACATGATGTTTTGTTGTGAATCAGGATCGTATGAGAACCAGAGGAAGGTTGATATTCGTAGAGGCCAACTTCTCTAGAACATATTGGCGGCACGACAGTGGATTTGGCAGTATTTGACATCAAAAGATCAGAGGTCATAGTGACGAGGCAAAGAGCAGATGAGAGGTCAAAAAGGATCACCCAAACCCACGGAGGCAAGTGAAAAATGAGATGAGATATCCCCAACCCGACACGAATGCAGATAAGTGCCATGTTCAAGAGCGACATACTGCCGACACGACAATGATGACGGTTCCATTTTTTCCCCCACCATTTCGGTGAGTACCTCTTTATTTTTACACAAGCTTGAAGAGGATACCATATGCTTGTCACATAAGTCCGCCCTTCGGGCGAATCCATCCTAGTACATTTAACAAGCCCTAGGAAGGAGAGACTCGGAGAACGTCATTTCGACTGAATCCAATTTCATCAGGTTTTAACGAGTCTGACAAAGGAAGAACTCGACGTCTTTTCATGTTTAGAGAGTTTGAAAAGACAGCAGAAAAGTAAACTCCAAAGGTCCCTTTTTGTAAATAGTTCCTCAGATCCGAAAAGGTAGAAAAAAATATCCGAGAAAACCTCCTAGTCGTGATAGGCTAGGGTATTCCTTTTTCGTAAATAATCCATCCCAGCCCGAAAAAGGGGTAAACGTATACTGGGCAGATGTCGTTTCGCAGCCACTTTAACGATATTGAAATGACAAGGGACTCGACAATCTTTTCATGTTTTAGAGAGTCAGAAAAGAGCTGAAAGTTGACTCCTCCTGGAGGAACGAGTGGTATAAAGGGTAGCAACTGGTTCCGGTAATGGTGGAACTGCTCAGAATAAAGTAAAGGTTAAGAGGCTGGCTAACAAGACCACTTATCGCAGCGGTTCCTCAGGAACGGGTAAAACAACCAAGTGAAGGCATATGATCGGCCAAGCAGATAATGACGATGGAGTGAGAAAACCGAGGTTCATCTGGCAAAAACAGGCTGATAAAATGGCAATCACAAGAGGTAAAATGGGAAAGGTTTCATTTTTACACAAGCTTGAAATCCGAAAACTTTGCTTGAAGTTGGTTTCATTTTTACACAAGCTTGAAACAAAGATAAACTATGCTTGAAACCGGTTTCATTTTTACACAAGCTTGAAATAGAAATAAACTATGCTTGAAAAAGTAAGCATGCCCCCAGCATGGTGACTCAATTCGAGGTACATGCCCCCCAAGCTTCAGTCCATATGTAAGGCAGATGGAGTGAAGGTTCAAGTTACGAGATCAAGAGAAAGACTCGACTGGGATTTTACGAGATCTAAACAAAGACTCGAATTGAACAAGAATGTGTTTCATTGTTTTAACGAGGTTGACACATTAAAAGAACTATCCTCAGGACACCTTGTTTCATTTTTTAAGGAGCTTGACACAAGAAAAGAACCATGCTCTGATGACCTTGTTTCATTTTTTAAGGAGCTTGACACAAGACAAGGAACTCTGCTCCGACAACCTTGTTTCATTTTTTAAGGAGCTTGACACAAGAAAAGAACCATGCTCTGACAACCTTGTTTCATTTTTTAAGGAGCTTGACACAAGAAAAGAACCATGGTCCGACAACCTTGTTTCATTTTTTAAGGAGCTTGACACAAGAAAAGAACCATGCTCCGGGAACCTGGTTTCATTTTTTAAGGAGCTTGACACAGGAAAAGGAACTATGCTCCGACGACCTCATCATAATGAACAAGAAGTCATCGCTTCCAAGAGTTCCAATCCCGATGGAAGGAAAACATCCTGGAATTCAGGACCCAATGCCCCCAGCACCTGATGCATAACGGCACCATCACTGAGCACAGGCACGGGGTAGGTAGCCACATAGTTGACTTGCGCTGGGGCAGATACAACTGGTGGATAAAAACCAGGAAGGGATGATGGCGGGCCAGTTGCCATATCAGGACCAAAGAACGAAAGCTGATCAATGGTCACGATTTGTTCTTCATGTGGAAAACAGACCACACGAAAAAGGGAGGAGACAAGCGCTCCCATGGCATAGGTGTAATCGCGCCCCAAGAGCAGATTGAAATCCAAGGGGCCTGGAACAACCATCACGTCCATATGGACAGTTTTACCTCCCAAAGTAACAGGTAACCTTGGAAGGATCCCTAAGGGTTGACTCGTTCTTCTGTTAAATGCCAACAGATTTTGCGTAACAGGTGCAAGTGGCAGTGAACCGAAAGCTTGCCAAGTAGTTGAGGATAGAACACTAACAGACGCGCCTTTGTCTATAATGGTGCTGGGTACGACCAGACCAAAAGCCTGTACTGTGATCTCGAAAGGCACATAAGACGGAAGGCGATATCTTGCAAATCGACTCCAATCAAAGGAAGCGACCAAACTACTTGGAGGGGCTACCATCGAACCAAGAAGGTCTTCCCCTGGTGTTACGGAAGAAGGAGCATTCTCCACGACCTCCATCTCGAAGGCGGGAGGAGTATCCTCTGGGACCTCCATCACGGGAGGCGGAGGAGCAACTTCTTGAGATATAGGGACAAGAGAATATTTCTCCAAGTCTGAGGAATCTGAAGAAACAAGAAGAACCTGAGGGATGTGAGGTCCACTCTCGATGGAAAAGACCTGGTGCACCGTAGACGGGGCCAGCTCAACCGATCCCACGACCAATGGTTGGTCGGGAACGGATTCCTGAATTTGAATTTCCGAGGGAGTGGGATTGACCAAGAATGACTCTTGACCAATCGAGGAATCAACTACTGAAGGACTCACAGAAAGCTGTTTGTAACCAGCTGGGAGGCATGGTGTAGAAACAGTTGAGTTGTCCAAAATCCTCTTGGCTTCATCTATATACGGAAAAAGGTGAATGGCATGGTGCCCTTCACACAACTTACAGGGATTGGTAATCTTACCCTGCTTCTTAAGAGTCTTACCAACAGCAGCTGAAGACGTGCCCCCAACCTGACTCCCGGAAGCCAAAGGCAACGGTGGACGACCGCTGGACGATTCTTCAAGCACCTTGGGAATGCCAGGGCAGTCTCGAAGAAGATGGTCTCCCATGCACAACATGCAAGGGAACTTGAATTTCCGCGGAGGGTTGGAAGGTTTATCAAGAGGAGATGTTTCGGAAGCGGTAGTGGCAGCTTTAGCCTCTCTTTTATCGGACTTCTTCTTCTTTTTCTTCTTCTTCTTCTTCTTAGCCACCTGGTTACTCGAATCTAGACTTTCGCCAAGCGAAGTAGAAGAGGAGGACGCAGAAACAGGCGAAGAAGGGGAGAGGTCCACCTTGGAATCAACATGATGTTGCTCAAGCGGAGGAACTGATTGAACAATAGTGGAGACATTCGAGACTATAGAGGTTGAAAACAACCAAACAGGCAACCCAACAGTTAACCCAGGAAGGGACAATGTTGCCATATAAGGAGCACCAACATTTCCAAAAGGAGGAAACGGACCAGGATTCCCATCGGAGGGGATTCCTTGGTTGGTGAACTCTGGAAAAGTTGCCATCAGAAACGATCTTTAGAACAACACCCTAAGGAAACTAACTTTAACCAGGAATATTTCGTGGGCAGTTAATTTTTATGACATTGAAACAAAACTCTACCGTTTCATATTTTAAGAGTCAAGAAACAGGCAAAAGGTGACTCTATCACTTTCAGATTGGAAACAAGTGTGAAAGGACAAGCGCTTGATGACCTTTTCAATTTTAAAGAGTCAGAAAAGATCGAAATGGCTACTCAGGAATACTAGGCAAAAGGGTGTACCAAATAACCGTGAACTGCAATATACACCTTGGTTTTAATAATGAAAAAGAAATCAACCAAGGACTTTCCGTACGTGCAGGAAATCTCCCCGAATGTTGTGTTCAGTGTATCACGGGTATAGGGCGGTAGACTCGGCTTCCTATGGATAAAGGATTGAAACCTAGTGGGGTCTCCCTTTATATACGCGACGGTACGGGGAGCACAATTCCGTACTAGCGCTGTCTAAAGCCAAGAGGAAAACGACAGCTACTAGGTTTAAAGATGCTGGAACACGTCTCTAGCCTAGACCTCTAAATGTTTCGTTAATGTTTCAATGCTTCCTTAGGTAAATTGAGTAAATTTTAATGTTGATCTTCAATTATGTTTCGGTTTCAAGGCCCTAGCGTATGTCATATGACAATCTCCTATATGCAGCTATATGAGAAAAGAAATCTTTCAATTCGATGAATGCTATCTAGTTAAAGGAAGAGTTTCAAACAATGATGCAACAAACAACAACACTGCAAACGAAATCTTTTCCACGATACCACACCTAAAGTAATTTAAAATATTCAATGTATTTAATATGCAAATGTAATCTATGTAAAATTATTTTTTCTCCTAAAATTACGGCAATTGCATCTATGCACATTTTCCTTTTTCAAATAAGAATGCACTCAATGCATTTTTCGATGAAATGAGAATCTACTTAATGCACGCTTTCAATGAAAGAGAATGCACTCAAAGCGATTTCTAGTTTTCAATCATTAAACAATGTGATCTAAGTTCAATGAAAAATCTCAAAAAACACTTTTCCATGCAATGTGATCTAATGCATTTTAGCAAAAAGAACACTTTGAGACGAAAAATAAATAAACACAAATCTTCTTAATGAAGGATGAATGCAAAAGAGATGTAAAAAAAACACTAAGAATGTAATCGTTGTTTCAAAACATTTTGTAACAAAATTCCTCAAAAGGTGACAAAACACAAAGAGGACTCCCAAAGAATGAGATCAAAACAAGGCATTCATTCCCTTTTACATCATGTAATCATGGAAAGAATACATTCCAAACAATGAGCAATGTAATCTGTGCTCATACAGAGGAAAGGCCGAAAGGGAAAGACACACTGGTGAAGGATTTAGGGAAAAAATCTCAAATTTGACACATCCTGAAATTGGCCCGACTTGTACATTGACAACTAGCACCAACTAGCGCGACTTGTACATTGACAACTAGCACCAATGGCCAATTGGCGCGGGTTGCTAACTGACAACAAGCGCCAATTCCTAAAAATGAAAAAACAAAGAATTTCTCCCAACCAAGACCAGACTCACCACTTCAAGCAGAATCTAAAACAAACCCAAAAGCCAAATACTGACCAAAAGAAAATTCTGAACAAGGGTAACCCTACCACCTACAGGAAATGGCGCGACTGCCTGGCTGTAATCCACGCCAGACAGGGGATGGCGCGAGTGATAAACTGACAACCTGCGCCAATTGGCGCGGCTGTCAGGCTAAAAACCGCACCAATCAAGACAACCTTTAAAAGGTGAAAATTCGGAAAATCAGAGGTCAGATCTGATCCTCTGGGGTTGAACCAAAAGACAAAACACAAGAAGAGCCAGCCCAAAAGGCCAACCAAGCAAGGAAAACCGCGAAACGATCAAAACGAGACATTGAAAACTAGACGATTCCCCAGCGTAGTCGCCAAATTGTTGAGGAGGTAAATCCCCTCTGCGGACAGAGGCGATCCCTACTAGCCCAGCAGGGGTCTAGCAATAATAAAAAATGTTACGACGCAAGTTCCTAGTTACGAATGAAAAGGCTAAAGATGGAAGCCTACCTGGAATCCAATGCTATGATCTGAAGAAGAGAGCGTTCCCGTTCCTCAGCCTCGGCAGATCACGATCCTCCATGATCTCCGTGGGTGGACACCTGCACATGCAAGAAACAAAAAGATACAAGCATAAAATCTGGCATACGTAACTCAATATCAGTCAGAAAGGATATTACTCATATTAACATCATCAGAAACAAGAGGAACTAATCTCAATTGGCTCACAAATATCAAACGAAAGAGACGTTATAACTAAAGTTCCTCGACGGCCGTGTCTCCTTCTGATGGGTTCCGCTGATTTAATGCCTAAAGCCAGTATGGGAAACCTCTCCAAGTCTCCCTTTGTCATTAGTCTCCTTACTTGAGTCGGCCTTAAGGGAGGAAAGAGGGCTCTTACAGCACAAAGGCTCCTGGGAATTTGGAGATTCAAAGCTTAGGCACTTCCACTAGTTATCTGTACCATATTCACCAAATTCCCTTCTATCACGTGAGGTATTATATTGTAGAGTGAGAGTGGAGTAGTTAGATCCTACAATAGTGAAGGAGACTACCGGGTGTTCTACATGTAGGAAATAAGAGTTGAAGGAGGTTACTGTGTTATTCAATCGAAACCACTCCTCATGACGCATCCACGAAGTTGTTGTAATCGAAACTTCGCTTATTTTTTTTAAGAAACTTTCCATAATCAGATTGGCGTGGGTGCTTAACTAGTACAGAGCGCTAACTGGCGCGGGCTTAGTGTTAATTTTCCTCATTGGCGCGAGGACATAACGGGCTACCAGCACCAAGGCAAAAATAGGTGTTTTTAGGGGTCTGCTCAGGAAATGATCAATAGAAGAAATGTTGTCCTCATGGAAAGGGATGCAATGATGGTATTTGCAAGGCATGAAACTACTTATTGGTCACAAAAATGACCCTCCAATGGGCGAGATGGGATTTGCAGGGATGGTGACAAATTACTATGTAACAGTGAGCTCTACATGCATAACTTCTTCTTAGAAGAAGACACTGACAACAATCCTAGCCCCTTCATAGGGGATGTACAGCTGCAAGATTTCCTTTCATTTGCCATAAACCAGATCAGATGGGCCATAGCCTACAACATATTTTAGAAAAGAGAACATAGTCTAGATTTATGGGTCAGGGGAGAGCCTATGAAACCCTTGTAGCTGATCATCCAACATAAGAACTTCATGAGAAGGCCAGGTGTGAGGTCTAGGCTGGGACCCATCCATAAAGATATCATAGAAAATGCACGAGAATATTTTGAGGACATTTGTGAAGCAACCTTAGCAGCAACCAAGCAATGGTGGATGGCCTCCACAAACAACGTGAAGAATAGGGAGCCTTTCAATTACAGGAATTTCAAGGTTGTTGTCTCCAGGTTCTGTTCATATAGCAGGCTAGTCTACAGCATGGGGCCTGCCTGGTTGGGATGAAGATACATGAATCCTCTCCTTTGGTTTCCTCCTGATGAGTATAATCACAATTACAAATTACCAGAAGGAGCCACAGGTGCTTCCGTTGCACTCATAAAAAGAAAACAAGGCTTCAGGAGACACAACGAGAAGGCCTACCCTGCCTACTCTTTAACACAACTACATCTTAATCATCTATTTGCATGAGGACATGCAACTAGATAAGCAGGGGAGTATTTTGGGCCCAGATTAAGGTATGATTCTCACCCTGTAAATACTTCAAATTATATTATAATTTTGAGGGAATCCCTCTTCACATTAACAATAAGGAATAAAAGATCATGAAAATGGGAACAATTAGACTAATGATGAAAATGATGGTTTATAATAATAAATTGACTCCTTTTGTCTTCACGTGTAGGAAATTAAGAATGCCTAGACCAATAGTTAATGGAAGCCAACCAACGAACGCAAGCACATGAGGTCCTAACAATTCCAACGATCGGTAGAAGACAAATAGGCAAATCTAAGTCTAGGAACTCAAACGACAGCCATGCGTAGCGACCTGTCATTTGAGAAACACTCTCAAAATTCTTGAAGATCGCCATTAAAAGGGAAAAGGATGGAGGAGGAAGGGGAGGATAGGAGATCCATCCTGTAATAGAGAAATCAAGAACAATCTGTCTAATTATATTTTGTAACATCCCTGGATGTGATATAGAGTTTTGAATAATCATCTTTTAAAGTTTTCACAGTGTTGAGGCTTCTGGTGGTCTAGGCCCAACCTCTGGGAGCTCCACGCATGTTTTCATATTCTGAATAGTGACAGAACCAATACTTGTAAATCTGATGCAGTTGTAATGCATATCTCCATTCAATACAATTATGGCTCTCTTTCTTTAAGATTGTTAGAAATTGCGTTCGTAGAGTAGGACAAGTGCAATCCTATTTGCGGCAATGTTTTGTTAGATAGTTCTAGTTATTTTGTTGTCACTGCATTTGAATTCGAGATCATAAATAAGTTGATCTTAGCATTATTCATCTCGATGAATTATTTTCTCTTTCTAACATAGCGAAGTAGTTAACCATTTGATCAGTGTTTCTTAATTAAGTCCTACAGAGAACTCCATTGCAAAATTACTTAATCATAGATGTATGAGTTATTTAATCCATTTTGGTTATATTGTTGTTTCATTATCGCCAGGCTTAGTTATACTACTATTTCATTATTGCATAGCTAGTCATATTGCCACTTCATTATTGCTTAGTTAACTAGACCATTGATTCAATTCGATTCCATTTCTGAGTAATTTAGTTAGACTACTGTTCTGTTCAATTTCATTACTGTCATTTCAATGCCTGCTTGGTTTATTTAGATTGTTGTTTGGTTCAATTAATTTGTTGTTTTTTCCAGTAGAGAAACACAAAATCCTGTTTCTCAATCTTAGGCTAAAGATCCATCCAAGACACCCTTCATAGGATAAACAAGTTCAGGAAGTTAGTAATTCCTTTTTCGCGACTGAAAAAGAGCATCCGTAGACCAGCTGACTCGTATATATTGTGCTGACACCCATGAAATAAAAAGACTTACCCCGGGTTGATAATTAAATGAGGGAACACTAGAGTTGTCAATAAAAATTCACCTCTATCTGAACCAAAAACTGCTACACAAGGATGGAATCTTCATCAGATGGATGTGAAGACCTCTTTTCTACATGGTTTGAGGAAGGAAGAGGTGTCTGTGGAGCAAAGGCTCTGGGGTTTGAAGTCCAGGATAGAGACTCATGTATGCAGGTTGAAGAAATCCCTCTATGGGTTGAAGCAAGCCCCTGGGGCTTGGTACGAGAGGATAGATAGCTACTTGATGAAGCTGGGTTTCACTCGAAGTAATTCTAATACAAACCTTTAATTCAAGGTTGATAGAGAAAATCCTCTCATTCTGGTTGTCTATGTGGATGTGTTGGAACACCTAATCCTACATGGGTAGGTGTGGAATGCGAAAAGTCACAATGGTGTCCAAGTGACCTTGGAATATGAAACCAAGAGTCACACCATTGTATTATAAATGTACATCATGTATAATGGAAAAATAAGGAAGCCTCACGCTTATCTTTCATTGTGTGTTGAGTCTCTTGTGTGTGCATTCTTTTTCTCATACACCATGTGTGTGCTTCAACATGGTGTTTAACATGGTATCAGAGCGGGCGATTGCTGGCCCTGCTCCAAATTGAGTGAGCCATTTGTGTTTATGGCCTGTGCATATCTGCAAAATTGTTGATAATTTTTGCAACATTTAGAGAGTTTCTGCAGCAGAGTTTTTTCCGCCATTCAGAGGTGTTTTGAAGAAGAGCAGCGTTGGCTTTGAGAAAGAGCAGCATTCAAAATCACAGCAATCAGAAATTGGTTTTGAAGAAGAGAAGCAGCATTGTGCATCTGAAGGTTTTCATTCTAAATTTTCTCTGCAATTTCTACTTATTAAAATCTACATTTTCAAGAGCTACTGGAATACTGTTTAAAGAGGGTTTCTGAGAGAAAATTTTCTAAGTTTTTCATTGAAAAATCTCTGCAAGTTTCTGGGTTTCTGAATACTATTAAATTCTGCAATGGAGTAGATTGCTGTATATTTGAAAAAAATCTGTTGTTTTGAAGACTACTCTGAAGTTGCCCTCATTTCTGCATTTTCTGCTGCTATATGGCCCTCTGCAATTTCTTGAAGAAAAATTCTGGGTTTTTTAAGTAAAGACTTCTAAGATTTCTCTGCAATTTCTGAAAATTCTGCTACTGTTTTAAGGTTAATTTCCTGCTCTTTGCTATTTTTTAATTAAAAAAAAAAAAAAAAATCTTTGCAATTTGGCCTTTCGGCCCCCCCTTCACCGCCTGCAACTTGCATTTCTTTACCCCATACACCCTGCACCCTCATCACAATACACTACAACCCCCTTATCGCTCCTCTGCACACTCACAAAACGCTCCGCCCTACCCTTCTCCTCTACGCTAGCAGTCACCCCTCTTATTGCTACTCACTCCCGCTCGCTCTGCAAACAACCTCCCATCAAACGATTTCTCTCCCTACGCAGCTCACCTTCCCCTATTCCCCTACGCAACAACACAACTCTCAACACTCATCCCAATAGACTCCTCTTTCCTTTCGGCCCTCCTCCCACGAACCTGCATTCACGTCTCACTACGCCTGCACCTCACCACTAAACTAATTCCCCTCCCATTAATTCCATTCCCCTCCCATTAATTCGATTCCCACGTTACATTAATCCACCCTCCCATATAATACTACCTCTCCTCTTAAATTTTTATTTAATACTACCCCTCATCCATTAATACCCCCCCCTCCTTTTTAAATTCATTAACAAATATTTTAATAGCCCCACTCACCCATTATCCCATCCCATTTTAATATTTCCCCAATTTTTAATTCCCTCCCATTTCATATAATAATTCTCCCTTTAAATAAATTACCCACCCATTTTAAATTAATTAATTTTTTTAATTTATTAAAATCCCTTTCCATTATTACAATTCCTCCCTCTTTAAATTTCCCTCCCCATTTTTTAATTACTCTCATTTTTAAATTAATCCCCCCATTTTTTAATTATTTCCCTTTTTTTTAATTTAAAAAAAAAAACAGCAGAGAGAGAGAGGAAGGAGAGAGATATGAACAACATAAATGAAAAATGACATGTGAGCAGATGGATTGAATATATATAGAGAAATTTGCAGATTTGTTTTGTGATTTGTGGCATAAGGGTGATTTTTTGAAGAAATTTTACATGAGAAGACAAGTTTGACATCATTGAAAACAACTCTTTGAAGAAGAAAATTCAGCTACCATAAAAATATTCTTGCACAAGTGTTTTCAGCTACACATTTACAAATATTTTGCAGAGATATGTATTGAGCTGACATTGTATTTTGAGTGGAATTTGTAGCTCATTCATAGTTGGAATCAGTGAATTTGAGTTGTTGATGTAAGTCATTGTTGATTGTCCTCCATCATTTGAGGAGCACATTTTGTACTTTGAGATTTCCATAGTTGGAAGTTCTCTTGAGTCACTTGTATTTCTTGTTGCATCACATTGTAAACGGGTGCATTTTCGGTTGAAGCCGACACCCTTTCATTTTTTGAGCCTAAGTTGTTGAAAATGGCCAAAATCAATGAGGCATTAGGGTTGTTGAGTAACACCGTTCATTCAAATGTTGATGATATGATAAAAATGAGCAAGCATGCTCTTTGTAACATTCAAAATTGTTTGCTAGATGCACAAGAAAAGATTGAGTTTTTGCAGTTGGAATCTCAGCTCCAACAAGATGAACTTCAACAAAAGAGTCACCATTCTGAACCTGTTTCTGTTCAGAAGATTGAGAAGGACTCCCATCTATAGAAAGAAGATAAAGTTGCAGTTGATCCACATTCACCTCCTTGTATTAGAGCAGATTTTCATGCAGAAGCAGCAGCCCAGCCTGCACTTCCTAAGCCCATCATCAGACCTTGGGAAGAGCTTGTCCAAAACAAGCACCAAACTGGTCTTGGATATGACAAGGATGTGTCCTTTCATATTCCAGACTACACAAATCCCATCATATTTCAGAGTGCCGAATTCCTGTATGACAGTTCACCTGCAGCTGTTCCAGATCCTGCTCCACTTCCACAACAGATTGAGAAATTCCAACATTGTGATCGAGTTGGCCATATGAAAAATCACTGTTTTGATCTTCATCCATGCAATCACTGTGGTCAGCACAACCATTCTTCACACAGATGCTTCAGACACAAGCCTCCTGCAAGAACCAAGATTCATCTTGGATGGATCGCTTCTTGGCAATGGGCATCAGCAGCCAAGAAGATGTTTACGACACATGTTAGAACTTGTTCACGGATATTGAGCAAACTTGCAGTTGAGTTTTCGCCATCATCTCACCTTGTCCTTGACAGGGGGGGAAATGGTGGTCATGTACAAGCTTCGACGTCAGATCAAGCGAGCCTGAGCCACAATCTCTCATTCCATGTTCAGAGTTGTAGCCAGAGACACAGCAGTTCAAGCGAGCCTGAGCCACAATTCTTCATTCCAGATTCAGAGATGTAGCCAGAGACACGGATGCCCATGAGCATGCCTTCGGTTGGTGGACAACCTTAAACCATCATCTTTGGTTGGTGGACAACCTAAAACCACCACAAGTAGTAGACCTCCCTTCTTTTAGGTCGAAGGTCTCCCTTTCATATATGAGGAACACTTCCTCTAGCAGAAGCCTTCAGCTTAGCAGCCTTCAGCTTCTTGCCAGCTTTGGTTGAGTTCCAGGAAATGCTTCAAAGCATTCCAGAGTTGTTGGTAATCCCAAAACCATTTTGTGCAGACCTCCTTGAATAGTTCTTTAAGAGGGACATTCTAGCAGAGCCAGCTTTTTGCCGCTTGAAAGAGTTCCTAGAACCCAAATGTTTTATGCTCTAGCATCAGGTCATCCTAAAACCACCTCTTTTTTTCCAACATTTTGAGTTGATTCACCAAGGCCATGGCATACTTTGGTGACGAGACACAACTTTTTCGGGACTCACATACTTTTATAAGGGGGGATGTTGGAACACCTAATCCTACATGGGTAGGTGTGGAATGCGAAAAGTCACAATGGAGTCCACGTGACCTTGGAATATGAAACCAAGAGTCACACCATTGTATTATAAATGTACATCATGTATAATGGAAAAATAAGGAAGCCTCACGCTTATCTTTCATTGTGTGTTGAGTCTCTTGTGTGTGAATTCTTTTTCTCATACACCATGTGTGTGCTTCAACATGGTGTTTAACAGGATGATATCTTCCTGACACGTGCATACCCTCTCATTCATCAATGTAAGAGGGGGCTCGCTTTTGAGTTCGAGATGAAGGACCTAGGATTGATGCATTACTTCCTAGGCCTGGAGGTCTGGCATCGACCTAGCAAGATTTTCCTCTCTCAAGGAAAATACATTGTGAAGCTACTGGAAATATTTGGAATGGCGGAATGTAAGTCCATGTCGACATCGATGGAGCTCAACTTTAAGAATTTGAGTGGAAACGCTGTTGGGCTCGTGCTAGCAAATACTACCGAGCATCAACAACTCGTAGGGGCACTAATGTTCTTAATGAACATCTATCCAGAGTATGTTGTGCAGTGAAAAATTTGAGTCGACACATGGTTGATCCTCATAACATTCATTGGGTTGGTGCCAAGAAACTCTTGAGATATCTCTAGGGCACGATAGACCATAGGCCGAGATACACTGTCGGGAGTTTGAGACTCCATGGATATACTGATGCTGATTGGGCTGGCAGTGTGGTGGATCGCAAGAGCACATCCAAATGTTACTTCACACTTGGGACTGCTTCAAGCAAGAAGAAGAAGTCGGTGGCTTTGAGCACTGCTGAGGCCAAATACATTGCAGTGTGTATGGCTTGTTGTGAAGCTACTTGGTTGCAAAAGCTCTTCAGTGAGTTGTTCGAGCATGTGCTAGATACCACCATTATCCTTTGTGTTAACTAGAGGGGGATTAGTTTGTTAGAGAATCCCAGGTTCCAAAATCGATCCAAGCATGTTGATATCTGGTACCATTCTATTCGAGATATGGTACAGTAAGGCACTGTAAGGCTCGATCATATAGGAACTGATGAGCAGGTCACATATATTCTCACAAAGCCCTTGGGAAAGGTCAAGTTCCTAACCTTCTGTGAGAATCTTGGAATCGTGGAACGACCCTATGCTGAGGTTCATGTTAGACGATGAGCTCTAGGAGTTCCAGGGGGATTTGGGGATAGCTTCTTGCAGCTATAAGAAACCATAGGGGAACTCTCTTTGATCTGTGCCTCGTATGAATCCTACCCATATAGTCCCAGACTCATGGAAAGTAATTCTTATCTTGGCCAATGAGGTGGGAAAAGATAGAGACCAGTAGCAATACTGATGGACGTATCAGATATTGTCTTACTCTCTATGTATAGAATGACACGTGTCCAATCACTTGATCTGGGATCAAGTCTAATGAGGTTTTAGACCTCCAATTTACTTCGGGTCAGTTAAACTAACTTCGTGTTAGTATATGACTCTTTTTGAGTCCAAGTGAGGTTTTAGACCTCCAACTGACTTTGGGTTAGTTAAAATAACTTCGGGTTAGTATGAGACTCCTTTGAGTCCTATAGAGGTTTCAGACCTCTAAGCTGATTTTGTCATCCGGGAGTGACGTCGTTGTGACTCACCTTTTTTGTTCTGAAATAAAGAAGCCAGCAAAGAAAGCTATGACAGGATGACACACGATGTTTGGATTGCATAGGTGGATGGAGTTCTCCCTAGTTGAGAGGGAGTGTTAATTTTGTGCAACTAGGTCCAAACTCCATGTTGTGATGCTCATATGACGATGCCAATATTTTTATTGGATTCCTCTTTCAGAGAGGTGGAAAATCGATCTAGATATCATCTTGATTGGATGAGCAGAAAATTTATTTTGAATTAATTCCACTTATGTGCAAGGTTGGCCAGATTTGTATGTAGGCTTGGAGCCCCAACAGATGTGTCACACACCCTCACAGATGGATATATATTGGTCAACGTTGGAGGTCATTTTCACCATCACTCATCATACATTTCTCTCTTGTATCTGATTGGTTCGATCTCACATTTGGAGGCTTCTCTTCACTCACACGTGGGAAAACAACAGCTAGGGTTTTCTGATATGATCTAGGGTTTTATTGCAGATTTGACTAGCGTTGAATTTGGTCAACGCTTGGTCAACTTGACCTCAAACTCTCCAAAAAATTTGAACTCTGCAGTCCGCATTTTTTGGCACAAAAACTGAGGCTAGACGTTGACCTTTGACCTTGCTGCATTGAATTTCTGTTGCTATTGTTCTATGTTGACCGTTGATTGGACAACGTTGAATTTTGTTGAATTTGGGTTGACTGTTGTAGAGATGTCTTTAGGGTTGCGTGACACTTCTAGTTAGCTGACTGTGAGGAGACTTTGTTGGTTGAAGCATCCTGTTGACCACCGTAACGCACCACAACACATATATATTGATGATCAAGTTAAGTGTATTTTTGGCTTGTGTTTCGTCAATCTATTGGTATGTTCTATTAGCATATTACTTTCATGTTTATGTGATTGCTATTTTTTATCGGGTTTAAAGTAAATTTGCATCAAGCATAGAACATCTACGAAAATTTACAACAACCCACTAAATAAATTGGCAAGGTTTTTGCAACATATATAGGTGGTTTTTCCGTGTTGCAAAAGGAGGTGTTGGAACTTGGAAGGTGACCATTGGAGTATATTTGTAATGGATTCAAGGGGGTGAAAGGATCTGATAAGGATCGAATTACAAAAATCTAACAAATAGGCCATACTGGGTTAGGATATTACTGTTTTGGGACATCCAAAGTTGAAGGTGCATTATGGATATCTTGGGCTTTTGATATGTGTTAGTGATGTTAGTGCATTGTGTTTGATGAGCACTCACTAGAATGTGTTCCATGAAGAAAAAAATCCCACAAGTTTGAGATGGATTTAACCATTTGGCATTGTAAGGTGTGTTATACCTTGGTTTTGAGGATACAGTTAGAACCATCTTAGAGTGTGATGGGTTGTAACATGGACTTAGGTCCACTTGCATGGGTTGAGGTGTAAATGTACCCCATGAGTTGAGGAAAACAATGCTTACGTATATAAAGTGTTTATGATATAAGATTAATGATATTTTATTGGAGAATGGAAGAGGAAGATAAGAAAGGAGAGGCATTGAGGTTTGTTGTAAATCGATCAAAAGGAAGAAAAAATGCATCGTATTAGCAATATTTTTCAAGTTGCCTCTTCAATAGGAATAAATTTTAGCTGGAGCTAGGGAGTTGGCCTCAAAAGCATTTATTGGGTAATCTAGAAATCCAAGACTTGACATATCCAAGCTAGTCCATTAGATATATTGGTCTTGGGAAAATGTTGCAAAGACTAAGGTGCAAATATCCCCTTTTTAATATGGGTTTTAAGCCTTCTATTTGAGAATTCTAAAAACAAGGTCATGATCTTGAAAGGAGGTCCTTGATTTTACCAAAACTCAATGCCCATGCTTAATCGATGGCATGATTCTATCTATTTGGGTTTGGCATTGAACATTAATATCTATCTTCGAGTCTAGTTATCAATCTGCCATTTTTATGTGTAGAGAATGCCTTAAGAGCTATGGGGGATAATATGGTTATTTTCCAACACCCCTCCATTGAAACCCTATAAAGAGATGTTGTGTCCCATTTTGTTGTCGCAATATTTCAACCATGATCTCTTCCTATAAGGATGGCCTTGAAGGGAGGGTATGTAAAGGAAGTGTAAACTTAACAAACTTTCATGTTGTGTCGAAGGATAGGTATAGATTGCAAGTGTCTCTAGACGTGTTGACAAAGGTGAAGGGAAATGGAGTTTACCTCCTATTGCAATGCCTTCTATTCCACCATTCGAGGTGTTAAAGGGCACTGAATTCAAGCATCATAGGTGAAAGCTCATGAAGATCTTAAAAATGAGAAGGTAGGTGTAATTTAGCGTAGGATTGATTCTTTAACGGTTGAATTTTTGGGTGAGATTTCCAAGAAAATGGAAAATTTGAAGCCCTACCAATACCACCTATAGATCAATACCACCTATAGATTAAGTAGAGTATGAGAAAATTCTTCCTAATACTCAAAGAGTCTCTCCATCTGTTGTCCATGGGATCCATGGAAATTATGTTCAAGTGTCAATAAATTGTGTTAAGATATCATCTTTTATTTACGGCACATATACTTCTTCAACTAGTGGTGGAGAGTCCAACCAATGAAGAGGCAATGCTGTTCATTTAGAAGGTTGGCATCAATCAAGTATTCTCCCTCTTTTCCAAACTCTAATATGAGTGTGCATAATGGACTTATTATTGTAAATAATTTCAAATATTGGATTATGTTGAAGTTTAAGAGCTTGAAATGGTTTCCTCAACCTACAAATATTTAAAGGAACTATGTGTTTTTCAATTAGACCCTTGGGGTCAGAGAGCTACAAAAAAGTAAGTCCTTATGCTATTTATAAGGGGCAGAATCTGTCATTTTTTTGTGAATTTGGTTATATTTTGTTTCCGTCTAATTTAATGTTAATAACCTAGTTGTGCGTTCATTTAGTAGATTTGTAATTTTCTATGTCAATGGATTGTCAGGTGATAGGTTTGCAAGAAAATTAATATTTATAACAAAGTTCAAAGATCTGCCTTAACCAAACAATCTAATGAAACAAACAATCTCATTGTATGGATGGTGCTGAGGTTATATCCAGAGTTGATAACTACTCGAAAAGAATAGTGAAATCTATCTAAATGACGAGCACTCCGTGAAAGATTTGAATTATATGAAATGGGTGGAGCATGATTAGAAGCAATAGATGTTGATATTCTGGTATTTGAAACCCCGTTTTGTTATGCATCTTTACCTGCAAAGAAAGAAGCCCTACCTATAACATTTCCATTTCCAAGCCCAGGGAATTCAAGGTGGTCAAAAGGAACTTCACTGCAAAGAGGCGATCAATTTGGTACATAAAAGGTGGCCTCTTCATGAACATGGCCTATCGAGATGGTCAATTCAGGAACAAAAGGTAGCATATCCAAGATGATCAATTTTTGAGTGCAAGGGTGCCATGTGCATAGGAGAACATGGTGGCTATATTAGTGATACCTTCATGACAAGAGAGATTTACCAATGCCTTCTAAATATGATTCACCTTTTGAGGATTATATGCCATACATGAGCATAAACACCAGTTAACGCCCTGATAGGCAATAATAACTGATTGGAGATAAGTCATTGCTTGGTTAGGCCTAGATAATGAACTGTAGCTGCTTAGCTCATTTCATAGGCTAATGAAATGTAGCTGCTAAGCTATTCAATTGGGACTTGACCTATCCAACCCCCAAAAAACTATAGCCATAAAGATATGGTGGGTGACCAGTCCTCCCCTGGCCCATTCACCTCATCACTGACATTAAAATTACAAACATTCATTCAAATAAAAAGAATTTGAATGTGCTACAAAATTAAAATCATCACCAACATTGGGTTGGATCTGAAAAAAACAAAAAAATATTTGTCACCGAGCATCCCAATAATCTTCAATTTCCTCCCCCATCATTGGAAGAATTAGTAACGGTTTCTTTTTCAGCTGCAAAATATATGCTATATGAGCCTGAGCTCCCATTGTCTCCAACTGACATAATTCAAAAGATTGATTATTCTGCTGTGAATGTTGGTGATGCCTTATATACAATGGATGCTCTCTGTGGAGCTGTTGGAGCTAGTAGTGCCCATCCTTATGGATGTTCATATGGTTCTAGCTGTTGTGCCATCATTCCCGCCAGATGTTTATGCGGATGTTGTTTATATGATTCATGTTTTTGCTATCAGAGTGTTTCTTCTACGATTCATGCCCGCCCCAAGCTCATATGTCATTGGGCTCTCAAGCCTCCCCATTAGAGGGTTTGGTTGGGAATACTACTATCATGATTGAATGGAGTGGGCCACTAGTTGCTAGTAAGCTAAGGGGAAGCTAAAAGTTCTATCGTAGAAATCATTTCCCAAAACCCACAATGGCTTAGAAACCTTAGGCAAAGATCTCCCAAGTAACTCTGTTGCCTCGGACTGTAAGGCAATTGAAATTGAAGTGGATTTCTTAAGGCCATGGAGATGTCAAGTCTGTGAATTATTTTCACTACAAATATTTTTTTATGTGCGATTTATTGGAAAGTTCAAGGGTCTCTTGTGACTTCTTATTTAATTGATATTATAGAGAAGGAATTCCATTCATCTTGCCAAATCCGATGTCAATTTCATTGAATCGAGGCTTTTATTTCTTTCCAATTATTCCAAACCTTGATGGTAAATCTGTAGATTTACACAATTTACTGAAATGGAATTGAAATCTTATCGATAATTTCCACAAAATTCACCCAACCTAATGTTGCAAGGGTTAGAATAATAGAAAATCGTTGAACATACAAAAGGATTGATTTAAAATCTCATTGGGTAATGTTACTAGGAGAGATCCAATGGTCTATCTGTATAATTTCACAATTTCTTTAAAATAGCACATGTAATGAAGTGAAGGTTTGCATGGCAGCAAATTACCAGACATCCAGAGGTTTTCATTCAAATTTCTTTGGGTTTTTTTAAATAACATGAATTTGATTTAACATTCTGGCGTTTGCCACATACGGTGTTTGTTAGAGATAATCATTCAGAATATATGAGGAATTAAGTAGATCTATGTGGCAATTTCAATGAATGCATTCGATCTGGATTGAGTATTGAGAAAAGGAATTAGAAAAATTGTGGAAAGAGGCAAGAGATATGAATATATTTACCTGCTCAAGTAAACTTCGGGCCACTTGAAGCTTTGAAGAATCGATCCAGCCATTGTTGTCAAGCAGATCCAGGATGATCAATCTTCCATCTTTGGAGCCTCCGACTAGTATTTCCTTGTGCAAACCCTTGAACTGGCTTGAACCAGGGTTCGAATTGACTATTTTCAATGCTTAAAAATGTGGGAAGTAAGAAACCGGGGATGGGATGGATGCCCTATTATATACCGGGGATGGGACAAGCTGTTCTAGACAATAAATTACATAAGTCGCTGATATTAATACATAATAATAAAATATCTCTTTCTGAAGAGAAAAAGTCACCATCCAGAAAATTTTACATGGGAAAATGGATTCAAATATCAAACTCGGTGTTGAACCTCAAAATTATCCTCTCTCTATCATCCTTTCTCACTTTTTTCCCTTACTTTCTCATAAGATCACATATTCCAATCAATGATAAATTCCATGTTTTGTCTCAAGGAATGCATTTAAATGATTTCCATGTTATATTCTCATGTTCTTTCTATTCGAATAGATTTTTTTAATTTGGCTACAGAACGCAGCCTATTCTGCAGCTAATCATGGATTCCATAGCTGCCCTCATGGTATGACAGGTTCCAGGTGTCAAATGGAGAATTGAGCCACATGGGCATTTCCAGAATCATCTCCACACGGATTTTTTCCTATTCACTCGGTCGAGATCGATAGAAAAGAAGACCTAAGATTGTGGTCAAGGATCGTGGTCAAAGAACATTAGCCGAGAACAAAAGGACTCTTGATTTTATCTATCGTAGCAAATCAAGAGTTAAACAGTCAAATTTCAATTATATAAGTTGAATTAGCCACCTGTAGCAAAATTATCTCATAGACAGTTATGTTTATTTTCTTTAAATACCAGTTGTACAGAACTGAAAACAATTAAGTTTTAAGATTTTGTTGATACGCTGTGTATTAAGAATTTGTTCTATCATAATACAAATATCGTGTTTCCAATGATTGATTAAGTTCATTTTAACCAGCTATTATTTCAGTCGAATCAGTTACAGAAGGCCCCTGCACGGGAGGAGGTTTTTCATGCATTGTTTTAGATTAATTTTCCTTACTCTATTTTTGTCAATTCTGTTTTATGAATAGATTAATGTTTCATTCCAGTTTTGATCAGTAGCATAATGTTAAATCATAACTGTGTAAGCCTTGTTCTTCTAAAACATTTCGTGAAGATATATCCTTATGTTTTCAAATTGAATCAAGTTTGAAGCAATAAGAATATACAGTTGTCTATTTTTCTTACTATTTTGTCATTTACTTTCTTAGAATAGAATTATCAATTAATTGTATCAATGGATGTTCTCACAAGTCATTTCAAGAAGATGATTCTAAACTAAATGATTGAATTTGTAATTGATACATTTATTGAGTTTTTCCTATGCACATTTTACTTACTTTCTAGGAACTTAGAAACTAAGGTATAATTGATTTCTTACAAAACATATCAAGAGGGTAATACTTCACATTGAATGTTGGAGTAAATCAAACATAACATTAGTTGTTTATAGTTAGCTTTACATGATTTCACATTTACTTTTAGATCCTCATTTAGTTGCATCACCTATAATCCAAAAGGTCATTCCAAGAAGTTGATCTAATAATATTTCAAGAAAGAATGATTGAATGTTTAATTAATGCAATTACTGAGTTATCTTCTACATACTTTACTTTATTTTCTAGATCATTAGGTGTAATTGGTTACTTAACATCATCTCAAGAAGGTGACACTTCATATTGAATTCTGGAGTAGCTAAATATACATTAGTTATTTTCCTTTGTACACTTTGCTTACTTTTCTAGAACATTAGAAGTTAAGGTGTAGCTTGTTGCTTAAACATCATCTCAAGAAGGTGACACTTCATAATTGAATGCTCGAGTAACTAAATATACATTAGTTGTTTTATGATTTCACATAGAACAACACTGTAATTTCAATCTTAGTTATAGGAATTAGATCCATGGAATAGGACTAATGTTAAGATAGAATTCATTAAGATAGATACTCTGTTTTTCAGATTAGATTCTAACTAGCCAATAGTCTTTGATTTATTTTTATGTAAATTATTTTTAACTTAGGAACACTTCCTTTTATTCCTTTTTAAAATTGATTAGATTCATTTAATTTCTGTCATAATTTTAGATTAAACATTCTTAGACATCAAAGAACAAAACCCCCAAAAAAACATAAGATACAAACATCAAAGTAAGAAGAAGGTTGACTAAGCACATACGGTGTACCACACTTCATCAGTTTACAAACCTTGGTTGATAATTTATGCAAGAAATTTAAGACATTAAATTGACTAAACATTTTAGCACCATTTCTGGGGAAGTGTAATTAGGTAAACTCATTTCTTACATCTAAAAAAATGATATGCGTAGAGAAAGAGACTCTAGGGGTAGATTGATAGCTAGAGGAAGGAGTTTAATTCCTACAACAACACTCACTCCACCAAGACTACGAAGTGATACACGTCCATCTCAAACTCATATTCCATACTTCACTAGCTATAGAATTCCTGAAGTTCTAAGGTCAGAAATCCAATTAGGAGGACCTCCTACTTCATCCATTGAGGCAGTCTTAGAGGAAGAAGATCCTAGATCTCCAATAGAAGGAGTAACCTTTTTCACCTCTATAGGGGAACATATTCTAGCTGAAGAGTTTGAAATTCCTAGTGGAAAGGAAGAAGAAGATCTTGTCTTCAACATACCATTGATAGAAGAACTAGAGGAAGAGAAGTTAACCTTTTGGTTGAATCTTATATCAGCTCTAAAGAATCCATAATGGCAGGAAGAGGAGAAGGAGGAGAAGGAGAAGGAGAAATTATAAATGGATAAAATGTAATATTTGGAGGAGGAAGAGGTAGAGGAAATGAAGGAGGAGGCAGAATAAATAGGGAATTTGATAGTTCTTTTGGATTCCCTATAGTTGATGAAGATACAAATGCCACAACGAAAAATATCTCACCTTCTTTCCTCCCAAATTTTCATGGATTAAAAGGTGAAGATCCTAAAACCTTTTTGTTTGAATTTGAAGTTTTCATGGATAATTTTAAGGATGGAAAATTATTTTGAAGTTTAAAAAATTGGCGAATCTCACTAGTCCCTAACATGCAAACTATAAAATTCTTATTGATGTATTTGCAAAATTATTCAAATTTATAATGATATTATGTATATTGTCTATATAATGTTGGCGATTTTTAACGTAAAATATTTTTATATTGTAAAATTTGGGTGAATCATTTTTATAAAAAAATGGAAATTGGTGAATCTTTTTTTTTGGAAAAACCATGGAAAATTAGCCCACCCGCAAATATTAGCCCCTAAAATTTTCCATGGAAAGACTTATGATTATTTACAAGACTCTCAAAAACTTAAGTTGTTTCCTTCAACATTGAAAGGAGCTACTTTAAAATGGTTCATGGGTTTAATCAGTCAGTCTATTAGGACATGGAATCACATGAAGAGAGCATTTTTAGGAAGGCATTTGGATTATTGCATACGTATCAATCACAAGGATGAAGTGTTTAAAATGATGCAAAAAGAGGATGAAAATTTGGAAGATTTAATTGAAAGATTCAACTATAACATAAAAAGAGAAAAAATGGATAATTTAGATCAAGATACTTTAAAAGCTCTTTTATTGAAAGCTATTAGAGATGAATGGATAGATATCCTTAACATGATGGGGAAGGGGGATGTCTCTCAATTCCCATTACCTGACATAGGCAATTTATGTATTCCTCTCTTAAGGGAAAAAGAAAAAGTTGGGAAAAGTCCAAGGGATCCTTCTCTTTCTAGGGCAAATAGATCTGCAACTAGAATAGTGAGTAGGGCAGAAATTGGAGACATGCTTGATGAATTTAGAAAAGATATTTTAGGGAGCCTTTGTGAACAGATAAACACCCTTAAATTAAAAAACAAGAAGAAATCTGAGACTGATGCTTTAGCTATTTTCTGTCCCAAATGTAGAAAGAAGCATGCTCTAAGAGAATGTCCTCTTTATGCAAAAGTCATATAAACATGTATGATTTGTTTAGAAAGTCACGAGACTAAGAGTTGTCCTTCAATTTCAGGTCTTAGGGTTGTTTTTCAAGAAGAAACAACTTCAAATCCAACAAAATCTCTTTGCTTTGTCTCTAGAAGACCATGGCAGGGGCCACAAACTCAAGGCTTTAATAGTCAAATGTATATTCATCCCCCACTAAATAATTGGAATTCTTGGAAGCAACCTTGGCCTCAATCTCAATCTCAATCTCAACCTTGGGCATAAGGAATGCAAAATAAATACGAAAGATTCTCTCAATATTACCAATATCCTCCATCATATCCAAAATATCCTCCCCAACAAATTCCTCAACAAAATCAACAACCCCAACTCCAAGATGAAAATCCACAACTCTCATTACCATTTCCACAAAGACCAAATCAGCTACCTACCCAACCATTACCAAACCCCAATAATAAAAATCCTCAAAATACCTAAATGATAGAAGGAAAACAATTTACAACCTACATGATTACTCCTCTAGATCTCAATGATGTCCAACTAAGATCTAGTAGGATATTAGAAAAGAAAAATCCTTCTGGAGTTATTCAAGAACAAGATAGTTTTGAGGAAGATCCTCTATAGCCAAATAAAATTTTTGAGGAAGGAACATCTCTTCAAAACAAAAATTCTGAAAATGAAAAACAAAAATAACCAATAAACTCAAATCCCTTAATAGAGAAACCATCAGTACCTACTTCTACACCTCCTATTCCTGAAAGACTACAAGTTTATAGAGGGGTAGAAAAGCATATCATGTTGCCCAATTATGATTTTCTAGATGACTTGAAAAATGTCTGTATCAAAATCCCTTTGTTACAGGCCATTAAAGAGATTCCAATTCTAGCCAAAAAAATAAAGGAGTTGAGCATGAAGAACCATGAAGAAAAACAAAAGAAATAAAAAGAATTCAACTTGTAGGAAAAATTGCAGACATAATGATGGGAAAAATTGCCATACAAAAATATTTAGATCCAGAAAGTCCAGTTGTAAAGAAAAATATCAATGGAGTTGAAATTCCAAATACATTGATTGATTTAGGAGCAGCAATAAACATCATGAGCAAACAAACCATGGAAAAAATCAAGCTTCATAATATTCTGTATACACCCACATTACTGAAATTAGTAAACAAATCTGTAATCAAACCAGATGGTGTGTTAGAAGATATTTTAGTGTCCTTAGACTCTTGGGAGTATCCTGTTGATTTTATGATCTTAACTCCTAAGAAAAATCTAGGAGGACATCCACTTATATTAGGAAGACCTTGGTTGGCTACAGTTGATGCTTTCATTAGCTGTAGATCTGGTGACATGTATATGTCTGATAGTAACTCAACAAAGAAATTTACTCTATATCCTCTAGCATGAACAATCACAAATTTAGATGACAAAGAATTGATTGATGATGAAAATGATATACAGCCTCTCTTTACTATTTCAACCATTAGTGAAGATAGTCAAATCTTAAATTGAATGGAAAATTTTGAATCATCCCTAGAATATGAACATGATCAATTTGAAGAAAAATCCAATATTGAATACTTGTCATCTAGGAAGATGTCTCTTTATTTTATGGAAGAGTTTGGTAGCTCTACAGTTGAAATCTTTTCAGGGAAAACTTTGAACATAAACAATAACTTGGAGAGATTACAATGGGAAAATTTAATCAAAACATTACAACAATATTCTTCTGCATATGCATGGGAATACACTGACATGAAAGGAATTAGTCCTAAGACTTGTATACGTCACATATACATTGAGGAAAATTGTAAACCTATCATAAAACCTTAAAGAAGGATGAATCCGAATCTTGGGGAAATTGTGAAAGAAGAGTTGCAAAAATTGTTGAATGTAAACTTTATCTACCCAAGTTTAGACAGTCAGTGGGTTTCCCCTTTAGTGATTGTGCCAAAAAGGAATGGTAATGGAGGGTATGCATTGATTATTGAAAATTTAATAAAGCTACCCTAAAATTTCATTTTCCTTTACCCTTTATAGATCAAGTATTGGATACATTAGCAGGTAAGAAGTATTTCTCATTCCTGGATGGTTTTAGTGGTTATAATCAAATTTAGGTAGCACCTAAAGATCAAGATAAAACCACATTCACCTGTCTATGGGGGACTTATGCTTACCGAGTACTTCCTTTTGGATTGTGCAATGCACCTACAACATTCTAGGGGGCAGTACTAAGAATTATTTCTGATCTAATACATGATTGTGTAGAGATGTATATAGATGACTTTACCGTTTATGGGAATACATTTGAAGAATCTTTAGAAAATTTGGAAAAGATTCTTAAAATATTTAAGGAAGAAAACCTTTCACTAAGCCATGAAAAATGTTTTATGATGTTTACAAAAGGGATTGTTTTAGGAAATCACATTTCAGGAGATGGAATTAAAGTTGATAAATCTAAAGTTGAAGTCATCTCCAAACTATAAATTCCAATTTGTCAAAAGGATGTTAGAAGTTTTCTAGGATTCACAGGATATTATAGAAGATTTATAGAAAATTTCACTAAAATTGCATCCCCACTCTTCAAGTTACTCACCAAAGATTGTAAATTAAGTTAGAATCCTGATTGCTAGTTGGCATTTGAGACTTTAAAAGAAAAAATTTCTAAAGCACCCATATTAAGAGGTCCAAATTGGAAACTACCTTTTCACATTTCAATAAATGCTTCAGATAAAGCTCTGGGAGCTGTATTAGGACAAAAATATTTGATCCCCTATGCCATCTATTACACAAGCAAGAATTTGACTCCCACAAAGTTAAATTACACTGTAACTGAAAAGGAATTCTTAGTTGTTGTTCATGCTATCAACAAATTCAGACATTATATAACAGGCTATAAAATCTTTGTTCATACAGATCACTCTGCAATTAGATACTTAATGAATAAATCTATTACTAATGATAGAGTTACAAGATGGTATTTACTCCTAGAAGAATTCAACATCACCGTTCTAGACTAACCGACAAAACAAAACATAGTTGTTGATTTCTTGTCTAGAATTCAAAATTTCAAAGATGACACTCCAGTTGAAGATAAATTTCTTGATGAATATCTTTTTGCTATAACTACTTAGACTCCTTGGTTTGCAGATATTGCCAATTACTCAATCATAGGAAAATTACCTTCACATTTGTTTCCTAGGTAGAAAATAAAAATCATTCAAATGAGTGCAAGATACTCATGGATTACTAATGAATTGTATAAAACGGGTCCATATCTCATTATTAGAAGATGTGTTCAAGAAGATGAATTGCTTGAAATTCTTAAGGCAAGTCACGATGAACCTTGTGGTGGACACTTTGCTGACAAGAGGACAACCTATAAAATCCTTCATTTGGGATATTATTGGCCATCCATCTTCAGAGATGCCAAATAATATGTCAAAAGGTGTGACAGCTGCTAAAGGGTAGGGAAACCTTCTCATTCAGATGAAATGCCATTACAAAATCAGGTACTCATTGAACCTTTTAAAAATGGACCTTGGATTTTGTTGGACCAATCAATCCACCATCTAAACAAAAGAAGTATATTTTGGTATGTACTGATTATGTCACCAAATGGGTAGAATATAAAGCATTACCTTTTGCTAACGAATGTTCTATAGTTAATTTTATTCTTAAGGATATATTCACTCATTTTGGTGTTCCAAGAGAAATTGTGATAGATCAGGGATCCCATTTTACATCCAATTTGGTGAAAAGGCTCATGGAAGATTAAAAAATCAAGCACAAAAATTCTACTCCTTATCATCCACAAGCAAATGGTCAAGTAGAGTCTACCAATAAATTGATTGAAGGAATTCTCACTAAGACTGTGCATCTACACAGAAGAGATTGGGCATAAAGGCTTCATGAAGCCTTATGGGCCTACAGAACTACATGGATGAATACAATATGACATACTCCCTATGAACTTGTTTATGGGAAGCAAGTCCCGTTCCCTATAGAGTTTCAGATCCGAACCTTCAAGATGGCAGTTGAATTGGGACTTGATTTATCAGAAGCACAAAAAAATAGACTGGAGAAACTCAATGAACTTGATGAAATCAGACAAGATGTAGTTCAAAGAACTAGTATAGTCCAGCAAAAAAGGGCTAAATGGCATGATAAGTGTATCAAGGAGAATAAGTTTCAAGTAGGGGATTGGGAACTTTGTTCGATTCGAAATTCAAAGATTTTCAAGGAAAGTTTCAGACTCATTGGCTTGGGCCATATGAGATTGAAAAATTCTTTGATAATGGATCAGTGAAGATACGGACAATAGATGAAGAAAAGGTACCTCTTCTTGTGAATGATCATCGATTGAAAATATATCATAAGCCAATTTCAAGAGAAGAGTTTATCAAGATTTTCCAAGATAATACTAATATGAAGTTAGTAAAGAAGAATTATTCTTCTTCACTAAGCTTTTATTTTTCCTATAAAAAAAAAATTGTATAAGGATGAAAACCAATCAATGATTGGCATACTGATACAGAAAATACGGGGTGAAAATCATAGATTTTTGATATCCTATATTTTCCATTCCTTTTCTATAATAAGCAGTGACACAAAACTACATTCATATTCCATCTTTGCAGCTCATAATCTGCAAATTCACTCCATTTTATAGTTTCATTCCATTTCCAAGTCATATTCCACTTTCATTCCATTTCACAGTCATAGTCCACTTTCATTGCATTTCACAGTCATATTCCACTTCCATTTCATTCCACAACCATATTTCATTTTATTTTTTTTACATATCACATTCCACAGTTGATCACATTCTACAGCTGACTACATTCCGCAGCTGATCACATTCTGTAGCTGACTACATTCTGCAACTGATTCCATTCTACAGCTAATACTATTCTGCAGCCACGTTACATTTCATTCAGCAATTCTGACACAATTGTACATCCTACAAAAAAATGATGATTACAGGAAATTGAAGGATTATGTTTTGAAGACGAACATGTTAAAGGGTACCTAAAGGATCAACACCAAAGAAACAACAAATGAAAATGTTAGTTCTAAGAGGTAAAGTGAAAAATTTTATTTTAATAGCAAGGTTAAAACATTAGCATGTATAATATGGATGGTCATATGCTTCCTTGACAGATCATCATTTGATTTTATTGTGATTTCCATCATACCACAGATCAGCCACATCCTCTGCATTATGTCTCATAATGGTCCATAATTGACTCTCTCATTGATTATTAACGGTCATGATTGGTTGACGTGACATAATCGTCTATGTTTCTTCAAAACACTTACCACTTATTTATTCCTACAAACCCTTGATACCTTTCATCAGATACGTAACCCAATTCATTTCATAAACAGAGAAGAGTAATTCTGAAGGTTGAGAACGTGGCAGGCATGGGACTGATAGTTAGATCAGAACCGGTGGGAACAAAGTATATGGAAGGATACCCTCAAATCAAGGAAATGTTGCAGAAAGTTGGATGGCTCAAATTCGTAGAGAAATTTGATGGTTTTCACAAGGAAATTACAAAATGTTTTTTCTCGGTATTTTGATGGTACAGAAGTGGAAATTGGAGACATAAAGTTCACATTTACTAATTCATTCATGGCAGAAGCCACAAAACTTCCAAGGCTTGGCGAAATATGGTTAAAAAACAAGGATTTCCATAGTGAATCATGGAAATTTATACTCAAAAACCCAGGTATGGATGTCTCCGTTTTTAGAAAAGGTATCCCTAGCTCAAGTCTTAAAAGTAAATTGAGGAACATGCTCTTGGTTTTACAAAAATTTATCACCTGTGAAGGAAGGTTTGGTTGCATGTATGTATACCATATTCGTTTACTGATGAATTTCTTAGAGAATGGTGAAATAAATCTCCCATTCTTTCTGCTAAATAGCTTAAAAAGGATGTCCACAAACATGCAGAAGTGAATATAGTTTATAGATGCATCATCATAGGTTGGTACAGATACTGGTTGAGTTTCATTTAAAAAACATATGAGATACCTGGGAGAGTTTTCTTATTAGAAACCATTTTCAGGAAGCACCGGAACAACCCAAAGAAGATAATGTCAAAAAGAGTAGAAGGAAGAAGATTGATACAAACATTGAAGACAAACCTACATCTTCATTGCAGAAGAATGGTGAAAATATCATCTCTTAATAGCTGACAGAGATCAAAAAGTAAAATAAAATCAAGGCAGGAGGTAAGATAAGAAATAAGAGTAAGGATACATATGAGGAAAATATAAATCCTCCACAACTGATAAGGATCTCCAGACTCTGAAGTTCGATGAAGAAAACACTATCAAAAGAGACAGATTTTATAAGTTTAGATGAAGAAACTCCAATACCATATCCTATCAATATTTCTTTTCCACACAGTCCTCAAAATTATCCTATTCATAATTTTGAAGGTAGCCCCAACAGAAAATATCTAGGCATAGACCCAACACAACAAGAAATATATGATTACATAGAATCATTGGAGAAGAGAAGTGCAACAATGAATCCTATCAATCCACAAGAACCTCTAGTTGAAACTCTCAAACAAGAAATTTATGAACTAGAGATATTGAATAGACATATCAAATAGAAGAATAAGACCTTGAAGCAACAGAACAAGTTGGAAAAGTTAATTCATGGCAATACCATTCTGCATTTAGGAATTTGGTACAAGAAGAAAAGGGAGTTGAAAAGAAAGAACAATTCACTAAACAAGGCAATCATTAATCTCAAATACAAGCTTCTTATGAGAAAACCCATGACAACAATCACTTCAAACAAAAGCAAAAGAAAGAAATTGGAGAGGAGAATTCACATTTTTGGCAAATTGCATGAGGACATGTAATGAATTCGGAGTGGGGGTAGGTTGAACCTTAGAATTATCTTCTCCCTTTCATCCTTTATCACCTTTTCCCCTTACTTTCTCATAAGATCACATACCCCAATCAAGGATAAATGTCATGTTTTGTCTCAAGGAATGCATTTAAATAATTTCCATGTTATATTCTCATGTTCTTGCTATTCGAATAGATTTTTGTAATTTGGCTACATAACGCAGCCTATTCTGCAGCTAATCATGGATTTCGTAGCTACTCTCATGGTTTGACAGGTTCTAGGTGTCAAATGGATAATTGAGCCACATGGGCATTTCCAGAATAATCTCCACATGGATTTTTTCCTATTTACTTGGTCAAGATCGATAGAAAATAAGGTCTAAGATCGTGGTTAAAGAATGTTAGCCAAGAATAGAAGGGCTCTTGATTTGATCTGTAAAATCAAATCAAGAGTTAAACAGTCCAATTGCAATTATATAAGTTGAATTAGTCACATGTAGCATAAATATCTCATAGACAGTTATGTTTATTTTCTTTAAATACCGGTTGTACAAAACCGAAAACAATTAAGTTTTAAGCTTTTGCTGATACGCTGTGTATTAAGACTTAGTTCTATCATAATATAGAGATCATGTTGCCAATGATTGCTTAAGTGAATCTTTAACCAACTAGGATTTCCACTGAATTAGTTGTAGAGGGCCCCTACATTGGAGGAGGTCTTTCATGCATTATTTTAGCTTAAATTTCCTTGGTTTTTATCAATTCTGTTTTCTGAGTAGATTAATGTTTCATTCCTATTTTGATCAGTAGCATAACGTTAAATCATAACTGTGTAAGCCTTGTTCTTCTAAAAACTTTTGTGAAGATAGATCCTTCTATTTTCAAATTGAATCATGTTTGAAGCAATAAGAAAATACAATTATCTAGTTTTCTTACTGTTTTGTCATTTACTTTCTTATAATAGAATTATCAATTAATTGTAACAATGGATGTTCTCACAAGTCATTTCAAGAAGATGATTCTAAACTAAATGATTTAATGTCTAATTCATACAATTATTGAGTTTTTCCTCTGCACATTTTACTTGCTTTCTAGGAACTTAGAAACTAAGGTATAATTGATTTCTTACACAACATATCAAGAGGGTAATACTTCACATTGAATGTTGGAGTAAATCAAACATACACTAGTTGTTTACAGTTATCTTTACATGTTTTTTCATTTACTTTTATATCCTTATTTATTTTCATCACTGATATTCCAAAAGGTCATTCCAAGAAGTTGATCTAATCATATTTCAAGACTAAATGATTGAATGTTTAATTAATGAAATTACTGAGTTATCTTATGCATACTTTACTTGCTTTTCTAGATCATTAGGTATAATTGGTTAGTTAACATCATCTCAAGAAGGTGACACTTCATATTGAATGCTGGAGTAGCTAAATATACATTAGTTATTTTCCTTTGTACACTTTGCTTACTTTTCTAGAACATTAGAAGTTAAGGTGTAGTTAGTTGCTTACACATCATCTTAAGAAGGTGACACTTCATAATTGAATGTTGGAGTAACTAAATATACATTAGTTGTTTTCTACTTTCACTTAATAGGACTAATGTTAAGATCCATGGAATAGGACTAATGTTAAGATAGAATTCATTAAGATATATACTCTATTTTTCAGATTAGATTTTAACTAGCCAACATTATTTGATTTATTTTTATGTAAATTAGTTTTAACTTAGGAACACTTCCTTTTCTTCCTTTTTAAAACTCATTTGATTCATTTAGTTTCTTTCATAGTTTTAGATTAAACATTCTTAAAAATCAAAGAACAAAACCCCCAAAACAACATAAGATGAAAACAACGAAGTAAGAAGAAGGTTAACTAAGCACATACAGTGCACCACACTTCATCAGTTTACAAACCTCGGTTGATAATTTATGCAAGAAATTTAGGACATTAAATTGAATAAACACTTTGTATCCAAAAAAGTTTACGTGAGAAATGGATTTGAAAGTCAAATACCATGAATAGAGACTACTTCAAATTGAATGGGTAATACATTCATATAAAGGATACAATATTCAACTTAAAACTCTTTCCGATGTCTCAATTGGGATGAAAGAACTCTTTCTGGTGTCTCAATTGGGATGAAAGATAATAATCAAATGAGCGATCAGTCGCTCACAACATGGAATATTTCAAAAGAGAGGAGTGATTTTTTTCACATATTTTTTTTTCCCTTTTTTATCATTTAGTTGAATTTATTTTTATTTTGAAGATCTCAAAAGATCATTTATTTTAATGAAGATGAAATCATTTTTAATGAAGAAAGCTTAAGTCTTAAGCTAGATGTTACACTTTGAAAAATACAATAATATTATGAGAAATTTATTTAAGTCCACTCAAACCATCTTTGGACTCTTCCAAAATGAAACATTCAAAACCAAGGAAAAAATTATTTCATCATAGAAAAAGTGAACGTGCTTTCATGGATATTTTTCGTCCTCATGTTGTCTATACATCTAATTATTTTGGAAGAACTCCAATATCTATCCCAATTTGAGGCAATAATTTCAACAAGGACATTGATGTGACCCTTGAGAACTAAATCCAAGAATTGGTCTTTGCTTAATATGATAGGGAAATGCATCTTCGCTTATCATATAATCACCCCACTAAGTGGTATTAAGGAGATGAGTTAATGTATTTTTTCCTCTTTAAGTACTATTATAGGGTCTATTTTGAGCGTGTATATGTGTTCTTCTCAACAATAACTTTCCAACCATTGTATTCTTGATTAATTATGGGTCATGAATAGAAAGATATGACCTTCTAAAAATTTGTTCATGTTCTCTTTTTCTCAACCACACTAGCAATCATAATAGTGATGTGGCAGCATGTTCACCCAACATTCGTATTATGCCGTGTCACAACTAGAATATTTCATCCTTGGGTTCACACTTGTTGATACATTCATCTTTGCTTAACCACTTATTGGGTTTGTTGTTTTCTTAATATGATAGGCACAATCATATTCTCTTATCATGTACACAGCCCCCCTAAGTGGTATTAAGGAGGTGATTTAATGCCTTTTTTTTCCTCTATAAGTACTATTATAGGGTCCTTTTTGAGCTTGTATATGTGTTTTTCTCAACAAAAACTTTCCAACCATTATAATATTGCTTAATTATGAGACATACGTAGAAATATAGGAACTTCTAAATATTTCTTCAAGTTCTCTTTTCCTTAACCACGTCAATGATCACAATGGTGATGTGGCAGCAATTTCACCAGTCATCTATACTATGCCATGTCACAACTAGTATGATTCCCCCTTGGGTTTACACTTGTTGAGACATCCATATTTTCTAAAGTTCTTATTGGGTTATAATTCTACTACTCCACAATTCTATCACATTCTCACCAATCTTCTCATCGTGCCAAGCCTTTTAAACCATGCGACACAGTTCACATGAACATTTTATCTATGCAATACGTCACATATAGGAAAATGTTAACCTATATAATAGCACATCACACAATTTTTCTTTGTACACATCCTACTTTTCCCTGTGTCTTCTATTTCTCCCACCTCTTCTTCCTTGTTATTTTCTTCCTCTATCCCTTATCTTTCCTTTATTTTTCTTTCTCTCTTTCTTCATTGCATGATGAAACTATTTTATTTTGTGGCAACCCCCTTTCCTCATTTTTATCACATCTACAAAGACTATAGACATGCAACAACTAACCAATATGTGACATGTGTTAACCTCAAAGTTTACAAGAGGTGCAACAACCAATTAGAGCATGCCACATTTCCTCCTCAAAGTTTTCAATGATACGACAATGTGACACATGTCACAAGACAAATATTTCCCAACTCATGATATTCCAATGAGGATTTACTACATTTCCTTTCAAAATTTAATGGACTCTATCATATCATGTGAATTTGTTTGTGTAATACAACCTATATCACATAAAAATAATTCTATGCAATACATAAAAAACATTAAGAAAGCCCTGAAAACCATCCAAATTTTTACAAACATGTGCCTAAGTGTTTTCCATAGGGTGAGACACTTCTCTAAGACCCTTAGGCTTCTATAAAACTAAAAAAAGGCATGAATAATTAAAAAATAATTGGTTTAAGTGTTCATAAGCTTAGGTTTTCAAGGGAATAACTTAGTTTTTCAAGGTGTTCATACCTACGTCCCATCCCAGAGGAAGAATGATGTGTGCATTCGATGATGTATGATGTTCGACTGTAAAAAATGGGTTGGACACAAATCAATTTTTGGCATGTTCAAACTTCAGAGATTGAAATTCTCTTTTGAGTAATTTTTAATTTGGTGAGGACTTAAGGATGATAAATATGATGAAAAAAGGGAAGAAAATCACCCAAAACCTCCAATGTAGATCTCACATCTCCTTGTCCTCTTGGAGGAATGTTATGTGACATTTTTCCTTACCAAACTTTCAGTGATGATTATCTTAACAAACGAACATCAATAGTGTTTGACTATTTGTAATACTATTAACAAAATAAAATATTTTTGTATTATGACCAAAAAACAACCATTTCATTGGAATTTTGACATTTTCTGACTAGAGAGATGTTGTCCAACTAGAAAAATATTGACTTCGTAAAACATCAATATTCTGATAAATAGATAATTCACTTGGTCAAAAATTGGATATATGAGGAACATTTAATTGTCGTCACATATATGATGAAAAAAATTATCATTGTATATTTGACTAACATATTGTTAGATATTCGACAATAACTGTGTTTATTGGATATCTAAAAAATGTCGAGGCTTTAAAAAAAACAAAAATATTTGCAAGAAAAATCTGACAGTATGACTAAACTATTGGAGAATGACCTCAGATTTTTGGTCCATATGTACTAGCAGGGGTTACGGGTTAGGGGTTAAGGGTCACAGGTTAAGCGGATAAGGGGTTAAGGCTTAGGGGGTTTGCAGATTTTAGGTTAGGATTTAAAGGCTTAAGGTTTAATGGGTCAAGGGGCTAATGGGTTATGAGTTATGAATGAATGTGTTAAGGGATTATGGCTTGGGGGTTAAGGGGATAGGGAATTTAGTGGTTATGGGTTAAGGGCTTAATATGGGTTGTGATAATGGGGCCCCTAATCCCCTTATCACCCTTTAAAAGAAAATACATGAAGGATATTTAGGGGAATTTTGACTGTCCATAAAATGTGGATCAAATTTGAGGACCTTGTTGCTCTTTTCCTTGAACCCTAGTAGTGCTTGGAGGTTGTATTTGGAGGGGTTAGTGAACAAAAACTTAATATGACCAAGAATATTAGTGTTGGAGTACCTATGGTTTGGGAGAAAGGCTTAAGGGTTTTAGAAGTTAAGGGGTGTAAAAATTCCTTGAAATCCCACAACTTCTTGAATGAAAAAATCTAAAACTAATTTTGTTACACCAAGACACAAGATTTATCTATGATAGATAAGTAGCGGAACAGAAACACAATCACACATACTAACAAAATATTTTTCTGGGGAACTCAACTAGGAAAACCCTCTACTTGTTGTAGATTTTATTGGCGGAAATTGAGCAAATAGAATACTTTACAAGGAAAATTGTTCCAATAGAGTATAAGGTTGTTCTCTCTACTAATACTTAGCTCGAAACCTCCCTGCAAGAACTCAACTCAACCCATATTTCTTTGCATTGAAGTCTCTTATTTCCTAGCATTAGAAAAGCCCCTATTATTTAAGAATTAACTCCTAACTTTTAGTGCAGTTCTAGAAGGAAAAATATCTTTGTGATCTGCATAGAGGATCCTCCTTGATACATTGTTCCTACAACAAGCTCTCACAAAAACTCGTGGTTACAAATGTGATACAATTATGTGCCTTTGTCATCCTTGTAAGCCTTTCGATGCATGCTATAATTGGAAAGCTAATTTTTAGAACTCAAAATTGTGATTGATGTGTTAACTGAGTCAAACTAACTCTTCTAATTCACTCTTGCCTCTTATAAACTCGCACTTGGAGAACAATAAAATTGAGCCTCCAATTTCTTCACGAGTTAGCTACTCCATAAAATCACCCTTGAAATCGTGCATGTTAAATGACTAATCTAGGTCTTTCTTGACTAAGGGACAAGTCAAGAAGACCTTCCTTGCCACTATTTTCAACACTCCCTCTTAGCAAGGAAGGGATTTTGTACAACTCCCAAATTATCTCTAAAATGGACAAAAGTGCTTCTTTCCAATGCCTTGGTCAAGATATATGTTGTTTTATCCTATTTTGGGATGTATGGAAACTTTACTATCCATTTATGCACAATATTTGAGATGATGATACCTAATATCGATAAGCATTGAGCGTCATGAAACAATGGGTTATCAAAGATCTTATGCATCTCTAATTATCATAGTGTATCACAGTAGGCTCCATCCCCTTTCTGAAAAGTCCCACAAGAAACTTACTGATCCAAATAGTCTTTCATGTTGCCAAATTGGAAGCCATATGCTTAGCCTAAACTAAACTGAGTGCAATTGATCTCTGCTTCCAACTGTACTTCTAGAAACACCTGCTGACCCAATTTTTGAAGATGCCACCTAAAGTACTCTTTTGATTTATGGAGCATCCTGCCCAATTTACATCTGTGAATCCCCTAATCCTCACTCCATCAACATGTTTGTACTACAAACCATAATATATTGTTCCTCTAAGATACCTAAAAACATTTTTCACAACAACCCAGTGAAATTTGGTTCATTGACTCATGCTCATAAGAGCCTCTTGTGCCTCTTCTCCAACAATTTGTGAACTGACTCAGTTTGTTGACTACAAAACAAATATCAAGTTGTGTATTTACAAAGTACATCAACGAAATGATGATTTTTTTGTGTATTATAGCTTCTACTCACTTTTCTCTACTAGAATCCACCTTCCTCTAGTTTGTGACTTTATGTGTGGCCATGGGCCTGCAATCCTGCATATGAAATCTCTACAGAATATTTTGTAGTGTACTTACATTGTCCCATGAAGATATCACCATCACCTTACCAAACCTCCAATGCAAGGAAATAATGCATAATCCCCATATCCTTCATCTCAAACTCCCTTGCAAGGTCCTCCTTGCAATCAGATCAAGGTTTCTGCTTCAGTCAATATAAGGTCATCAACATAGAGCACTAGAATGCGTGGAAACCCTCCAACCATGATGCAGTACAAGTTGGCATCTGCCTCACTCTTAGTGAAGCCTCATCCTCAAAGGTAGCTATAAATACGAGTGTACCATGCTCTTGGAACCTGCTTGAGCAAATAAAGAGCTCTCTTCATCCTGCACACATGTGTGTCTCTGTCAAACTGCTGAAATCCCTCTAGTTTCTCCATTTAAAGGTCCTCCTAAACCATTTTGTTGAGGAATGATATCTTCACGTCCATCTAGTGGATATTCCACCCCACTTATGTTGCAAGTACCAAAATAGTCCTCATGGATGAATATTGTGATACTGGGGAAAAGGTATCATCGTAATCTATGCCCTCAATCTATGAGAAGACCTTAACCACAAACATGGCCTTGTACTTCTCCACACTCACATCTGCTCCATGCTTCACCTTGTACACCCAGCATGATCCTACAACTAATTTTCCCTTAGGTTGTGGCACAATCTCTTAGAAATCATTCTTCATGATGGAGGGATATTCCTCCACCATGGCATCCTTGCAAACTTGCTTAGAAGCTACCTCCTTGTAACTAAAAGGCTCAGTGTCCACCATTCTTGTCATCAATGCCATATATTCAGTGTAATTTTGTGGTTACTCACTTTACTTGAACATGGTTCTAGGAGCTTCAACTTGCTCCTCAGCCTCCTGAATCAAATTCATGGCCCACTTATCTTTCTTCCTCCCAATGTTATGATTCTACTCTTGTCTTGGTATCTTCTCCCATGATCCTAGCTAAGGCTCCTCATTAGGAGTGAGTAGTTCCTCCAGCTCATGTACTCCAACCTACTCTCACTCTAAGGATTCCCTTAGATCTATAGATTCCTGAAACATCACATTTCGTTTAATAATAGTCTTCTTGAGTCCTAGCAGATAGACCTTGTATGCATGAGTTGTCTCATTGTATCCCACAAAATTAACCTTTTCTGTTGTGGGATCCAACTTCTTCCTGCAATGTTTGGACACATGGCAATAAAATTGTGTGCCAAATATACAAAACTGTGAAACATCATGCCTCTTTCCTGTGAAAGCCTCCTCCAGTGTAACTCATACAAGAACCTTGTGTGGACTCCTATTTTGTAGAAATATTGTAGTGTTGCATGCCTCTACCCAAAAGAACACAAGCAATCCCTAATCATTCAACATGGCCTTGGTCGCTCCAAAAATATTGCGGTTCATCCTCTCACCTAACCCATTCTGCTTAGGGTTATGAGGTGTTATCAACTCTCTCCTAATTCTATCCTTCACAAACAAAACTTTGAAGGAATTAGAGGAATATTCTTCACCATTGTCACTCCTCATTGCCTCGATCTTCTTCTCTATATATTTTTCTACCAAGGCCTTAAACTCCATGAACTTGGTTAATACCTCATCTTTCTTCTTCATAAAAAATATCCAATTTTTCCAAGAATAATCATCAATGAAAGTAACATCATACCCATGTCCCATAAGAGATGGAGAAGAGAAGGGCCTGCATACATCTGAATGCACCAGCTCCAAAAACCATTTGTCTCTGTTTTCTAAACCTTGAAAAGTACTCTTGCATGCTTTCCATGTGTGTACCCCTTGCACACATCATGCTAGTCAAAACCAAACACTGGCAATCTTGTGTTTATTTGTTTAAGAATCTTCAACACCACGTTATGCAAGTATCCCATGAATTATGCCAAATTTATCCAACATCTCTAGTCTTCTCACCACCTACCTTATTTCTCAAGGATACGCAAGTCTCTACCTACAACTTGTACATGTTCCTTGCCCTCACACATATCTTCTTCACTAATCCAGAAGCGAAGTGCTTGAGGTATGCCTTACCTCTATTTAAGATGACTTTATATCCCTTGTCCTCAAGGTTTGCTACTGAAACAAGGTTATTCTTTAGTCATGGAACATAAAGAACATCTCTAAGATGGAGAGATCTTCCAGACTCCCTCTCAAATATGATAGCACCAACCCCCTTGTTCGTGTACTTTCCATTATCTCCTAGCTCAATATGAACCTCCATGTTCTTCTCCTCCAACTTGTTGAAATACTCCTTGTTCCCATTCATGTGGAAGGAGGCTCCATAATCAATATACCATGTGTTTCTCCCTACTAAGCTTTCCATGTAAGCTATCAATGATAAATATCTCTCAAACTGAGAAGCAAACCCATCTACCTCAATTGATGCAACTGCATGATTCTTATTAGACCTCTTATTCTAATTAGGACACTTAGTAGCATAGTGTCCAAACTCATGGAAATGAAAGCACATGATCTTACTTATATCTTTCTTCTTTTTCTCTCCCTTCTGACTAGACTCGGTCTTCCCTTTGCCCATCTTTCCCTTGACATTATCTACAAGAGAAATATTATTATTTTCCTTAGTCTTTGTTGATCTACCATATCGAGTTCCTCTCCAGATCTTCTCTTGAACATATTCAGTCCTGAACAAGATAACACTTGACCTACTTGCTGATGGTGGCCACACACAACCCTTTCAGTCCACAGGTTTAATGAGAGCACCACATGTTTAATGTTTGGAGAACAAGGGGCCACCCCCTTTTCCAACAATTTTGATGGCTCCCATGCATCATTATGGCACTCATGGACCCTAGTATGCCTCCTATAAGGCCCTAGGACATCATTTGACCTCTTATGAGGCTTATTATTCCATGTATGAGATAGTTTGGTGGGATTGTCACCAAAATTTAGGGTTACTTGCATATTTTTTTATGTTTAGGGGTTAATGAGGCCCATAATATAATTTGATCAACTCCTAATCAATGTATAAATAGGAGTTAGTTGGATTCATTTGTATCATCACTTGAATTGGCTGGATATTTCTATCTTTAGAGAAATTCACATTTTTCCTTGGAGGATTATTTTGGATGATGAATGCATTTTGATGTATGGATTTTGGCTATTTTTATCTTGGAGCTTTGTTTTTGCAAATGTGAAGCTGGTTGGATATACTCCCTAACATTGTGAGTGAAAATTTAACAGTATTATTCTAGTTGTTGCATACTATTGAATTTCGCTATAACTCGGGCTAATTTCTGCATGATGGAAATGTGGAATTATGTGTCTATTTATCTTATTTAATGTATTGGCCATTGTTAGATGAATGAAATGTCTTAGAGATAATTTTATCTCAATAATATTTCACCATTTGTATGAAGTATAAAATGTTGAAGGTCACTTTTCATTTTCCTCTAACATTAGATGAAGTTGACTTTCTGGGCCTCCTTGATCAAGAAACCGAATTCTTGTTCATTATCATCTCTGCATCCATATCCCCAGGTGAATTAGGTGCTATTCCCTCCAAAATGGTGATGATCCCTTCCCCCCCCCCCCCCACCTTTTCACAATTTTCCATTTTTCCCTAGGTCTAGCTCCATTAGGTTACCTAGGGCATAAATTTCCTAGGAATCTAGCCATAGGAAAACTTAAAACTTATAGAGGCAACTAAATTTGTGGGTCCCCTCACTCTCCTCATAATTTGGGTCAATTTCGACAGTGGAATCTCCAGATACCTCAAGCCCTAGCTGTAGGATCAAGTTTTTCCTAGGTGTTCCCAAGGCTAGAACCTAGTAGGATCAATTTGACCCATCAAAGTATAAAATCTTGCCCGATCCTTTCCCCTCACATTTTCCAAGATAGGAACATCATTGGTTGCTAAATTCCATCCCTGAAACTGGGCTATGTCCACTTGGTCCCGTGTGGTCCCATTTGGTGTCAAAGGCCTTTCATGAAGGACCATTTGGGAATCCAAGTTCCCAAAGGATTTTAGGGATTGAGAACTTCCTTCATAAGTCTTATTCTTCTCCCTCAACCCTTCAATCTCCCTCCTCTCTCCCTAGAATATCAAGTCCCTTGCTTAAAAGACAAGAAATTCCCACTCTTTATTCTATCTTAGGGAAAGGGTTTCTAGGGTCACTTCCCACCTATTCATTTGCTTATACTCTACAAGTGACTTCAAACTAAACTATTGGGACTACTCCCATATGTGAAATTTCATGAAGAGCAAGGAGCCACAGTTGTGGTGACAATGGGCTAAAACTCCATCACTGCCCTTGTCCTAGCAGTTGCCCTCTTAGGAACCCCTTTTAGGTCCACTACTAGTTTGAGTGGTAAAAGGTTGTTCACAACTCCATTTGTGAACAACTCTTTGGTATTCCATGTTTTTCCATGCTATGGCTCCAATATTAGAAGTCTAGGGCTATGGAGGTTGTGCTTCTTCTCACTGAATTAATCTATTACAATATACTGAACTATGGCTAGTTGACTGGCCCACTTGACTACAACTTTAGTCCTTCAAAGCTTGCACATCCTTAGGCCCTATACACCTGAAATTCTACCAATATTGTTGTCCTTCACAAGTACAAGAGTTAGGGCTATTCTTTGACAGTCACCTAACCACCATCCAACTCTATTTGGACTACCATCAATCTGCCCAACCAGAGTCAATTATTTTTACTAATCTAGGGCCCACAATATTGTCTTCATCTAAGGCTCTTCAAATCTTCCACCTAACAATGTTTTGAGTCCTCTCAAAATCATTGTTCTTGTATATCGATAATTTTATCTTTGTTGTCCAATATATGAATAAATCTGAACTACTACTCTTATCATCCTTCTAACAATCTCTAGATGACTGAACTAGGGTCACAAATCAACCACTAACAGTCCATTGACTAATTTTGTATAGGTTTCTTTAGATATCTGTCTAAAACTCTATGGATAGTCCACAAAAATAAAGTCCTCTACATGTCAATCCATTATTCATATGGCACATTTCTTCTGCATTCTTTATCTTCTTCTAAGGTTCCACCCTCCTTTGGATCTGTAATCTGTTATCACTTAGATTGAACCTCAGGCTGAGAGAGGCAATCTTGAGGTAACCTTAAACCATGCTTAGACAAGTAGCTAGCCCTACTAGGCCAGGATAGGGCTCTTTCCATTTAGAACATAGTCAAAATGATCGAAGAAAGAATATTTTAGGCTAGGTGTAGTAGCTCAAGGTTTTGATTTTTGATTTTGTGTTGGGTGTGCTAGATCAAGAGGAGTCAAACAGCTAGGGCACGAAAATTAGGTCAAATTTTGCACAGATTTTAAGGGGAAAGGTAGGTAGAAGGTTTGACATTAAAATATGATTATGGTGAGGTGAATAGACTGGTGAGGATTTAGGAAGAGCATCTGAAATGAATTCTCCCTAAACTGAATAAAATACACAAATTATGTTGAATTCCCAAAAACAGAGCATGAAACATGAATTCTGCCTTTCAACTTGAAATTAAGCATACCATAGACATGAAAATGGTTTATGAGCTAAAATTCATTCATAAAAATGATTACAAAGAAGAAAATATGTCAAACATTGCATACCACATGGATCCCAAAGAAATAGCTCCAAATTTATCATTAATATCCAAGCCAAACTGATACAAAATTTCCTTGAGATGCCAATGCTCCAAGTGAGTCCAACCTCTACAAATTACTGAGAAAATAAATCAAATGGACCTCAAAACCACTCTCCATAGCCTCATGGAGTCGAATCCATGAGATAGGGATCAGTTTCACCTACTCCAAAACAAGAATTTGAAGACTAGGAAAACTCAACAATTTGCCTCTAAAAGAGAGGAAAATGATTCATTTGACCTCTAGAAGACTTTTCTGATGCATATACCCTAGATAAAAGTCAAAACATGAAATTTACATTCAACATGACCATTTACATCAGTAATTTTCTCATTTTCCCAAGTAAAAATTCAAAAATTCAAAATTTTGATGATGCTAATGAAAACTACATTTTCTTGGTAAACGTGCAGCACAATGACAAAAAATATAGCTTGTCTTGAATGCAACGTTTGGAGACCTTCGCGATGTCTAAATCAGCTCCATGATATCTCATTGGAAAAATATTTGAGTTTAGTTTCCAAATATGCCTCTAGTTTCCAAAATGGTGTCCATCTGCCCTGCCAGAAACCTGTTCTCCCAAGACTGGTCAACGCGCAGTGCCAAGGAAAAAACAAGGGTAGAAGCATGTTTTTTGGTGGTTTTTTGCCTTTTTGAGGGACTAGTTCTCCTCCAAATCTTCTGAAAAATTTTGCAGTTAATGTCCTAATCATTCTAAACATGATGGCGATGGCCATTTTGAAATTGGATGCCCCAAAAAAGAGCACATTGCCAGTGGAACTGTGCGTTTAGTAGCATTTGTATTTGTCAAAATTGCCCAAAAACTAAAAAATGCACCACAGTCCCAAATGTGCCAAAATTTGTCAAAATTGTGAGTTTACTTGTCGATCAAGGGTTAGAGGTATGGAGAGACACCTCAGAAAGTATGTCTAACTTTCCCTTCTCCTTTTGCTTGGTCAAGGCTTGAATCTTTGCATAGGCTCATTTCATCTTGCCCCTTGCAATCTTGTTTCTTATGGCATAATGCTTCGCCACCTTCCTCTGAATATCATTTTCCTTTTTGGCCTTCTCCAACAATCCCTCCAAATGCAAATTGGCTCTATCAAGCCATGATTTTCTATCTCTACTAATCTCAAGGGCAAGCAGCTCACTTGGAGTGAGCTTCTCTGCCAACTCAACCTCTCTCTTTCTCTCACGGGCTAGAGCTCTCCTAAGCCCTATTGTCTTTGGTCTCTGTCTAGGAGGCTGATCCTCCTCACCATCAATATCACCAAAACTGCCCAAGGTCTCCTCCAACAAGGCCTTAGCCTTCCCTACCTCTTTTTTATCTTTGATGGTCCTGACCTCACTGATGATTTGCTTGGTATTCAGTTTCTGATTTTCCTGCTTAAGAAAGCCAATCACATACTGTGCTCTGTCAAGATTAGCTTGAAGCTCACTAATATTTGCCTCTTTGCTTCTGATTGCTGCATTGGTGATTGTAACCTCATCCTCATCATCAAGGTCAATCAACTGAAACTCCTGCTCAGTTTCATGTTTGTCCCCCAACTCATAAATGATAGGCTCTGTAGCCTTTTCCTTGCCCTTGTCTACTTGTTTTGCTGATGAAGAAAGAATGGCCTCTTTCACAGCATGTGAAGCAAACACATGCATGGGCCTCTCTGAAAGGTCTTGGAAAATGGCTCAACATTAGTCACATGAGCCCAAGTTGCCTCAATGTCCCTTTCACTACTTAATGTTCCAGTATCATGATGGGATGATGAAGGGTTATAGAAGGGTGAAGAAGAAGGATCAACATGAGGTGAATGGATCTGATTAGGTGATGTTGTATGAGAAGTAGGCTGAGATGGAGAAGTGGATATGGGAGGATGAGATGATGAAGGGATATTCCGCTCATGATGACTAGGTGGGGTAGTGAAAACTTTATTTGCAATTAATGTGCCCCACGGGATGTTATTTTGCTCCAACTGATGCATGACCAACATCTTGATGAGGGAGTGATGGAAAAGACTCTGCATTTGACGATTATAATCCCTCTTTTTCATAATGAATGCCATCTTTTCAATGTTGTGGAAGAGATAGTAAGGTATGTGAAGCATTCTGCATCTCATGAAGTGCACGAGGAGTCGGATATGGCATGAGTAGAGTCAAGAAAACATCCCCTCACTAGTGAAGTACTTCATGATTATTTTCATCATGGGGACATATCGGTCAAGGAGATGAGAGAAAAGGAAAATTGAATTCTTGTCATCCTTGTATCTAGGTTTAAGGTATGGTTCATAATAGCTTATATCAAGATTTTGTTTTTTAATCCATCTTTCTCCCACATTAGGGATCCCTGTAGCAGCTGAAATGGCATTGGTGGACATATCAAAAGTAACCCCAGCACATGTAACCTTCTTATCATGAAGGTTTGTGATGAATAACCTTGTCAACTCGGAATGATATTGAATCTGCTGCACCCTCGCATAAAACTCAAAAAAACCAACGTGCTTGAAACATGACAAAGTGAGAGGAGAGGCCATGAGTTCCCTTGTAGTTATTGTTTCAAACCTATTAATTTTCCCTCCTTTGTGGTAATTTGTTCTTGGAATTTGTGCCTCCCAACACCTCTATCTTCTTCTTTAGACATCTTTGAATTTTGACTTAGGACTCCCTAGGGTAAAAATAGGAATGAGATGAAGGGAGAAGGAGATGAGATGGCTAGCTTATATGGATGAAGGAAATGAGTGTAAATAGAAAACCTAGGTTAATGAAAACTCTAGGGATTAACCATGCTCATGACTGTTGTGGGTTTAGGGATGTAAAAAAAGATATGGTGTATGAAAAATGATAATGAACTGAAACTAGGGTTTCATAAGCTATGACACTTTCAACTCTTTAAAAGAACAACAAACATATGAAAAGAGAGGTATTTTATGGTCACTTATTGATTAAAAATTCATTGGAGAAATTCATGAGGAAACTGGAGCTGGATGGAAGCGGTGACAACCTTCAAAACCACCACTATGTAAACACACAACGTTTCTGGGTAAGAGCGTTGTGTCTGGCTGAGCGTGAAACACCAATCTCCAAATGCACAGTGCCTTTGTTAATTACTCTGGGATTTCAGGGTAAACGTGCAACACGGCTGGATGAACGCGCAACACAAAACTGAGAATGGGTAGTGCCTTGCAATTTTGGCCCCAATTTTTCATTAAACTCAGAATTTCTCTCTTGTTGAAAACTCTTGAAGGCTAGATGGCAACAATGACTTGTTTTGAGATTCTTAAAGGGCTTTATAGCCTTAGTGAATTGAATTTTAATCCACATTACCCACTTTTCTAATGTTCTTTCTTCTTCTTTGACACTGATACTCTTTTGCTTTTCTGACTTTTTGCACTACAGGTTGATCAACATGGAGTTTGGCTCTCTTGCTCAATTAGGCTGAACATAATTCCACTTTGACAGCTTTGGGATAAAATTATTACATATGATGACATAAAATTACATTTGGAAAAATAAAAATAAATTACATATTTGACTTTTCTATCAAAATGACATTTTGATATAAAAGTCATTAAACTAAAATATAACTTTGAAAGTATAATAAATTCATCATGATGATCTTATTTCAATCCCTCTCATATATATGTTGACCTCATATGAATGAAGGAGTGACCTTGAGAAATACAAAACCCTAATGACCTAATGAGACAAAAAGAAACTGACTCAATGAGTGACTTTGACTAAAAGTGAAATGAGAGCAGACTTGTTTTTAGCATGATGAAGACATGGCAGAGGGTCAACAAGCATATACTTGTGAAGGAAAATGGGACACTTGACAAGGATAACCACCAGTGGAAATTTTTTATATCATGACCTAATGGAATGATTAAAAATTTCTTTAGAATGGGACACCTAAGATGCACATGCAAAATGTGTTTTGATCCCTGGTGGAAGTATGCAAATACTTACACTAACATTAGCTCTAGCTGGGGGTGGTAGCTCCTTGGAGGTGCCAAGAACACTGTATACCAAGTGCCTCCATTGGGCATGGAGTCAATAGATAAAAACCAAACTGAATACTGAAAGAAACTTATCTCAAAAAACTGACTTAAGACTGACTCAAACTAAAACACAACTGACAAACTGAAAAAGATGCTCAGAATTGAGCTTATTCATAAAAACCTACTCTAATTGATAGATTCATCATCTAATCAAGTGAAATGGAACAACCAATGCAACCATGTAAGCATTCTGGTTGCTTTTTGAATTCTCCGCAAATTCTTGCTTATGAGCAAGAAGAAAGAACTACTGAAAGGCAACTCCCATGAAAATTTGTCAAAAAATTGAATCTTGATGAAATTGCAAAGCATGAACCCACTGGATGACATCAAGAATGCTGTGAAAGGATCTTCATAGGAATACATATTGATTTCCAGCCCATCTAAGACATTATTTCTCTTCTCTAGGTAGTCTCCGTACCTTGGTTTTAAAAATTTACTAACATCTGTGCTTTCTTTCTTTGATGACTGCAACAAGTTGACAAAAGGATCCTGAAACTCATGAATGACTAGTTTTTCTTGATGATCAACAATAAAACAAAAATATTATTCATTACTCTCCTGATATGACTGCAAATCTTCATATGAGCTTCGTAATGAAACACCTGCTGAACAAGACAAAGAAGCTGACTGTCGGATCAAGTTTATATCAAAACTCTTTTTAGGTTCACAGTTAGCTAATGGAGAAGGACTTTTACAATAGATATCATTCAACACATTAGCTATAGGGTCATGAAAAACTTGAAAAGACTGCTGCAACCTATTTTTCAACGGTTCTAATGAGACTGCATGACACTCTATAGACTACTCATCCTTTTCTTTAGATACATTATGAAATTTTTTCTTTAAAAATTGAAATGCATCAAAAAATAATGGTACAGAATCATGTTGCATCATTTGATCATATGTTTCAACTTCTAAGCCTTCATCTGCAACCTGAAATTCAATGGCATTCGGTGGCTGTAAATCTGGAGCTAAGGAGGATCTATGCCACAAATTATTTTCTCAACCATTTCAGGAGAAGGTTTCTCATTAACAACTTTCTCAAGAAGTTCATTATTTACCTCAACCTCAACATCAAGACTGAAAGACTACTGATTTCTAATATTGGAAAAATTTTCTTTCAAAAATTGAAATGAAGCAAAACATAAAGGAAAAGATCCTTTACTTATTTCAAAATTTTCAGCATTTTCCTCATTTCCGTCATCATGAATATGCATTAGCTGATCACTATATTCGAGCTGCTGAAACTGAACTTCCTCCTTCCACAAACCAACTGTTGATTTCTATGCAATATTAGTTTCCGTTTGGAGAACATAATCATCATCATACTGATCAAAATTTGGCAAATAATCAATATAAATAATGTCACCAATAATATAAATTAGATTATTATATTGTTTCTCCTCGGATCGATCTAGAAATCCATTTTCTGATCTATGGTAGCTGGGATTAGCAGGAAAATTTTTAGGGCTTGCAGTCTTTTCATTTTTTGGGATAAGTGGGTCATGATGATTGTGAAAAGAAAATACATCTCTCATGGTGATGTTTTGCATCATTTCTTCTATTATACTTACCAAAATGTTGAGCTTTACCTCTAAAGATGTCAGGTGCTCTGCAATTTTCTTCTTCTCTTCTTCCTTCAACTTTGCCCTTTTGATCAACAATTAACCTCTATTCTACTACATTGTTTTGCATCTCTTCAAGTGTTGCAAGGTTCCTTTCTCTTAGCTGAAACTTCATTTCTGGATCAAAGACATACGGTTAATGTAAGAGAGCTGAGCCAGGAGGAGGTCTTATATCACCAGGTATCGAATAATAGACTTGATTGAATCTAGCAGAAAACTATTGTACTGTCTCCCCTAACTGTCTTTTCAGCTGGGCATACTCTTCTAGAATTAGGAAAGGGTTTTGTTTGACCACCCACCTATCGAGGAAAACTTTGACGAACTACGGGAAATCTAAGATGCTTGTAGAAGGCAAGTTTTTGAACCAACTCTTGACTTGGCCTTGCAAAGAAAGAGCAAATAGCCTAATACTGACATCCTCTTCGTCAACTTCAAAAAGGTCTAGGAAAGTCTCAAAATTCTTCATATGTGTCTCAGCAGTGATGTTGTCATATTCACCATCAAACCTTGCAAATATAGGTAATGATTTTTAGGGAAAGCATGGAGTATAGGAGGTAAGATGAGAGGTTTATATCTATCCGGGACTATAGAAGGTGTAGGAATATGTATATAATTTGCAGGATCAATCTTGATCTTGTTAGGCTCATCAATTTGAAGATGGTCATCATAAGATTCATAAATAGGATGTGGACCAAGATCAAAGGAAAACTCGGTATTTACACTTTTTGAATAGGTAGAATCAATATTTTGATCATCTTTATCATACAACAAACTCTGGAAAAATTTCAGGATAGTTTCAGGAAAAGAAAAGATGTAATTTACAAGAAAGAAGATTAGATCTTGAATACAATTCCACTTTGAATACTTGACCTTTGTGTAAGATCCTTCAATTTTCCTGCTGGCAAGGTTGATCCTCCAGTGGAGTGTTTACATCAAGTTGGAGTCGTTAGGTGAAGAGTTCAGCCTTCATATGCATCTGATTTTTGTCCACCATCAACAATCCAATCAAAACTTTGTCATTCCTTTCTAGGGAATATTTGTCTTTTTTTTCTTACTTTTTTTTCCTCAGTATGGTCGCCAAAATGTTATCACTCAGATTGAACCTCAGGCTGAGAGAGGCAATCCCGAGGTAACCTCAAACCATGCTTAGCCAAGTAGCTAGCCATACTAGGCCAGGAGAGGGCTCTCTCCATATAGATCATAGTCAAAATTATTGAGGAAAGAAGATTTTAGGCTAGGTATAGTAGCTCAGGGTTTTTATTTTTGATTTTGTGTTGGGTTTGCTGGATTGAGAGGAGCAAACATCTAGGGCAAGGAAATTAGGTCAAATTTTGCAGGGATTCTAAGGGGAAACGTAGATAGAAGGCTTGACATTAAAAGATGACTATGGTGAGGTGAATAGACTAGTGAGGATTTAGGAAGAGCATCTGAAATGAATTCTCCATAAACTGAATAAAATATACAAATTATGCTAAATTCCCAAAAACAAAGCATGAAACATGAATTCTGCCTTTCAACTTGAAATTAAGCATATCATAGACATGAAAATGGTTTATGAGCTAAAATACATTCATACAAATTATTACAAAGAAGAAACTATGTCAAGCATTGCATATCACATGGATCCCAAAGAAATAGCTCAAAATTTATCATTAATGTCCAAGCCAAACCGATACAAAATTTCCTTGAGATGCCAATGCTCCAAGTGAGTCCAACCTCTACAAATTACTGAGAAAATAAATCAAATGGACCTCAAAACCACTCTCCCAAGCTTTAGGGAGTCGAATTCATGATATAGGGATCAGTTTCACCTACTCCCAAACAAGAATTTGAAGACTAGGAAAACTCAACAATTTGCGTCTAAAAGAGAGGAAAATGATTCATTTGACCTCTAGAAGAGTTATATGATGCATATACCCTAGAAGAAAGTCAAAACATGAAATTTACATTCACCATGACCATTTACATCAGTAATTTCTCATTTTCCCAAGTAAAAATTCAAAATTTCAAAATTTTGTTGATGCTGATGAAAACTGCATTTTCTTGGTAAACACATAGTACCATGACAGAAACAATAGCTTGTCTTGCAGGTAACTTTTGGAGGCCTTCCCAATGTCTGAATCAGCTCCATGATAGCCCATTGGAAATATATCTGAGTCTAGTTTCCAAGTATGCCTCCAGTTTCCAAAATGGTGTTCTCCCAAGACTGGTAAACATGCAACGCCAAGGCAGAAACAAGGGCAGAAACATGTTTTTTTGGTGGTTTTTTCCTTTTTGAGGGACCAGTTCTCCTCCAAATATTATGAAAATTGCCGACGTTAATGTCATAATCATTATAAACATTATTATGGTGGCCATTTTTCAATTGGATGCCCAAAAAAATAGTGCAGCGCTAATGGAACTGCGCATTTAGCAACATTTCTTTTTGTCAAAAATGCCCAAAAACTCAAAAATGCACCACAGTGCCAAATGTGCAAAAATTTGTCAAAATTGTTAGTTTACTTGTCTATCAAGGGTTATAGGTATGAAGATACACATCAGAAATTATTTCTAACTTCCCCTTCTCCTTTTTCTTAGTCAAGGCTTGAATCTTTGCATGGGCTCGTTTGAGCTTGGCCCTTGCAATCTTGTTTCTTATGGCATAGTACTTTGTCATCTTCTTCTGAATATCATTGTTCTTTTTGGCCTTCTCTAGCAAGCCCTTCAAATGAAAATTGGCTCTATCAAGCCATGATTCTCTATCTCTACTAATCTCAAGGGCAAGAAACTCACTTGGAGTGAGCTGCTCTTCCAACTCATCCTCTCTCTTTCTCTCACGGGCTAGAGCTCTCCTAAGCCCTATTGTCTTTGGTCTCTATCTAGGAGGCTGATCCTCCTCACCATCAATCTCACCAAAACTACCCAAGGTCTCCTACAACAAGGCCTTAGCCTTACCTGCCTCTTTTTGAGCTTTGATGGTCCTGACCTCACTGATGATTTTCTTGGTCTTCAGCTGTTAATTTCCTGCTCAAGAAAGTCAATCACATACTATGCTCTGTCAATATTAGCTTGAAACTCACTAATATTTTCCTCTTTGATTCTGATCAAAGAATTGGTGATTCTAACCTCATCCTCATCATCAAGGTCAGTTAGCTGAAACTCCTGCTCAGTTTCATGCTTGTCCTCTAGCTCATCAATGATAGGCTTTGTAGACTTATCCTTGCCCTTTTCTACTTGTATTGCTGATGAAGAAAGCATGGCCCCTTTCACACCATGTGAAGCAAACACATGCCTGTGGCCTCTCTGATAGGTCTTGGAAAATGTCTCAACATCAGTCACATGAGCCCAAGTTTCCTCAATGTCCCTTTCACTACTTGATGCTCCAGTATCATGATGGGATGATGAAGGGTTATAGAAGGGTGAAGAAGAAGGATCAACATGAAGTGAATGGATCTGATTAGGTGATGATGTATGAGCATCAGGCTGAGATGGAGAAGTGGATATGGGAGGATGAGATGATGAAGGGATATTCTGCTCATGATGACTTGGTGGGGTAGTGAAAACTTCATTTGCAATGAATGTGTCCCATAGGATGTTCTTTTGCTCCAACTGATGCATGACCAACATCTTGATGAGGGAGTGATGGAAAAGACTCTTCAATTGATGATTATAATCCCTCTTTTTCACAATGAATGCCATCTTGTCAATGTTGCGGAAGAGATAGTAAGGTATGTGAAGCATTCTAAATCTGGTGAAGTGCATGAGGATTCAGATATGGTATGAGTAGATACAATAAAACCTCCCCTCACAAATGAAGTACTTCCTAATTATTTTCATCATGGGGACATATCGGTCAAGGAGATGAGAGAAAGGGAAAATTGACTTCTTGTCATCCTTGTATCTAGGTTTAAGGTATGGCTCATAATAGCTCATATCAATGCTTCCTTGTTTAAACAATCCTTATCCCACATTATGGATTCATGTAGTAGCTGAAATGGCAGTGGTGGACATATCAAATGTAACCCCAGCAAGAGTGACCTGCTTGTCATGAAGTTTTGTGATGAATAACCTTGTCAAATCAGAATGATATCGAATCTCTTGCACCCTCTCACAAAAATCAAAACAACCAACATTCTTGAAACAAGACACAGTGAGAGGAGAGGTCGTGAGTTCCCTTGTAGTTATTGTTTCAAACCTATTAATTTTCCCTCCTTTGTGGTCATTTCTCCTTGGTATTTTTTTGTTACACTGAAATTTTACACCATGACATTTTAGTACTCCCTTAGAAGTCTACAACATCAAATTTCCTAAATTCAAGCCTTGAAATTAAGAGAAAATCTCATCAAAGTCTTAAAAACACTTGTACTGCACTTTCTCTTAACATTTCCTGTGGTACCTCACTTTTTTACTCTAAATCATGCAGAGCTGAACACACTTTTTATTAATTAAAGGTGCAGACCCCTGTAAAAGGTAAAACAAAGGCAGAAAGTAACATTTGGAAGCCTAGCAGTCAAACCTGGAAGCTTCTAGAAGCAGTCATCTGGTCGAGGGTTCGCTCCTATCATGTATGTTCATTCCTTCATTATGGGAGCCTACCCCTTGATTTATGAAGGCCAATCCCTTCAAAAGAGAATTATATCCCTTCTTATGTGGAACCATAACCTCCTCTCTTTTCCTATAAATTGAAGCCATAGTGTAGCTTCAAAGGTGGGAGTTAGTGAGTTATACTTGGAGAATTTTTGAGGAGAAATGTTGTAGAGACTCATACTCTCATAGCCAATCATTATATGGGAATGATTACACACCCATGTGCTTTTAGCTGAGAGAGTGCAAGGCTTGTTAGAGTAAAGGAAATGCCTGTTCTGGACCCCAAGAAGGCCTGTATGACATCAAGGCGGACACGGTTGTAAGGCTCTTCTTTATTTAAGTTAGTACGAATGAATATTGTTTTCTCAATGGGTTATTTAATTAATTATCTCATTTCTTGAATTCCTTGATCATCTTGATAGATGTTTGATTTATGAATTGATTTATTATATAGGTGCTTTTGATCTTTTCTTGTGTTTTTGATGGCAGATCCTTAACGACGACTTTCTTCAAGCCACTGGAAAGAAGATCAACGCTGGACTACAATTAGGTTTCTAAAACCTTGTTATAATTAATTCCATGTTAAACAATATCTAGAGAAAATAGTTTTTATTTGTCCGTAGGACACTTGAGAGGTTTGTCTTGTCCGCAAGAACAACTTATCCATACAACAAAATAGCAACTCTGCTGGGGAATGGATCTTGAACTTTGATTTCTTTTATTTTTGACTTGTGAATTTATTTTTTCTGATTTTGATTGATTTATACTGGCTTGGGTAGTTTATCCCTGTAGAATCATTGAGAAATGATTTAGAGTTTTTTATTTTATTTTTTCTTTAGTTTTCTTTTGTTCGTTCTTTTCTTTTATAGACAGTGTGAGCAGCTCCGCACTTTTCTTGTACTCACAGTGCAGGACCGCATTGATTTGCACTGAATCCTGTGGACCTTGTGAAATTTTTTGGAAAATCTTAAAATCCTATTTTCTGGATTATTTTTTTAGATTCTCAGTGAATACCCAGACTTGTATCTTCTGTTAGGAAGCTTTGGTTAAGAGTTTATTTCAGCATTTTTAGTTTTGAATGATTTTCTGAAAGATCTGCATGTTATAATGATTTTTTCTTTGTCTTTATTCCTCTCAAAGATTAGAAACCTTGGTATACCTTTAGATCATTGGTATTTCCTTGCTTTCTTGCTGAGTCTGACATCATAGCAGAAATTGTTTTATGAAATTTAGATCCCATTTTTCTCATTTGCAAATATTTAAAAAGCTTTTGTTGATAAGTTTGGAATTTCACTTAAAAAACCAAAATTGGATGTGTTTTGAGTTCTTGCTGATCCAAGCAAAGAATTTCTTAGTTAGATTACAAGTTAAGCAAGGCATCCTCAAAATATTTAAAGTTTTAATTCAGATTTAGTCTTTATAATTTTTAGATCTCAAAATTAGTGTTTTTAGCTTTGAGTGTTATTTCTGGAAATTGTAGTGTTCTTTTGAAGAAAAAATTGGTTTGTAGTTTCGATCTTGAATAAAAGGGATTTCTTATTGAGAAATAGATCATTCTGAGTTCTCATTGAAATTAGATTTATTTTCATTTATTCTTGTTTGAAGGAAAGATTTGTTTTTAAAAAGATTGCATTTCTCAACTCTTCCTTTAGATAAAATTCATTGAAAGAACAAGAATTGTTTCTCATAATAGATGCCTTTTTAGTGTGTTTTGAGTTGGGTCACTACATATCATCAGTTTCACTTTCACACCTATTGTCCTAAGAAACAGCCTTTTAAAATCAACGCTTAAATTAAAATCAATCTAGTAATTTTTATATTTCTAGGACTCTTTTCACCAATATAGCTTAGGCTAGTGTCTTGGAGTAGGGAGTAATTAACTCTTTAAGACAATTAAAAAAAACAAGTAGTTGATCTTGCAGTAGGAAAAATTCAATAGTCGCTTGTATGCTCTGGGAAGCTCCTCTTAAAGGATTCAAGCACGAGGTCATATCTGAACCAGTGGGATAATCAATTCTATCTCATTAGGAACGATAGCAGATGTGCGCGTATTAACAACAGTAAAATTTGGATAGACCATTGTCGAGGAGCCTGGGGTCACTTGTCGGTATACCTTGGATTATGTCAAGGAGCCTTCAAGGGGATTGAGATTTGTTACTCTGCCCTTGCGCGTATGTCGGATCGTAGACTGTTCCCCTAGGTATACTAGTTCCTGTTGGTAACCATAGTGACCATAATCTTTACGGTTTTTTCCTAAGGTGACGGTGGAGGAAAGATCCCACTGTACCTGTAGCAGACATTGACTAGACTCACTTGGACTCTCCAAAGGGTTATCTTCACTCGAGATGGTTTAAGTGGAGAAACTTGCACCAGTCTATTTCATTAAACAGGTTGTTGGGGTAACTATTCCAACCGCCCTTTCTACATTAAAATACTACGATGTTGGATTTCATCACCAACTAGTGTTTTTAGTGTGGGAAGTTACTATTTTTGTTTGGTTTTATCTATTATATTTTTAGGTGTGTGATTCATTTGTTTGTTTCCTTAGCGACTATAGGAGTTTTCATTGAAATTTTCTTTGATTGCGTGTGATTAATAATTTTTAATCGTGGCTGAATTACTAAGACAATCGCGTAGACTCCAGGGGAAGCCCCCTGAGTATACACCAAACCAACTTGAAGGGTTGCGAGCTCTAGTATCGCCTACTGACATTAGAATTAGATCAACAGAAACAGGAGAATCATCTATAGTTATTCATCCTCATTATCAATCACAAACAACAGAGCATATTCAAGAGCCAATTTCAATTTCCGAAGTTACTGGTAGTATTTCTCCTTCCAGTGAATTAGCTGAAGAACCTGAAATTTCTGAGCCTGACACTGAACCTGTTGTTTTGGAACCATCTTCAGGATTTGTTACTCCGACTTCTAGTGATCCTGGCTCACCTAGGGTAAGACATTGCATTACTGAAAATCTTCCTTCTAACCTCATATCTATTGAAGAAATTGCTGGTCCAGACGAAGACATAACTCTTCCTAAAACCCAAGAAACTTTGAATCTTAGGGAGCATGAATCAATATTCTACAGTTCTTTTAGAACTGACGCTTGGTATTTATCATTGACAGATTTTTTAGAAAACCCGGGTCTTAGTTATTCACCACCCCGAATTCCTTTTCATCCTACACCAAGAGGTTATTATCCTTCATCAACTATGTCAGGTGAGTCATCTATGTTTTCCCAATCTATGGAAACATTTTTATACGATGGTCCTTCTGTTCCTTTGGGGTACCAGTCACTTTCTAGTACTTTCTCAGGAGCAACTCCTCAACAAACTGAACAAGTGTTATCATCTGGTACAAATGGAACTAAAAATGAAACGTTGAACACGGAGCAAATTTTTATGATGTCTGGTAATATTCCAAATCCTCAACCTCAAGGTAGTCAGTTACCGCCTGGGAGGAAACCTCAAGGTAGTCAATTAATGCCTGGGGGGCAACCTAAAGGTAGTCAATTACCGCCTGGAGGGCAACCTCAAGGTAATTTTTTACCAAGACAAACTGTAGGACAATATTATTTACCTGGAGAACAACCTCAAGGACAGTACATACCTCAAGGTTATCAACCTCAAGGACAATACATACCCCAAGGTCAACCCCAGACTCAGTATATTCCTCAGGGTCCTTATCAACCCTAGATTCAGTACATGCCTCAAGGTTATCAACCTCAAGGTCAGTACCCAACTCAAATTTTCCAACCTCCTTCCGGTCAACCATTATTACAAGGAGTTGGAAATTTACTAGTTAATTATCAACCCTACGTTCAACCAAGTTATGTTCCTTCATATGCACAACCTCCTACAGGTCAATACCCCGGAATGAACATGGTGTGGAATCCATCTCAAATTCAACAGACTATGCAACCTAATCTGCAGTTACCTAATCATCCTAGAAAGCCTATAGTTTCTGGTCCAACCCAACAACCTGTCCAGCCTACTGTTTAACTCCCAGCATATGGTTTTGTTCAGCAGCCCAAGCCTAGTACACCTCAGACTCCGCCTCAGACTGCTGCAGCTACTGCAACTTCTGTTCAACCTACAACACCTGTTTCTAGAGTATCTATAGCTCCAGTTTCTTCTATCCCTGCATCAGTGCAAATTCCTCAAGCCTCTGTGCCACAGTCAGGACCTACAATTCAAACTACGGTCTAGATGCCTACAGGACAAGCTGGTACTAGTACGATTGTCTCTAGTCAACCACAGTTTACTTATCAACTGTACCAGGAACAATATCAATTTAGATAGGCTACACAAAATCCAGTATATCAGTATTAGCTGTACCCTGGGTATACTTATCAAGTACCTCAACAACCCCAGTATGGTCTGGTTAATCCTGGTTACCCAGGAGGTTTCACGATTCCAAATGCGCATCCAATTCCAGGGTATCCTGGATATCCTCCTCCTGGCACTGGTTTGATCACACAAGGTTATCAAGACCCTAGCCATCGGTTACCATTCATAGAAACTTTAGATTTACCGAATCTATCATGCCTTACGAACGATCCCATTTTTTATCTTCCATATTGGCCATCGATGCCTAACAAGTTGCCCAGTGATATTCCGAAGTTTGAAGGTAAGCCAGGAGAGGACCCATCTAATCACGTTATGAATTATCACCTCTGGTGTACATCTAATTCACTAATCGATGATTCGATTCGATTGCGTCTTTTTCAGAGAACTCTCATTGGTCTAGCTGCCAAATGGTACATTGAGTTACCATGCGGCTCTTTTAATCATTTTAATGCACTAGCTACTGCTTTCTTAACCCATTTTCAGTTGCCTATCAGATATGACAATGACACAGAAATGCTAACTTCATTAAAACAGTATACGTCTATGTACATATCTGATCACATTCATGAATGGAGACGTAGAAGGCGTTTAGTGAAAGTCTTTATTCCTGATCAAATTTTGGCTGAATGGTTTATTAAATTGTTATTGCCCAAAATTACTGAAGATGTCGCCAAAGGAGGCATTGTTACAGAAGAGCAAGTCATTGCTCAGGCTCAGTACCTTGACCTTGTATATACTTAGTTAGGTAATCTGTATGATAAAATCCTCGATTTACCAAGACCTAGTCAATTAACTAAAACTCCTTTTGGCTCTCATGCCGCTGATGGTGTAATTGGTTCTGTTACCACTGGTAAAAGTAAGAAGAAGTATTCCAAGACCACTTCTCTTATTATCACTTTACCCGATTCACCCAAAGGAGATTCTTCCCTAGAAGCTTCCACCGATATTCATGTTGTAGAGTCATATACAACCAAATCTAAAACTGGTGGTAAGAAGAAAGGTAAGAATAAAAAGAAAAAATCTTCAAAAGATAAAAACGATACAACTGAACCAACTGACAAAAAACGTAAACCTCAATATCCTTTTCTAATCTGTGATGAGGATCATTTTACAAAAGAGTGCCCGCATAGAGCCGAGGTATCAAAATTTGTTAAGGGTTCGGCTATAATTGCTGTCTTGAAGGATCCATTTCCCGCTCAAGATAGTAACATGGTTGGATCTTCCTCCAATACGCTTGAGAATATGTTTATGGTTGCGATGCGATCACAAGATTATGGTAGTAAAAATACTGGTAAAGAAGCAAAAACATCCAATTCTGCATCAAATACATCTCTCTCAGTTTCTGATCTGTTACAGATCAAGAAAAAAAATCCCGACTTAGTAATCAAACTACCTGCTAAAGGTGTACTTCGTAAATCAACTTTCAATCCACATGCGAGAGCTGCTCAGAATTACAATATTGTTAAAGATTTAGAAATTTCCCATTCAGTAATGTCAGCTTCGGAAGTATTGCAATCGTGCCTAGCCCAAAGAAAATTACTTTTGTCAGCCTTAGGAGCTGTAGATCTCTAGGATTCGAACCTCATGATCTTCAATTTAGAGAATTTTACACCTCGCCTACCCCATCAAATGGCTTTTTAGATTCCGGTAATAGTAAAAAACAAACGTATCTTTCATACTGTTGTTGATGACGGGGCTTCTACGTGTATTATGTCGTTAAAATGTTGGAAATCACTTGGTTCTCCGACCATTAATCAATCACCAAATATTCTCAAAGCTTTTGACAGAAGAGGTTTTCAGCCGTATGGTATCTTACAAGATCTACCAATAGAGGTCGAAGGCAAAATGGTTAATCTAGATGTAGAGGTAGTTGATGCCCCTCTGGATTACAACCTTCTCCTGTGTCGCAGTTGGTCTTACGCCATGACTGTTGTTGTATCATCAATCTTTTGTCTCATCATGTTTCCTCATAAAGGAAATATCGTTAAAATAGATCAGCTCTCATATTATTCATCTAACCCAGCCTCTACTGATAGCATCCAACATATTGGAAAATCGACTATCCCTTATAAGGATGTCGGAGTAGGTTTTCTTAAAGATTTAGCTTTACTGGGAACGTTTTCCATCCCTGCTCCCAATGTACAACTTCCTATTGATAATATCAATATGATTACATCAAGTACTATTTCCTTTGATGATGCTTGGATAGTACCTTCAGAATCAGAATTGGATTCTTTCTATGGCCCGATGCCTTTGAGTCCTTTTGATTTAGCATATCAAAATGTACATTCATTTTCTGATACTCCTTCAACTGAATCTGATCCAGTGAATGTAATCAATCAGGAATCATTTTCAATATCAAGCTTAGCTTCGATGCCAGTTCTAGATCCTTCTCAACAAGTATTCAATATTGATGATCATATTAATGAATTCTTGTTGGTAGATGAGTTACCATGGGAAGATCTTCATGACAGGCCTTCGTTTTTACCTGATCCCAATCATTTTGAGAATGATTTTTCCTCCATTTTTACCACTGATTATGTCAAAGACCCTTAGAATCCTCTTTCACATTTCGATTCTGAATTGAATTTAGAAAATATTTCTACAACGGTTCCTCTTGACATTTCAGTAAAACTTGGAATTGTTGAAAACATTCTTATAGGTTCTTCTTGTACGACTGATGAAATCCAAGCATATAAAGCCCTATTTCAGGAATTCCGTGACATTTTCACGTAGTCATATGAAGAAATTCCAGGAATTGATCCATTGACTATTTTTCATGAAATTAAGACATACCCGAATGCTAAACCCGTTAGACAGAGATTACGTCAGATACATCCGAGAAAAGCTTCCGCTATTAAAGCCGAATTTGAAAAATTACTTCGTGCAGGTTTTATTTATCCAATCCTGTTAATAGACTAGGTATCTAATATTGTTCCAGTCAATAAAAAACAAGGAACAATACGAGTATGTATCAATTATAGGGATATAAATCGATCTTGTCAAAAAGACAATTATATAACCCCTTACATCGATCAAATTATTGACGATTGTGCTGGAAGTGAAATGTTCTCGTCCATGGATGGATTTTCCAGCTACAATCAAATCAACATACTCCCTGCAGATCAACCTAAAACAACTTTCATTTATCCATGGGGAACTTTTTCTTATCACAAACTACCTTTTGGCCTTAAGAATGTTGGCACCACTTTTCAAAGGGCTATGTCTTATGCATTTCATGACATTAAGCACATTGTGCAGCCCTACCTTGATGATTTTCCTACTCATTCTTCACGCAGAGCAGATCATATTACTCATTTACGAGCCATTTTTATACAATGTAGGCATTATAAGATTCGTCTGAATCCTCACAAATGTGTTTTCTGCGTACAATTCAGACGATTATTGGGATTTACTGTCTCAAAGGCAGGCATTCGTGTTGATCTATTGAAGGTTGAGGAAATAATCAATTTACCTCCTCCTTCTACTCTTCGCCAACTCCAAAGTTTGCAAGGGAAAGCAACCTTTTTATGTCGATTCATTCCTAACTACGCCAAGTTAACGAAAGGTTTCACTAGGTTGTTGAAACATAATATTCCTTTCTTTTGGGACGAGGTTGCCAATTGATGTTTTGATGCTTTGAAACACACATTGACCCATGCATCGTTACTACATCCTCCCAACTACAACCAAGATTACTTTTTGTACCTCGCCACTTCTGATTCCACGATAGGGATGGTTTTAGTTCAGGAATATGAATTCCATGGTGAACATGTGATTTACTATCTTAGTAGAAATTTGCATCCAACTGAAATCAAATATTCACATGTGGAGAAATTGGCATTGGCAGCTGTTCAAGCTATCCAAAGTTTTCATCATTACATACTGTTATGCAAAACAATAGTGATATCTGATTGTAACCCTATGATGTATATCTTGACCAAACAATTGCTAGGGGGCAAATAATCCATATGGATTGTTATCCTACAGGAGTTTGATTTGGAATTTGAAAAGTCCAAATCAAAGAAATCATTGATATTTGCTGAACTTATGTGTGATTTCCCATGCACTAATATAGAAACTGTGGCGGACCAACCAATCATGTATGAATCCTTGTTTCTTATTAGTACCATTGATCCTTGGTATGGAGATATTATTGTTTATCTTCAGACCCAATATTTTTGGCCTGATATTTCACAGTCGCAACAACAAAAAATACATTTCCAGTCTCAACAATATCATATTTTTGGCGACACACTATACCGTCGTGGTGCAGACTCAGTTTTTCGACGTTGTCTAACCCATGAAGAAGCCGAAAAGGTTTTAAATGATTATCACTTTGGAACATGTGGTAGTCGTATGTCTGGGTACGCCACAGCCTAAAAGATACTGTGTGCAGGTTATTTCTGGCCGTCCTTATTTAAAGATTGTATTTATGTAGTCTAAAAATGTCATAATTGTCAAATATTTGATCGAAAAATGTGTGCACCACCTACTCCTCTTCACCCTATAATTTCTATCGGTCCTTTTTCAAAATGGGGCATTGACTTCATTACATGTAACCCTCACTCGGCCGAGGGGCATGGGTATATTATTCTAGCAATAGATTATTTTACCAAATAGGCCGAGGCGATGCCTACATTTGCAGTAGATGGAAAAACTGCAGCTACTTTCATGTTCAATCATGTGATTGCTTGTTTCAGTGTACCTCAAGCGATAATTACTGATCACGGGAGCCATTTTAGAAATATCATGATGACCGAGCTAACAGACCAACTTGGCCTATGCCATGACAGTTCTACACCATATTATCCGCAGGATAATGGTTTAGTTGAAGCAATTAATAAAGTCTTAGTCACCATGATTAAACGAATCATTGGAATTCATAAGTTGAATTGGCATACCATTCTCTTTTCAACACTTTGGGCATATCGAACCTCAGCAAAAGCATCGACAGGCTTTTCCCCTTTTCAACTAGTTTATGGTTTAGAAGCGGTATTACCAATTGAATGTGAGATACCGTCACTCCAACCAGCCATAGAGTTACTACCAGCCACTTCCGAAGAGGAGAAACATTTTTTATACTTGGCTCATTTAGATGAGAACGACACACCGCTACATTAGCTGCCGAGACTCCTGCGAAAAGAATGAAAGCTCAGTATGATAGAAGTGTTACCCCTCATAATTTTTCAGAAGGAGACCTAGTTTTGATTTATGATCAAGCCAACGATAAACTAGGGGCTGGGAAATTCGAACCCATGTGGCATGGTCCTTATATTTTCAAGCGACAACTTGCAAAAGGGGCCTATGAATTGATTGATTTTGATGGGGTCTCTTTAGGTAAACCCAGAAATGGACGTTATCTGAAGAGATATTACGCTTGATTTTTGTGTGGAGATCTTCTTTGTCTATTAGTTACCTTCTAGCTGGTGTGCTATAAATTAGAAACGTGTGCCTAGCTTAAGTGTGCTTTTACTACTATTCCTGCTTATCTGGATTACTCTTGATGTCGCAAATGTCGACGTCCTTTCAAACATATATATGTTTTGCTGATGGCGCTTGTCGTAGTACACGGAACATCTCTTCCGCAACTTGGGTTATTTATTCACCCACTGACGAGTTAGTATCTGTGCATGGGGTAAGCCTCGGTCAAACAATGAACAATATTGCCGAATATAGTGCAGTTATTTAATTATTGTCGGAATCCTTTTTATTTGGAATTCAGAGTTTGATCGTTAGGTTAGATTTTGAACTATTTGTATTACAGTTAAACTGAGTATATGCCATTAGAAACCCAGTATTATTAAGATTATTTTTGAGGGTTTGTCTCTTGGAATGAGAGTTCAATTATATTGAGTATCAACACATTCCAAGAAATTTAAACACATTAGCAGATGCAATAGCTTCTAGTGTTATAAACAGACATTTGCAATAATAAAGTAATAAATCAACATTCGATAGCATGATTGAACAGGTAACTGGAAATAATATTATATCATAGTATAGATGTAGTGTTCAAAAAATAGTACATCGTCTTCGATCATAGGTTCAAAATGCCTTATGATCCGAAAAAAGTGATACAAAAAATGAGTCTATACAGTCAATCATCCACTATCCATGGTAATGATCATGATAATACACTACTGCTCGCGCCACTCTACTCAAAAATCTCCTGAATGGTCCAGGAACACCAATGACGTATCTCTGTAAATGGAGTGGAATGTCATCTATGGTGGTCTTAGGGATGTCCATATTTAGCTGCTCCAAACGGTGTTCCAAATCAGTTAGGATCCCTGCTGTCTGATCTTGTAGTGGTGGTGTTGCTGCAGCTGCATCCCTTTGCCTCCGGTCAAAGGGGCAGAGAGTGGCTGGTTGACATGGACCCACATCTGCATTTGAATTTTTTTTTATCAGTTTTGGACGATTTAAAAACAAAATAAAAATTAGAAATTAGAACATGTCCAAGAGATTTTTTACTTGAATCATCCCACTAAGCTCCTGGAGGAAGTGGCATATCTCGGTCGCTGCGGAAATCTATGCCCGCATAAGGAAAATCCTTTATCACAAAAAGTTGGTGTCCTAACAAACGAAAATAATTCTAGGGAAATCGAACAATCTCTCCACCCTCACTGTGATGGGCCATCAAAGCAACCCATCAAACCATTCGAGGCTCTTGAGGTCTACCAACATCAACAGGAATATGTTGTGGGGCTAACAGAGGAATCGCAAAGGTAACCATGATAGATCCATATCCGAAGTTTTTTAACTTCCCGTTTTTTGCTCTAGTTAGTTGGCCTTTGACATTAGCCAACACTGCCTTGCACCAGTTGAATATGGTGCCTCAGAAAAAATCTACTGCAATCCGCATCTGAGATCTAGTAGCTACATGCAAAGTTGCACTTCCGCACAACTTGGTAACGATAAATGCAATCACTTTTAACTAGGGACGGATGATAGTTTTAATATCAATCCATTTGTCTCTAGGATTGGCTTCATCATTACAAAGCTCTAATTGTAAGCTAGCAACAGATTGGCCACCTGGCCTAGCCCCAAATAGAGAAAGTGGTTCGCCTCTCTTAGACAAACCATTCAAAAAATATATGTCCTCCAGCTCAATTTCAAGCCGGTGGCCTCCAATCGTGAAACACTAGTCCTGAACATCCCACTTATTTACCAACCAAGTGAGAAGATCTACTTGAGCTTTCATGCCACTGATAGCCCAGAATTTGAATAACCCGCATGCTCTTAAAACTTGTAAAGTAGGTTGATGAATCATTTCTGCTTCATCTACCTCCTCATGTTCCCGTTCTCGCCAAATGAGCATTGTAAATATCCTACAATGAGTAAAATAAAGGATTAGAATCATTTTAAAACAAAAATTTTGGGTAATTTGGGAGAAAATTATGTTTTTAAATTCATTACGGTGCCCCCACACTTTACGCTCAGAGACAGTGCGTAGCTCTGCACTGGCTCTGTGTTAAAAGTGCGGGGTCCCGACATTTTCCTTTATAAGAAAATGTCAGGGTCCGCAGGTACCTAGTGTCTTACCTGTAGACCCCTGAGGGCGGATTTTTGAACCAATTTTCCTCCCAAAAATGAAATTTAAACCCTAACTTAAGAAAATGAACAGATGAAAAGCAAGGAAAAGAGGATGTGGATTACTTGGAGTAGACGTTTTTCGATTTCAATGGTCAGTTTTTATGGAATCTTCTCCAAAGCATTTTTTGCCAAAAGCTCTAAAATTTTCACTCCAAACTCAAATGGTAAAAATGAACTTGAAAAACTCCTTTTTATAAGTTTTTTCAAATAAATGAAATTTAAATTTTTTTTATTTTTCACTTTAAAAAGATGGTTTTTCAAAATATTTTTATTATTGATATAGGTATGTTTAATTTTTGATTTTTTTGTGCAGAATACCGGATTTTTCAGGCAAAATGATCATTTTTGACAAAGTGTATACTTTTGTCACTTTTTCAGGCTCTTTAAAATTTACGAAAAAGTGAAAACATGGAGTCCTTTTTTAAGCCCTTTTTAGACTCTCTAAAAATGAAAAGATTGTCGAGTACTTGACTATTCGAACTCGTTAAAGGAAATGAACGGTCGTCCCTTCAGTATAAGTTTACCCCTTTTCTGGACTGAAATGGACTATTTATGAAAAATGTATACTTTGACTAATCATTGTCAATAGAGTTCTCTCTCGCATTATTTTATCCTTTTTCGGGCTTGGGAGACTACATTTACGAAAAATTACACCCATGGAGTTTTCTTAAGTTTTTTCTACTGACTCCCTAAAAATGAAAAACACTGAGTTTCTCCTATACTGGACTCATTAAAATTTTACAGTAAAGGACCTGTCGATTACAAACAGGAACGGATCACTCCTTCTTAGGGTTCGATTTTAAACTAAGTTGGACTCATCCGAAGGATGAGCTTATAAACAAGAAAACATTATCCTCCTCAAGCTTGTCAAAAAATAAAGAGGTACTTGCTAGAAATGGTGGGGCAAAAGAGAGAAAACAGATTCATTTTCTACACTTTGATTTTTAAAAGAATTACACCACTCTTGAACACAACACTTTTGTCACACTTCTACCTGAGTTGGGAAATCCTTTGCCTATCAGTTAATAAAACCATATTGAAGGTCTTCAGCCAATTTCTGGGTATTAGCTTAGGGAAATTTTCACCAAACCATTTGTGGTGTTGTTGTGTGTTCAAGACGATAGTCAAACAAAACATTCATATGCAAACATTTGTCTCCATTCGCGTTGACCATACCTGAGTCAGTCCTTGCAAAAAATTTCTTCAAAAATTAATATATGGTTTCGTGTCATGAGCTTGCTTACGACGGATCACTTTCTATCGACGATAGCTCATCATATAGGAAGTTGATCTAGAATCCTTCAGTACCTTGGAATCTCCATGCCTTAATGGCAGGTTTCTCACCTTCGACGATAGGTTGCATCATTGACCTTCGATTGAACAATTCCGTGAAATGTTTCGACTTCAGATCACTTATTCACATTTCATGGATTGTACTGAGTAATTTGAGAGCCATTGTCTTTATTGGTGGTTTCTCTCACACTTGTTAATAATTCACATCATTGACTGGTAATCAAGTGGTTTCTACCATGTTCGACTTCAACACATTTAATCGCATGGATAGAATCGTACTAGTTCGGGAAGCAGAAATCAAGACCCTAGATCTAGTTTCCACCATCAAAGCTACGAGGAGTTTTATTATTCATTATGCAGTAGACGATTCATTACAGATGGCTGCGTCCATGCTCTATCTACACTATTTATGTAATATTAAAATAATTTCTGTATCAGAACAAGTTTAGTTAGTTTTGATCTGAGTATGGTAATGCCTACCTCAGCGATGATATATATATATATATATATATATATATATATATATATATATATATATATATGTTTTGCATTGAATGTTTTTACAGGGTTCCAACTAGGGTGTCCACAGGCTAATCCTTGAAATGATAAAGCACATCACTCTTCGAATGCTCTCAGACTTCGCACTTTAGGGGGAAATTTGTTACACTGAAATTTGTCACCATGAAATTTTAGTACTCCCTTAGAAGTCTAAAACATCAAAGTTCCTAAAGTCAAGCCTTGAAATTAAGAGAAAATCTCATAAAAGTCTTAAAAACACTTGTACCGTACTTTCTCTTAACATTGCCTGCGGTGCCACACTTTTTTACTCTAAATCATGCGGAGCTAAACGCACTTTTTATTAATTAAAGGTGTGGACCCCTATAAAAGGTAAAACAAAGGCGGAAAGTAACATTTAGAAGCCCAACAGTAAAATCTAGAAGCTTCTAGAAGCAGTTATCCAGTCGAAGGTTCGCTCTTATCATGTATGTTCATTCCTTCATTATGGGAGCCTACCCTTGATTAATGAAGCCCGATCCCTTAAAAAGAGCATTCTATCCCTTCTTATGTGGAACCATGACCTCCTCTCTTTTCCTATAAATTGAAGCCATAGTGCAGCTTCAATGGTGGGAGTTAGTGAGTTAGACTTGGAGAATTTTTTATAAGAAATGCTGTAGAGACTCATACTCTCATAGCCAATCATTATATGGGAATGATTACACACCCATGTACTTTTAGTTGAGAGAGTGCAAGGCTTTCAGAGTAAAGGAAACACCTAGTCCGGACCCCAGAAAGGCCTGTATGACATCAAGGCGGACACGGTTGTAAGGCTCTTATTTATTTAAGTTAATATGAATGAATATTGTTTTCTCAATGGGTTATTTAATTAATTATCTCATTTCTTGAATTCCTTGATCATCTTGATAGATGTTTGATTCATGAATTGATTTATTATACAGGTGTTTTTTATCTTTTCTTGTGTTTGTGATTGCAGATTCTTGACGACGACTTTCTTCAAGCCACTGGAAAGAAGATCAGTGCTGGACTACAAGTAGGTTTCTAAAACCCTATTATAAATAATTCCATGTCAAAAAATATCTAGAGAAAATATTTTTTATTTGTCCATTTGTTGCTAGCTATCGGTAGGACACTTGGGAGGTCTGTCTTGTCTGCAAGAATGACTTATCCGTCCAACATTTGTGCCTCCCCAACACCTCTATCTTCTTCTTCATACATCTTTAAATTTTGACTTAGGAAACCCTAGGGTAAAAATTGAAATGAGATGGCTAGCTTATATGGATGAAGGAAATGAGTGTAAATAGAAAACCTAGGTTAATGAAAACCCTAGGGATTAACCATGCTCATGACTGATGTTGGTTTAGGGAGGGGAATAAAGATATGGTGTATGAAAAATGATAATGAAGTGAAACTAGGGTGTCATAAGCTATGACACTTTAAACTCTTTAAAATAACAACAAACATGTGAAAAGAGAGGTATTTTATGGCCACTTACTGATTAAAAATTCCTTGGAGAAATTTATGAGGAAACTGGAGATGGATGGAAACGGTGACAACCTTCAAAATCACCACTATGTAAATGCACACCATTTCTGGGTAAGAGTGCAGTGTTGGGATGAGCACTCAATGCCAATCTCCAAATGCACAATGCCTTTGTTAATTACTCTGGGATTTCAGTGTAAACGCGCAGTGCTGCTGGGTGAGCGCGCAACACCTCGATGAATGCACAACGCCAAATTGATCACGCGCAACGCCTTGCAATTTTGGCCCCAATTTATTAGTAAACTCATAATTTCTCTCTTGCTTAAAACTCTTGAAGGCTAGATGGCAACAATGAATTGTTTTGAGATGCTTAATGGGCTTTATAGCCTTAGTGAATTTAAATTTTAATCCAAATTACCCACTTTTCTAATGTTCTTTCTTCTTCTTTGACACTAATCCTCTTTTTCTTTTCTGGATTTTGGCACTATAGGTTGGTCCACATGGATTTTGGCTCCCTTTATCACTTAGGCTGAACATAATTCCACTTTGACAACTTTGGGATAAAATTATTGCATATGATGACATAAAATTACATTTGGAAAAATAAAAATAAATTACACATTTGACTTTTTTATCAAAATGACATTTTGATATAAAAGTCATTAAACTAAAATATAACTTTGAAATTATAATAAGTACATCATGATGATCTTATTTTAGTCCCTCTCATATATATGTTGACCTCATCTAAATGAAGGAGTGACATTGAGAAATGAAAAACCATAATGACCTAATGAGACTGAAAGAAACTGACTTAATAAGTGACTTTGACTAAAAGTGAAATGAGAGCAGACTTGTTTTTAGCATGATGAAGACATGGCAGAGGGTCAACATGCATATATTTTTGAAGGAAAATGGGACACTTGACAAGGAAAACCACTAGTGGAACAATTTTATATCATGACTTAATGGAATGATTAATAATTTCTTTAGAATGGGACACCTAAGATGCACATGCAAAATGTGTTTTGATCCCTCTTGGAAGTATGAAAATACTGACACTAACAAAATCTACACACATATTGAATCTACAAACCATATTCGAGATATGTGGTCTATATTGTAGAAATAAACCTCGCTCTAAGGGTCACAACCACTCTTCTTCTATGCAATTTTTTCATAGTCTTAAGGGAATACCTTATGAACTAAACATGCTAGGAAATTGTTCTAACTAGGGCACTATACTTATGTACTTCTAATTTTTGTAGAACAAACCCTATCCACCCATATAAAAAAACACGACTCTTGCCTCCATAAGAGACTCGACCTAGCTCATATGGATCCATCGATTTTGGGCATTTCTTTGAATAATTCTTGACATGAACTTCAGATCTCAATGTCGACCCTCAAACTAGGGTTATCTCAATCAATATTATGCTCGTGTCTACTTTTGTTCTGGCTTTAAATTACAGTGCAAGCCCTCCTCCATTTATGCTGGTCTTTATCATATACCTTGCGGCCTACTAACCACCACAAGTCAATATCACATCAACCCTCTCTTCTATTTCATGTAGAAAATCTAACCAACAAGATTCAATGTGGTCTTGTAATGTACTAAAACAAGATAGTGAATCCTTCCTATAGTTTGTGGAAACAAAACACGATCGCAAAATAACATATAAGTAAGAGAAAGAAATTGTCAACCACACAACACAATATGTATATGGGGAAAGAAACTACTCAAAACCCCTTTATCTCTACTGTGTATTAATTCAAGGAATCATGAAACAATATAATGCTTAATCTCTCATGAGATTCTCTAGCACTCTACCAATTGTCTCCTAATGATCTAGGAAAAATCGCTCTAGTACTTAGCCAATTCTAAACCTTACTTCAGCCTGCCTTTCTCATGCAATTCCTACGGAATTAGCTCCCTATTAAAAATCAGCCTTCCTTGATTGCACAATCCATCATGGCATTCGAATGACTTTATAATTGCACACGGGGAATTTTGTATAAATATAACTAATAGTTATGTTCCCTTTAACCTCTGTCTCAATTGGGTCTTCCTCGGAACTGACATGCATGCAACCATTAATAACGAATTATCAGTTATCTGATTGATCACTCATTATGAATTAAATATAATTTAAGTCAGTGGACCTTTCACTAGCTCATCACTCAGTTAGAACTAGTTAAACTGATTTTAACTCAATTAATTGAGTTAACTAATTCAAAACTACACCCCACTATTGCATCAACTACAACTAGACCCACAAAATATTAGAATCCCTCTACATGCCTCATCTTAGACCCTCATGATCTGGACATATGTAGGAGTGCAATAAAATACAGAAATAAACCTAACCACAGAGATGTAGTAGGAATAACACTTCATTTCATTAATATCAAATACTGAAAAATGCTTACAAAAAGAATAGAAAACAAACTAGCTTGGGCGATGGTAGATTATCTCTGAGAAGAGCTGTGGCAACTACATGCCTCTAAATTGTGTTACAATAAGGCTCAAGGGCCTTTTTATTATTGAAAAATAATAGAAAACCCTAACCCGAGGAGATGCAACACCAAGAGTTTATGGGCCCCATTGGGGGTAGTTGGGCATCGAACTTCCCAGGGTTGTAACTGATCATGTGATCTTCGTTTTATGCACATGATACCCTGTTAGAAATATCTCTCTGAGGACTACTATATAAAACATGATTTCCATGAAATTTACAAACCTTTCATGCCCAAAAAACATCTTTTGGGGCCTCAAAACGGCTCCAAAAGTTCAGGACTTGAAAAACTAACAAAAATAGTAAATTGTGCTCCAATTAAGGAAATTGAAAAACTGTAAGAGACAATAGTGATGACTCAAGTGGAATAGGTGGGTGAACACCAATTTCCACCTCGATCACCTCAACTCAAATTTCTTGCGCTAACTCAGTCATCATGACTTAGTTAAATGACCTAAGTTTTTATGCGATGAAATTACAATTTATTGTCCAAATTATTTAAGGGAAAAATAAATTAGACGCCTCACATTCCTCACTCCCAGTACATCAAAATTCATCCCCAGTGTGAGTGCATTTTATTTTTAATTTCTGATTTCCAACTTCACTGTTTCTTGTTGCAAATTCCAATGTGCCCTCTCAACAAGAAAGGAATTCAATCTATCCCGATCCAGTACCTTTTGAATTCTGCATGCAACACTTCTCTAGTTTTTTTTTGCACCTGAAAATACTGAAACTGAATAGCTTATGACAAACTAAATCAATATAATGCATTTGTAAACAGAGTCTTTTGAATTCTACTAGATATTTCACATGTCTACTAAACTCTTTACGTTGATGCTGACATCTAGATCTGTGCCCTTTGCACTGTTTCCAACTCTGATCTATGGTCTAGTATTTGACATCTGTCACTCTAATTTATGTCTGCCTAACATCTGACTACATCAATCTAACTGGTCCTTCCCACTACTGTTGTATTGTGGACTCCTCATAGATAGGTTTGATCCATGAGACACACCATCTCAACGGACCCTGCCCAAATTTAATTTTGGATTATGTCTACACATCACCCCACTTTTCACCTGGAGGTATGGCTTCATGTGATCCCTCTTCCCATCTGGATCGAAATTTCCCCCTCATGGAGGTCTCTGCTTGAGTGGATGCTTCCACTTGGTCTCCTCTCTGCTTCTCCAATTGTGGCTACTCCACAAACTTCTAAGACTGCTTCTAAGGCTACATATGGAGAGGTAATTTGTACTCCCTCTCAACAACCAAGTCTCTAACCTCTGCTTTTCTCCTCAAATATTTGCACACATCTAGTACCTCAAGTGCATATAGGTTCTTAACTCTTGCACATTGTAATTGTCCTGCCATTACAAAAGTTTCTAAAAAAGATTTGATTTTAAATCGAAGATATCTCCCTCATTTGAGCTCCGAATTGATTTTCCATTTGGGTAGTTTTTTACAAGGAATCCAAATATGCTATTTTTTTTTTAAATTTTACACCAAAATCTTCAGATATTCTCTGCAAACAGTCGCCCAAAAAATTTATGCTTTGATACCACGTGGAAAATCTAGCCAACGAGATTCAATATGATCATGTAATGTACTAAAAAAATATACTAAATCCTTCCTACAATTTTCAAAAACAAAATAGGATCGCACAATCAGATATAAGTAAGAGAAATAAATTATCAATCACACAAGAAAAGATGTATCTGGGGAAATAAACTCCTCAAAACCGCTCTATATCTATTGTATATTAAGTCAAGGAATCATGAAACAATGGAATGTTTAATCTCTCATGAGATTCTCCAACACTTTGCTAATTGTCTCCCGCTGATCTAGGAAAACTTGGTCTAGTACATAGCCAATTCAGAACCTTCCTTCAACCTGCCTTTCTCATGAAATTCCTAGGGAATTATCTCCCTATTAATTAGGAAAATCATTCTTCCTTGATTGCGCAATCCATCGTGGCATCCCAATGACTTTATAATTTCACATGGGAAATTTTGTATAAATACAACTGATATTTATGTTCCCTTTAACCTCTGTCTCAACTGGGTATTCCTTGAAACTGACATGCATCCAACTATTAATAGTGAATTATCAGTTATCTGATTTATCACTCATTGTGAATTAAATATAATTTAATTCACTGGCCGACCTCTCACTGTCTCATCACTTAGTTAGAACTATTTAAACTGATTTTAACTTATGTAATTGAGTTAACTAATTCACACTTGCACCCCACTGATGCATCAACTGCAACTGGACCCTAAAAATATTAGATTAATCCCTCTACATGCCTCATCTTAGACCCTCAACTCGATTTTCTTGAGCTAATCAGTCATCATGACTTAGTTAACTGACACAAGTTGTTATGAGATGAAATTACAATTTTTTGTCCAATTTATTTAAGGGAAAAATAATTCAGACGCCCCACATTCCTCACTCCTGGTGCATCAAAATTCCTCATGAGTATGGGTGCATTTTTTTTTTGTCCTTTCTGGTTTCCAATTTCTATGGTTCTTGTTTAAAATTTCAACATTTCATAATTGGATGTGGCCTTCACACAAAGACACCATTGAAATCACATGCCCATATTCTCATGAGAAACCTCTCTTAAACTTGATCTCCCATAAGAGAACCAACAATATGCCATCCTACTTCCTAGATCGAACCGACCATTAAGGTATGCAACATTCTTGTTAACCCTCACATGATGATCTTTCTCTTGGAGGATGATCATGGCCTCACTTTAGCAACCCTTACTTGGCCCTCTTACTCGACCTACTTTAGGACAACATCTCTCTTCGCCCCCATGATCAAATGAGATCCTTTTCACATGATGTTATTTCCTTCATCCTAAGGCCTCCTTAAATAGTTTTTCCTAGACCTCTTAGGAACCCTCTAGAACTTACGGATTTCATCCACTTAGACCTTAGGAAATATTAATTTTCCCTTTTAATTTTCTTTTAGATTTTAAACCCCGTCTTGGGTCCAAAATCCCTTTGCCTGGATTCTTTAACCACAAAGCCTTTTGTGACCAAACTCACACAAACCCATCTCACTAGGCTTGTGGAGTACCTCCCAAGCTACACAATTCAACAACATAGTCTAGTTGTAGTAATCGTAACTTGGTCAAGCTCTTGTAGTCAAGTGAGGGCTTGGTTGGGTTCCCAAGTTGCAAATTAAGTAAGGGTAGTTGTGAAGGTATGATAGATAGGGAGGGTCAGGGCAGGCACATCAGGAGTGAAAAGGCATGGTAACACATGTCGAACAATGTCAATGCATGCTGAGGAGTGTTAGGGAGTCTCGAGGCATATCAAGGGATAACTAGGTCAAAATGCATGGAATGGAATGAATAAGAGTGTGTATCAGGGATTGTCAGCGAATTTGAGTGTGCTAAGGACGGAGTCTATTAGGATAAGTTAAAAATATGATTTCCAGGAGGCATTCCTACAGTTGTTATACATGGCTCGACATATCCGTTTTAGACAAAGGAAGATCACTTTGTGCTAGGCACAAAATTGTTTTGCCTTTAGCTATTTTTGTTCTATGAGATATGGCACACTTTGGCTACATGCTCATGTTTTAAACTATTCTAGATAATTTCATATTGTACATTATTGTGTATAAGTTTTGGGGCACTTGACTTGTGTCGGCTTATATCTTGTGTGCCTTGTTCATCTTGTGGTTCTTGCAAACTCTTAGTTAATCTTCTACTTAGTTTATATGAAATGAACATACATGTGAAATATTTTCCATGTAAGCTATGTTGCTTATTTGTTTTATGGCCATGGCTAGATCATGTAATCCTTGTCTTGGTAACTATTTAAGTGGGACACGTTGAGCTTGGAAATGAGTGGCATAAGATGAGTTATAGGTAGTTCTTAGGTGAACAAGGCACAATATACTTGTATTAGGTGCAATTGGTCAAGTTCTTGTGGTTGAAGCAAGCCAATATTGTCACACGAACTGAAATAGCCAAGGAATTGATTGGGTTCCCAAGTCGTCAAAAAATGTAAAGGCTAGTTGTGAGGACATGATTGCAAAGGCATGCTAGGGAATGCTAAAAGGTGTCAGATAGTGTGAAGGCATGTCAAACATGTGAAGATGTGCCAAGTGATAAGGAATGCCATGATGTGCAAGGGTGTGTTAATGCGTGCCAGGGACTATGAAGGCAACAAAAGGTAGAAAAAAGTTAAACTACAAGGAAATGAACATATAAGATGGTTAATAAGTCATCAATTTACCTTTTCCAAGAGGGGAATGCTAGGCACACCAACATTAGGTGCCAATAGGTGCCAAGTGAAAATTCTTAGTGCATTATAAGTGCCAAGTCTTCCTTTGTTGCTTCTCATCTACTTTCCAACAGTTGATCTCAAATAAATTTAATATTAAACCATGCCAAATCATACCAAGGCATGACAATGTATTCCATACATGCTAATAATTTCCAAGCGCCAACACGTGACAAGTGCCAAGATGTGTCGCATAATTTTATGCATGCTATGAAGTGGAAGGGAATGTTGAAGAGTGGTAAGGTGTGCTAGAGAGTGCAAGAGAGTGCTAATGCATGTTGAGGAGTGTTAAAAAAGAGTACTAGGAAAAAAAATTAAGGGAGAACTAGGTCAAAATTCATGGAAGTTAATTAATATGAGGAACGTGTGCCAGGGACTAGTGTTAATGAGTGCTATTTGTCATGCCAAGGAGGGAGTGATAAGGTATGCTAAGGATTGGTAAGGCATGCTAGGGAATATCAGGGCATGTGAAGAAGTATTAATTGTGCTTAGGAGTTCTAGGGTGTGCTAATTATATGTGCCAAATAGTTCCAAGATATGCCAATACATTCCAGGAGCTAAGGATGTGTAGGGTGCTAGGGTATGTCAATATGTGTCAAGAAGTTTCAAGGAAACAAAAGGAAGAACCAATAATAGGGTTAATAAGTTGGGACTTTATCTTTTTCAAAAGGGCCTTCTAGCCACACTAATAAAGGTCCCAATACATGCCAAGTGGCATTGTGTTCCAAGTGCTAATGTATGTCAATGCATTCAACCAAGGTGTTCCAGGGCATACTAGGGACTACATGCATGCCAACACATGATAGGAGAGTTATATGTTGTGTTAGCGCATGCCACCATGTGCTTGGGCGTCAGTGTCATGAAAAGATGTTCTAGGTACAAAGATGTTCCAAGACATGCGAGGTGCTAAGAAATGTTAGTGTGTGCCAAAGTATTAATTTAAGGTGTGCCCAGATTTTTGAGGAGTGTTAGGTATTTCTCATTAATAGAATTGACAGAGCTTGATTATGTATTAAATAATTTATCTCCTACACACACGAGTGGGATATTATCTAAAGGGAATTTTCTAGGTAATAAACTTAATAGATATGAATCATGTGTTGACTCATAGGAAAACTCTATTTGTCTAGTCATTACTTGAGGGAAATGATACACACTAATTAATTTTTAAAAGATGACTGACTCTAACCACTATGGCCTTGGACATATTATAAAAAATACTCCACAATAATGGTATTGAATCGTTATCTTTTGACAAAAAATATATTAACATGCACATAACGTCATCAAAAAATGATTGGAATGATCAATGATCATGATTTTTTTTTTACTATCACCAAAAGTAAAAAAAAGAGCATTGATGAGGGTCATTAAAAGTTCTTCAATTGAAGTGTCACCAAAGAGAGAATTAGTGATGGGCCTTTAATGACCCTCACAAAAGTGTCATTGAAAATGGATTTGGTGACGAACCTTAAAGGACCATCAATATATACACTTACAATGACGCTTTTTTATGGACCGTCACCATATGTGACATTGGTGATGGACCTTAAAGGTCTGTCACCATGCATGACCCTCACCAATGTCCTTTTTTCTTGCAGTGAATAATCATGTATCAACCTTTTTGATACTTAATTATTGAATATATCGATATATCTTTCTTTCCCCTCTAAGATATATATTTCATTGGTTATTATTCATGTTTGAATGAAATTTTAATCAGATATTCCTAGACATTAAATTAGGATTGTTACCTACATGCCAACTTATATAATTAATTCTGATAAATTAAGGATGAGAAAGGTTCTATTTTATTTTTCCTTGTGTGCAGTTTTACGGATGAAATGTTGGAATTAAAACAACACAAAATTGAGCACACATAAAATATTAGGATAGTTATCTCCAATCAAATTATTCTCCAAATATCTGCCATTTATTTTAAATATGCATGCATGCCTATTGAGGCCTCAAAACTCTGTGGCAACAACATGGGGGATCACCACCCGGTCCGGACCTTAGAGCAGCTTCTTTTCAGTTTGGGATAGTGGCTCCGACTGGGGATAATGGGACCAGTTTCCCAATTTTTGGTTTTATATGATTGTTGGGTTTCTTTAAAATGATTTTCAAGGAGAATAACTAAAAACTAAAACAAATTTATTCTAAGATGCAAAACTTTGAATTAAATATGATCTAATCTAACCCGGGATAATGCTGATTTTATGCAATCTAAAATGATATCTATTCAGTCTGTGATGATTTAAATCAATCACAGACTTACTAAAATTAATACTTCTGTAAGATAATCCTTTTGAGAAAATAGTTAATCAAAGGGAGATGTGAAACATATCGCATATATTATGATGATCATATATAAAACAAATCAATTTCTATTTTGATATCATACAATAGTGCAACTAATACTTCAAATAGAAATACTTAATTTCATCTGTAATTCATGAAAGATAGATTTATCACTAATGTTAAAACAAAGTTTAGAATACACGATAATAGTACCAGATGTGTGTTGTTCTGCTCATCTGACCATCAATAATAGGCTACAATCAATCTTCTACCAATAGGTCATTCAAAGAACACAATAGTGCATCAACAGTGATCAACCAAGATGATATATAATTGAAAAGACCATGTTCCATTATCTTATCAAGACATCCAAAAATTTACATTAATGTATTCTTTGTAAATGTTCTTAATAAAAATCTTGGACCCTTCTCTAAATGCATGAGAAGGGTTTAAATACTATATTAAATATTTACAAAAATAGATTGTACAAAATATCTTATGAGGCAGTTTCAAGCAACCTTCCTCATTCCTAGTATCTAATGGCTAAAATTGAAATTGTCAAAACAAAGTAACTCATGATCATGCTTGATGATCGGTTAATGCTAGTTTCTGCTTTTATGTTCACAAATATCAGACATTGGTTGGACTTGTGGAGGCTTCCCAAACTGTGTTTTCATCTGTCCAGTAAATATAGCATCAAGTAAAAATGGCAACATTTTTTGTATGGAATCTAGAGAACAATTCAATGTCATTATTTGACTATGAGGTTTAACCAACAGTTGCCAGTATGCTTCCCAATTAGTCTTTTTCATCTATGCAATTGTTTCTTCTCGTATTTGACCTATATTTTTCCAACTTTGTTCCAATATTTTGGGATCAACAATTGATTTGGGATCTCCTTCTTTAATTAAACCGGAGCTATACAACATGTGGTTGATTGTTTTCACAATGCTTTCTTATATACCTGATGCTCTAGCTATTTCCAATTCTGCCTGTTTCACCTATGTATCCCAGTCAGTAAAGAGAATATCTTTATAAGTTTCTTGGATCTTTGTGAGATTTGACCTTCTCCCTTCATATGAATCCTGCCATTCAATATAGTCAGAAATTTTGGTATTGAGTTCATTAAACTCAATTCTCAAGTCAATGACTGTATTGGTCAATTGTTCACTCATTTCCAAATGTGGAACTATGTCTGATATTTGTAAGACAAACAAGTCTTGTTGTTCTGAGAGTAAGGCATTTAATGCCAATGTTTCTTTAATGAATTCCTCTGTAGTAGGAATTCCTTCATACTTTATAATATTTTCTCTCAATTCTTTAATGAGTGTGTCTTTGCTGGATAAGTCATTTTCATAACTTATCTTAAGTACTTCCATATCTTGCTGAACTTTAAAGAGTTGCTGCTCAGCATCTTGATTCAGACTATTCATTTCTTCATCCAGTTGTTGTTGTAGTTGCTTTATTTTACTATCCTTCTCTTGAACCAAAATGGATACTTCAACTTCTTTGTCCATTGTTGTGGTAGTATATCCTCTAGCAAATTGTGATAGTGGAGTTAGGTTGTCGATTGGGTTTGACGGGGTGGCTTTCCATACAAATTCCATAATATCATTACCTAGGGGAGTTTCAATCCTTATTGTCTTTCTCTATTTCCTGACTACAACTTTATGAAGAGGGATGTAGAATACATCCAGTGGAGGGATATTAGTTACCTTTAGAATAATTTCATTAGTAGGAAATGCAGGGATAACTTTTGTATCTTGAGAGCTTGTCCCAGGACTTTCGGTGGTTTCTTTTGTTGAAACTGTTAGCCATAAGTAAATTTTTTCATAAGAAAATGATGGCTAAAAATAGGTCTTGAGCCTTCAAAAGATTATTTTCATAGAAAATTACTCATTCTTGAAGTCTGTTGTTCCTTAAACAGTGTTGTTCCCTAACAATAATGTTCCCTAACAATGTTGTTCCCTAGCAGTGTTGTTCTCTAATAGTGTTGTTCCCTAGTAGTGTTGTTCCCTTCAAAAACCCACCAAGAAAATCTGTTGTTCCCAAACAAAACTATTTCCTAAAAAACCCCATTTTCATCATTTTCATTTCCTCAATTCCCCCCCCCCCTCCCCATATCATTCATCTTCCTTGAAAAAACCCCTTTTTTCCTTCTCAGTTTACCCTCATATTCCTCGAAAAAACCTTCAAAGCCCCTTTTAAACTCATAAAAATTCTTTTTATGGTGTGAAAACCTCCCTTTTCAACTATCAGAACTTGAAAAAACCCATGAAAACCCCTTTTTTGGCCTAAATGCACCCTTTTATTAAAACAAGTAGGCTTAAGCCCTTTGTTGGCTTAGCCCCTAGCTTCTTTTCTTCATATGTCCCTGCATCCATGACCGGGCACTAAGCACTCATCGTATCGCAAAGTTTATGTTGCATCGGCGCCGTTCCTGACCTCGCTTCCCCTTCCCCACCGTCGATGCGATAAGCACCCTTACCCTGGCCCCTAGTCACTTATCCTCCCATGAGACCATGCCCCTGTGCTTATTCCTAAAACCCCATCGCATTGGCCCTTGCTGCTTTTACTCTCCCATTTCCTTTGTTCCCCTGCTGATGCGATAAGCCCCAACCCTTTCTTTTTGCTCCTAATCCCTTTTCCTTCACGCGACCACCTACCAGCGCTTTCCCTTAGTCCTTCCCTTACCTTTTATTTTAGCCCCGTTCCCTTTGTAAAGTGCCTCTTCCACTATTTTTCCCTGCCATCCTTAAATTCCACAGAGCAACCATAGCCATTGATCATGGGCCTCAAGCCTTGATCCAACGACTATCATGCCTCCCCTTCTATCCTTCATATTCCCGAATCCTTCCATCCATCCATCCTACGATCGAATCTCCGCTGTCGATATATATAATCCAATAACTCTCGGTTAAACCCGACACCCAACCCCTCCAGGCCTACCATCCACTACGTAAACCACTCCCCCAATCCCATGTTGACACCTAGCCTCCACTTAACCAATCCACCGAGCACTTCTCTCTATCACACTCCCCCATAGCCGTTGGATCTTCCCCCCAGATCTAATGGTCTACGATCAATATTGGGTGATTTTTGCGTCTCAGATTTAATGCCCCAAAATTGCGTGAAATAGGTGGTATTGCAAAGGCTACGTGACATGTCTCAATTGGATCGCGTTCGTTTTATTGAAAACTACTTACCGCCTAAGGGCCACGTGAAAACCATTCACGGTTTTCGCGAAACTACCAAGCTACCTTTTTGCAACAAAGTCATTTTAAAGCCAGTTTTTCATAGAGTTTCTCCACAGAGCCCTCTCCGCCTGCATTTCATCTCCTTTGCATACGCTCCTCTGTCTCTGCCAGCCTCCAAAGCAGTTAAAACCTCCCGCGCAAGTTTTATATAATGTTTTTTTTGTTTTGTTACAGGATTTTAAATAGCGCCTAAAGTCTGCAAGTTTCCCGCTGCCAATTTAAGTGGAAGGAATCCCTTTGGTAATGAATCAGGGATCAAAATGCATGAAGAAAGGGTTAGAGGGATGATTCAAATCTTCCATTGATGCCTCATGATCATTGATTCATTCGTAAAACCCTCCAGTGCTATAAAAGAGCCACTTGCACGCACAACGAAGAACAAAGATTAAAGTCAAAGGTTAAAGCATAAAGTTTAAATATTAAAAGGTTTACTCCATGGTTTGAAGGGATAAACACAGTAAATAAAGCATCGTTTGGGGATAAAGACATGTTTAAAAGGTTCAAAGGTGAAGTAAAGGACCAAAAGCCCATGTTAAAAAATGAAGACAGTCAGCAGGACAAGTTTAAAGACCCGAAAATGATTATAAAGCCTTAAGACACAGAATCAGAGTTAAATCCGTGTTTAAAAGCCACATAAGTTGACAAATCAACAAAGGAAGCCTCCAAATGCCAAATCAGTGAGGCAATTAAAGCCAAAATTTCCACCTAAAGGCTTATTTCCTCAAAAATAATACACCATGAATGCACAGGTAGAGATATTTTGTCAAAGACAGCTCAGAATTAGTGGCCAGCCTAACAAAAACCCCCAAAGTAAAAAAAAGTGATTAAAGTTGATGAAATTTAATGTAATAATCAATTGACAGAGTTAAATCATTTGAAAACTTCTCCATTTGGCCCTTCAAAGGCCGAGAAGCACTTACTCTGCATTAATTGAACAGATAGGCCTTTCTTTCACTCCACCTCCTCATTCTCCTATAAATACTTCTCTGGAAGACAGTATACAGGTTGGTCTTTGGATAGTTGTTGAATGTAAATATTTGTTGAAGCATGCTGTAGCTCTATTAGGAATTGAAGAAACATAAGCTGAGATGAGAACTTTGAAGTTGTAAAGACCCACTGGACTTGAAGATTGTAACTGGTTTGAACATCAAATACAATAGCTGATTTATGGGATCCTGGTCTATGTCAATGGTGATGTTATTCTCATTGTAATTTTTATTTTCTTTGTGTTTTCATTCTTTCCACTTTCTTTGATAAATAACAACAAACATAAATTATGATTTACTTCTAAAAGTACCCTAAATCTCATTGATAAATCTTTATCCTTTATGTTTTTCTGCTGATTTTTTATTTGAGGATAATTTAATAGAGCATAGCCAGTGAAGTGTTGGTAAGCCCATGTTTCCTGAGTACAACTTGAGATATTGTCTTTGAATGTTCTTGAAAATTCTGCTTATTAAAGTTGAGCTAGAGAAGTTTATGGTTAGCCCTGTCCTCTAGTTTATCTCCAACGGTTGCTTTGAAAAGTTCCCTTAAGAGTATGTTGAAAGAAGGCTAGTTTAAAAGTACTTACCTGATCTTATACTATTTTTATGTTTATCATGAATGTTTTCCTTTGAGAATATGCTGAAAGTAGGCTAAGTTAAAAGTCTTTACTTGATCTCAAACTATTCTTTGTTCTTTAATGTTTTCTCTTGAAAGTATATCAAAAGCAGGCTAGTTTAAAAGTACTTACCTGATCTTAGGTTACTGTTGTGTCTCTCCATTAAGTGCATGTCAAAAGCAGGCTAGTTTAAAAGTACTTACCTGATCTTAGGCTTTCCTTTGTTTTTCTTATGTGTTTACTTCTTTCACCACTTCTTAATGTTTCATACCGTAAATCAAGTTAAAGAGATCCTTTGACATATATGACTTTCCCCATGGACCACTCTTGAGACTTGTTGTGCAATTAAATCTTCTTATGACTTCATAGCCCAATGGATTGATATTGTTCCTTGCTTGTCTTATCAACTGAAACATTCTTCCAGTTACTCACACCTTCACCCTTCATACAGACTTCCTTCATCTTCATGTTATCCTGTCCAACCAAATAAACAAAACCTTGCTCTTCATAACTAGCCTAAAATCATACTTAAGCATAAAGAAACATCTTTGAGAAACACATATATAGAGAGATCCCTCTCTGAATCTAGGATGTCTAGATCCTTAGATTCCAAAGTGGTTTTGATGTAGGCTCTACAATGTTTGTATTTGCCAATCTTGCAAACTACGGAGACCTAACAGATTGGTGACCATACTGGGGAAATTTCTGAGTAAAATCCTTAAAACAAAACACTCAGTATTCATTCAAGTAAGAGTAGCTTTCTTCAAGCACTACCAAGCATATTGGTGATCATGATAGGACTTGTCTGAATCGGTGGCAATCTAAGTACTTCTTAGGATTCTTACAGACCCTCATCAAACCTTGAAGAAATCATCTAGTGAGCCATGGAGTAGACTTTGTTTGTCTCATCACTGTAGCTAAGTGTTGAAATAGATATAGGACACTCTCACAACCATATGACTGTAGAATGAAAAAAAAAACTCAGAAAAACCCAAAACATTTTAGATTGGTATTCAGATAAATTACTAGTGGGGGGCCATAAAATTTTTTACCTTCCAAAGCTAGAAATTTCCACCTGGAGACTCCACAATTCTGAATTGACCAAAGACTCCACTGGGAAACCCATTTCTATCATAACATCATATAAAATCAGTTAAGGAAACTTTGAAGATTAAGTTTTCTTGTTAAAAGATCAGTTAGCCTATTAAAGAATGTCATACTTGGTTAAAATTTTCTTATCATTGGGTCTGAAAACACAACATAGTGGCTTCTAGAAGAGTTTATACTAGAGCTTATCCTGACCCAAATCCTCCTGAGACAGTTGATAATCCAAAAAGTATCCTTAGGAAGTCTCCTAAGCCTAAAAATTCAACTGTTGTCGGACTAGTCCATAGAGCTAATTCTGTTCCCGAAAATCTCTTAGCTCTGCAAAATACACATGTTGACTTAATAAACCCATTCATAACTAGGTCACTTGATGATATAGATCAGATAGAATTTGAGTCTCCACACTCACCCTTTCATAGTGGTGAACATCCTGGTAGTAGAGAAACCACTCCACCTGACCTTCATTTCATTCAAAATTTTGGTTTCTCTCATCGTAGATCTGCTCAACAGTCTCTTGCTGGTACATCCATTGCTTTCATCCATATTCCCACTGTTCAAACTACTCCATTCCATCAACCCCCTCCTATCTTACATCCTCCACCTGTAAACCCCCCATTTTTTCCACAACTTCCTATCATGGCAACATGGCATGCTCCCCTAGTCCTTCTTTTACCTTTAGTCAATCTACCACAGGACTATTAGTCCAAGATTATGTTATATGATGCTAGTGGTGCTACTACTGCTTCACAACATGTGGACAAGATGAATGACTATTTTGATAGAAATGAGATAGATGATGAGACTGTCAAACTCAGATTGTTTGCTCAAAGTTTAGGGGGAGAAGCAAGAAAATGGTTCAAAAGCTTAACCCCTAATAGTATTAATGACCTCCAAGCTCTCCATCAGTCATTCCTAAACAAATGGAAAGTCAGAAAAAACCCTCTCCAAATACTGTCAGATTAAAACAACCTCAAAAGAAATACTAGGGAAAGTGTTCAAAATTATTGCACCAGATTCAATAATGTTTATAATGCACTACCCCCAGATTTGAAACCTCCACAAGGCTCAGCTTTGGAAAAATTTCATGAGGGATTTGATCCTGAAATGGCCTATCAGCTAATAGAAAGAGATCCCTTGACTTTGGAAGACATGCAGAAAGGAGCTCTTGTTGTAGAAGTAAATCTAATTGAAAAAAGAGCTAGGATGAGGAATGAAAAGAAAGTATCATTTAGGGAGGAAACTACACCTTACACATCTAGTTCAAAAATGGAGGAAATGATGGAGGAAATGATGAGAAAATGAGCATACTTGAGAGAGCACAATCTAGGGAAAATCAATCAGTTCCCCAAAACATAAATCAGTGTCAAAATCAGAATTAGAACTTTAGGAGAAATCAACCTCAAAACAGATAAAGAGAGGATGATCAACAGATCAGACCTCCTTTCCAAGAAAACTATGTGAATGAGGATGAAGAAACCAATGAACAAACAAAGGATGACAACATAAACATGCTGGGAGTAAGCAGTGAGGATTCTGTTTTCCTCCATGAAAGAGAACAAGGTCTATATACACCCTATGATGATAGAAGAATGGAAAATGATTACTATGAACAAGACTCTGAAAATACCATCATAGGATCACCTAAACAATATGACCTAAGAAGTAAAAAGAATCAAGAGACTCCTAGAAATAAAACCTCTGATAAATCTGCCAAAAACAGCCCTGAAAATGTTTCCAAAAAGACAGTAGAAATTCACAAGAAAATGGCTGTAAATTCTGATTTAAACAAAGGGAAAAACACCCAAGCCAATGAAAAACAGAGTGTTAACCCAACAACACTAGTATCTCAGCTAATGCTCCTGAAAAAACCATTTGAACTGCTGCAAATACTAAAAATCAGCAAGATGATTTTACTGAACAAGGAGTGACTAACAAGGCTAAATCAAACATTTTGAAAAACCAGATTCCTTTTAGCCTAGAGAATGAAATTTCAAAAATCAAAATCGTTGTCCCACTTACTGAGTTAGTCACTCCAAATGTATATAGAGGTCAGATTTGGAAAGCTTTGAACATAGAAGATGTTCATGACACTGTCAGCTTAAATGATGATACCCCAAAACTCATATTTGGACCAAAAATTGAAGTAAAATTTCAAGAAGGAACTACCTCTCCATTCTACATCAATTTGAACATCCATGATAATATTTTTCACAATGCCATGCTTGATTTAGGAGCATCACACAATCTTATGCCTAAGGTAATAATGGAAAGATAAGGCTTAGAGGTAACTAGACCCTACAAAGATCTATATTCCTTTGATACAAGTAGGGTGAGATGCCTAGGCCTAATAAAGAATCTGTATGTTAACTTAGCCCAAATCCTAGCCAAAAGCTTAGTGATGGACGTTGTAGTGGCTGATATTCCCCCTAAATATGGCATGCTCCTTTCAAGGTCATGGGGTGCTAAGTTACAGGGTACTATGCAGATGGATATGAATTATGCCACCATCCCTGTCTTCAGTCAACCTAGAAGACTCTATAGGGAAACACACATGAAATACATGGTGAGTAACCAAGAAAGACCAGAGAATTCTCCTCTATATTCCATACACACTGACCTCGACTCTTTCATTCTATACAATGACGACATTCCTAATGAGAAAGAGTTAGTCAATAAAACATCATCAAATATAGTGGTCACTACACTTCCAAACATAGTGGCAGCAAATGATGAAGAGGAATTTAAAGAGGAAACTAAAGGGAATTTTGCTGATTTCAAAATTTATAGAAAAAAGATTAAGGGTCTTGAGGTCCAAAAAAGTCATAAAAATAGTATCAATTAATAAAATCAAAAGATGAATCTTCAAAAAATTGAAAATCTTGAGGAAAAAATAAAAAAAGAACATGGTATAGACCCTTGTGCAGAACAGAATGATGAAAAAGACAGAGAGGATAGCAATGAAATAAATGAGAAATCTGAAAACAATCCCCTTTGGAGCATGAATTTTGATGGGTCTTACACTAAAAATGATGCAGGAGCAGGCATATGGTTACAAAACACTTAAAAAAATCATGCTGAGGGGCATTCCTATAGATTAAACTTTCAATGTATAAACAACATAGCTGAGTATGAGGCTCTCCTTTTAGGCCTACATTTATTGAAAAAACTAGGGGCCAAAAGAATAAAAGTCCATGGAGATTCAGAGTTGATAATTAGGCAAGTAAATGGGGAGTACAGTGCTAAACATCCTAGACTTAGAGCCTATAGAGATGACGCCATGGATTTATTAAAAAATTTCGGTGAATTTCAACTTATCTTTGTCCCAAGAAACCAAAATTTCCTTGCTAATGGATTAACCTTTGCTACTAGAACTTGCCTGACACCTTATGAAACCAAACAATGCACCACCCAAGTCAAATATAGACCAGCTATCCCAGATAATGAAAAGTACTGGAAAGTTTTTGATGGAGATAAATAAATAGAAGACTTCCTATAGTCCAAAAATGAATTTGAAATACCATACTCAGATTCAGAGTATGATGAAGACTGTCATACTGAAGAAAACCCACTTACTGAAGAATAAAAGTCTCCATAGATTGCTGAAATAAATCCGTTAACAAATGAACCCAAACAGATGACAGAAAATAGCACAGATTTATAAGATGAATACTTAGAATTGTTGCAATCTAAAGACCAAGGCTTGCCAAAAGGACTGGTCCCTTTAGAGGAATTTTTTGATTTGAATGATGTGGCCAAGAAGCCAAAACTCGAACCTATAGAATCTGTTAGACTCCTATACCAATAGGTGTCATTTTTCATGATTGACTTGTTGAACTATGCAATATGTCAAACCTTTTTCTTGTTGCAAAGGTGTCCCATATTATTCAAAAAATCAAAAAATTTAAAAAATGTAAATAGGGTATACCCTAAAAGAAAAATCAAAGGGTGAAAAAATAAAAATGGCCAAAAAAGTGAAAGAAAATGAACCCCATCAAAAGAAAGGCCAAGGAAAGTGTGCAAGTCCAAATGCCACTACTATTTCATTTTCTGTAATAAGCAATTGTGTGCAGTTTGTCAAAATTCTGCCACAATTTATGACTTGTCAAACTGTTTAAACTTGACTCATTCATTTTTCAATTTCATGTTATAGAATAAAGAATAAATATCTAACCAAACAATTTAATCTTGGCAGATAAGTAGATAGGTAGAGTTAATAAAAGGTGCTCAACAGTTTAATCTGAGCCCTTGGATGTAATAAGTGTAGAAATAGATAGATCTGCCATGTAAAAAGAAAAAAAGATTGATAAGGGTTTGCAAGTCTAAATGCACCCTAATAAAGAAGAGAAAATGGTAGAGTAAGTAGGTAGGGTAGGTAGATGTTGTTGTTGAATTACATGTGATGAATGATGGCTTTAAAATGTTTGTAATATGTTACTTTCATCACCAAGTGCAAAAGCAGAACACCACATTGGCAGAATTTCAGAACACAACAAGGTCAAAATCATTAACTTCCCATCTCAATTTTTCCCTAAAAATTTACTAATTTCCCCTAAGTGCTAAGGAATTTGAAGATTAAAGGGGCTCAAGGCATTTCCTTGACCTTTGGAGGGACCGGACCCTCGGCCCAATGATTGGAGAAAACCTTAGTATTTAAAAATATTCATCATCATATTCATTCATTCATAAAAATCTTTTCCTAAGCAAAATCTCATTTTACTTAGGAAAAAACATGCATTAATCCATAAAAGCCCTCAAAATCACTTTTTATTCTAAGTCTAAGTGATGAAAGTATTATAATGCAAATTACTTTGAAAAATCCTCACTTTCTTGGTTATATTTAAAGTGTTTTGAGTTTACCTTGTCCTTTGTCATATTAACTCTAATTTATCTATTAAATCCCTATTGAAAATACCTTATCCTATTATCTACAACTCCCTTTTATAATAATATCCCCAAAACCCTCTTACTATAAGTTTTTAGCCAAATTATTTAACCCACGTGATTAAACAAAAATCCCACATTACAAACCCTTTGGCTAAAATATATCCGCATATATTAACTCCGCCCCTATGGTAAATGAATTTCATTGATTTATTACCATATAATAAAAATATACGAAAAAGGTTTAAACATGTGTTTTATATGTTTAAAACGGAAAAATAAATAAAACCTAAAGTCTTTAAGCCATTTGTAACCCCGACCCTTTATAAACCAACGAGATTAATTAATCACCTGGATTAATTAATAATCTTTTCAACCGCCAACGAAAGCCCTCCCGAAATGATTAAAACAATAAAAAATGCGCCGAGCCCGCTCATTAACTCCCCCACCGATTTCACGTCCCAATCACTGTCCGATCGCTCCACCCAAGATCGACGGCTCCCATTCATTCCGCTGCCCATCCATCGTCCGAATGTTAACTCACGAAATCAAAGCGGTTTTTAAATAGTGCCCGGTCCACGTGTCTTTCAATCTATGGAATCGCTACCGATTCGCATAAAACTGCCTTCCCTCAAAGGTGGTGCGGAATAAACCGCTTACCACCATTCCCCCATGACTCGCCTCCCATATGCTGACGTCATCCCATAAAATAATAAAATATTCTCCACCTGTTTGACTTTGCCAATAAAACAAAACATTTGCGTCTTTTTCATCATTTTGTACACCAGAGAAAGAATACGCCTTCTGTGCAGAAAAATTCAAATTTCGAATTTGTGAAGTTCGCCAACCTCATCCTTTCAAAGAATATTGTAGACAAGCCTCTCAGAAGATTATCCACCATAACTAGTACCTATTCAAATCACTGTTCATTCAAAGCTTACCCGCCAATATCAACCGTTTACCCGTTTAAACACAAACAACCTAGTGTTGCTCATTTTCACCTGATTGTGTAGTAAAACCCTTTGTAATCCAGCTGCACCACCTGAAGCCTCTATTAACAAATTCGAGCATGTTTTACCTCCCAAAAATCATTCTAGATTCACTCCATAGACATCTCAAAATCAAATGAAACCTTTTCGACCTCCCCTGCAAACCAATGCTTTCTTAACAATTTGTTTTGTTTTACAGGTGATCAGAAGACCACATCCTTGGATAAACAGTCTTAATACTAGTCATAAGACTTGTTTACTCCAAGAGTGTTATCAAATCTATTCAAACAGAGGTTAGAAAGCATAACAGCTAAAGAGTATCAGTGGTTAAAGTGTATAAGGTAAAAATCAGAATGAAAGTTAAAATGAAGTTACAGAGTAGTCAAAAGTAAAACAGTAAAAGTAATTACAGAGGCAGTAAAATGGTAAAAAGAGATGAAAATACTTTCACCAACATTGAAGTTTATCTAAAGTGAAAGTAAAACAGTTAAAAGAACAAAAAGTGAAAAGTTGAAAAACACAACAAGAAGGAACATTTTTGCAGAAATTGCATGTTTAAGTCATTGTTTTGCAGAAACTATTGTGATCAATCCAAGATGAATTTTTAAAAACTAAAAGAGGTTTATGTTCTTAAAAGGACCATCTACAAAAACCTCTCTCACTTTTCTAACAGCTATTATGGTTTTGGAAATATTAAACAATGATGGAAAGCACTTTTTGCGGAAAATACCAGTTAAGTCATCATTTTGCAGAGAAGATTGTGGTAAATAAAAAATACATCATACAAAACTGAAGGATATTTTGGTTCCTAAGAGACATATCTACAAAAACCTATCTCACTTTTTGCACAGTGATTTCAGAATGAGAGATACATGCACATCTTTACATGCTATTTTTCAGACTCTGTACAACTCTATTTTACACATAGCTTTGCAGAGCCTATTGTGCACATCTGGAGAGGAATTTTGGGAAATGGAAAGAGGTTTATCTCACCAACATATTAATCTACAATAAACTCTTTCAATTTTTACATATCTATTACGTATTGAGAAATAAAAAGATATCATTGGACCCCAAGTTTGCAGAATTGTTGGAGCAGAATGCACAAAGAAGGGAAGCAGTTAGTGACTTGGATGCCTCATCATCAACTAAGAGTTGGATAAAATTTGAATTATCCTCTTTTTCATCACCTATCCATCAAAAATAGTGCCAAATAGATGCATTATTTTGAGTGTCCTTTACTTAATTTCTATTTATGTAAAATAGTTGGAGATATTTGTGAACCAATCCTGATATTTTTTCAAGATATTTTAGTTTAGAGTTTGTATAAATACTTCGCTCTTGGAAGTATTTTGGGTGGATTCTTCTACTTTGCTATAACATTGACTTTTTGGAATAAAATCGTTTTGGAGAAACTTCTTTGTGGCTTGCTGGATGATGATTTGAAGCTCAAGACTTTTTGCAGGATTCATGTGTCCGACTACAGTTCAATAAGTCTTTCAATCCTATGTTTTAAGTTTTATATATGTTTACTATATCACTGTTTTCCATTTCTGAGTAATTGACATAAAAGAATAAATCAGAACTTACTTAAGTGTACTCTGATTTCAATTGTGATTATTCTAAATGTTTTCTTCTAAACTGGTTATAAGCAACGAATTCTTAATTGCTCTTGTTTCGCTGGTTTAAACATTTTGATTACTATAGTAAAGAATTATTAACTGCTCTTTATTTGTAATTATTCGCTTTCTTTATTTGAACATGTTGAAAGATTCTTAATTTCCTTTCATCCCTTCAAAATCCATTCCAATCACTTTAATTTCTAAAAATTGTTCTCTGTTTGGCTATCTTGCCTTGCAAAGCCATCTTGCGTGTAGAATATTAATCCAGTAAAGCCATCCTTTTGAATCCATAGCCCAATGGACTAAAAATATTCAACCTTGCCCTCAGTTGGCGGATTCCACCATTCAAAAAAATCAAAACTCTTGGACTTATAACTAGCCTAAAACTTTCTAAGAACACAGATAAATTATAAAGAGAGAGCCCTCTCTAGATGCAGATTGGCTAGATTCTGCATCTGAAGGTTGGTTTGTGGTTACCTCTGGTTTACTTTCATTTTCCACAACTTCAAGGAAAACCGGAGTGATAACAGAATTTGAAGTGGAAGAATGCAACATAGGCAGTAAGGAAAGACCCGAAATAATCAAACTATCTAAAACACTGCCAGCTCATATCAAACTGAAATACAATGAGTTGCTTAAATAATTTTCTAATGTTTTTGCATGGAGCTATGAAGATCTGAAATCATATGATACAAAAATAATTCAGCATAAGATACCCCTCAAAGAAAACCAAAAACCTTTTAAACAAAAATTACATAGAATCAACCCTGTTCAATTACCTCTAGTAGAGAAAGAAATTAGAAAAATGTATGATGCTGGAATTATAGCCCCTGTTAGATACTCAAAGTGAGTGTCTAATCTTGTATTAGTTAGGAAGAAAATAGGAGAGATAAGGCTTTGCAATGATTTTAGAAACTTAAACAAAGCCTCATTGAAGGACAACTATCCTTTTCCAAAAATGGATCATATCTTACAAAAGATAGTGGGTTCTAAAAGAATTTCTTTGCTAGATGGCTTCTCAGGTTACAATCAAATTCTGGTACATCCAGATGATCAACTCAAAACAGCCTTTACTACACCTTGGTGTACTTTCATGTATTTGAAAATGCCCTTTGTTTAAATGAATGCTGGTGCCACATTCCAGAGAGCCATGGATATTGCATTTTCAGAAGAAATAGGTTACTTCATAGTGATTTACTTAGATGACATTGCTATCTATTCTAAAATAGATGAAGAACACCTAATACACTTGAGAAAAGTCTTTGAAAAATGCAGGAAATTTGGACTGTCCTTAAATCCAAAGAAAACATTGTTTGGTCTCCAAGAAGGTAAACTTCTTGGACATATCATATCAGAAGAGGGAATAAGGATAGATCCAAAGAGGATTGACAGTATATTGCAAATCAACCATCCTAGAAATATCAAGGAACTTCAATCTTTCATTGGAAAGATTAATTTCTTGAGAAGGTTCATACCCAATCTAGCTGAACTCCTTAGAAACATGAAAACAATGCTTAAAAGAGAAGAAGGAGTTAAATGGACCTTAGAAGCAAAGAAATCATTTGAACTGGTAAAACAAGCACTCACCAAAACACCGGTTCTTATCAGTCTTGATTTTTCAAAGGATTTCTTCATTTTTTCATTTGCATCAGAATACACAGTAGCTGTTGTCCTATTAAAGAAGAACTTGAATGGACAAGAGCAACCCATTGCATTTTTCAGCAAGGCATTAAGAGATACACCTTTGAAGTAAAATATAATGGAAAAACAAGCCTTTGCCTTAGTCAAAGCCTTAAAAGACTTCAGAGTTTATATTTCACACTCCCACATAGTAGTGTTTGTGCCTCATTCAGTTGTAAAAGACATATTGACCCAAGATCCATATGGAAAAAGAGGAAAGTGGATTGCTGTAATTTTAGAATATGACTTAGAAATCAAGCCCACTAAGCTCATAAAAGGTCAAGGTATAGCCAAACTTATGGCTAAATCCAACTTTCAAGCTCTTGATATAAACATGTTTAATGCATTAGATGAACAGGAGGAGTTTTCAACTCCAATTCTTGAAGATCATTTTCTAAATTCATCTTGGTATGTTGATATTTTGTATGTTTTGCTCAATCTTAATGTTCCTCCTGGTTTGTCTAAAACAAAGGCAAGATTCTTAAAGTTAAAAGATGTAAATTTCTGCATTTTGGATAAATGTTTATATTGGAAAAATACTATTGGATTATTGCTTAAATTTTTGCCTGAGAATGATGCAGATAAGATCAAGCATGATTTTCATGAAGGATAATGTGGAGGCCACCTCTACTGGAAGTCAACTGCCAACAAAATCCTTAGAGCTGGCTATTACTGGCCCACCCTTTTTCGAGATGTCCATAAAATGACTATTTCCTGTCACAAATGCCAAATTTTTGAAGGCAAAAGCAAGCTACTTCCCTTACCTCTGCAACCAATCACTGTTGAAGCTCCTTTTCAGCAGTGGGGTCTAGAATTCATTGGGGAAATCCATCGCCCTTCATCTACCCAACATAGATGGATCCTCACAGCAACAGACTATTTTACCGAATGGATAAAAGCCATCCCATCTAGGAATGCCACAGACTCAATCATCATTTCATTCCTTGAAAACCATATATTGTATAGATTTGGCTGTCCTAGAAAGATCATAAATGATAATGCTGTTGCATTTGGGTCTAAAAATATGGTAGAGTTCTATCATAAGTATCAGATCATATTGGGTCATTCCACATCTTATTACCCTCAAGGTAATGGGCTGGCAGAGTCCTCAAATAAAATTTTGGTGAACATAATAAAAAAATTGCTGGAAGACAACAAGAAATCATGGCACAATAAGCTAGTACATGCCTTGTGGGCAGACATACTAACCATTAAAAAATCCATTGGAATGTCTCCCTACCAGCTAGTTTATGGAACTGATGCAATATTTCCAACCAGCTTGGGAGTGCCAGTCATGAAGCTGATTCAGGAAGTACAATATGAAGATGATCATGTAACAAGAAGAATAAACCATACTATACATCTACAACAAACTAGAGAGGAAGTGTACATTAGAGCACAAGAACTACAAGAAAACATCAAGAATTTGTTTGACAAAAGAACCAAGGCAAGTGATTTCAAGATTGGTGATAAAGTTTTAAAATGGGATTCAAGAAGAGAAGATAAAGGCAAACATGGAAAATTTGATAACTTATGGCAAGGCCCTTATCTTATCCAATCTACCATTGGAAACAATGCATTTTTTCTACAAAATTTGGATGGAGCTGAATACCTTGGAGGTCTTGTCAATGGCAGGGTTCTCAAACATTATTTCTGTTAATCGATATTTTTAGTTTTAAAGCTTTATGTTCATTGTATATATCACTTCTTTTCAATTTAGAAAAAAAAAAACAAAAAAAAAACAATAAAAATAGAAAAAGAGGGCAGACATAAATAATAAAGGTACAGCCCCATACCCAAAAAAGAGAAATTCTGAAAGTGTACAAGCTTAAATGCCACTACTTAAGAAAACATTCCTATTTTAGTCATACAACCTAATCATGACTAAAACAGATTTCAATTTTCTGCTGATAGGTTAGTGAAGAAGATTTTCCAAACTATTTAATCTTGGCTTATCAGTAGAATAGATTAGGATAGAAAACAGAGGTTCAAACAAGCTTAAATCGTGAACCTGTAAGTTTGATGAAAGAAATTGTTGATCAACGGTTGTCATTGATGTCAACTCGAGAAGCACTAGGGGCTAACCCAATATTGCATGGGAATTTTGACCTACCAAATTAATATATTCTGGGTCAATAATTTTTTTTATGGTTTCTACTTGTCGAGATGTTTCCGTTGATATATGATATGCCATGTAATTCTTCACGATTTGAGAGATATTCATGTTTGAAGTTTGTACCCCTAGTTAGTGGGCTAAAACCCCATGGGGTTGGGGCATGGGTCATTGAAAAGTCATAATTAATATTTTTTAAGCTCCTAAAATCCCTCCCACATTTACTTGTTGAAGCCCCTCTCAACTTAAGCATTTATATAAATTGTGATCTTCTTTTCCTCCTTGGGCAAGGGATTTCGCCATCTCAAACAGGTCATCGTGGCATTTTCACTCTAAATTTTTTTTCTACAAAGGTTCTGAAGCTGAAATTTTTATGAGGCGAAGCCAAAATCTTGAGCAAGATGCTGTAAAAATTTTAGATCAATGTGCGCAAGATTTTTGGATATATGATCTGTGGAAGTCAGGGTTTTTGCAGGCTCCTGAAATTCATCTCAAAGAAGTGACCTTGGTAAATTCTTCATAACTCTCTCTCTGAGTATCGGATTGGAATTCCATAAAATGTGACGGATAGTGAACAGTCGGTGCTTTTCTCTCTATCAATTTTAGAGCCAAATGAAGAAACAGTGACACGTGGCACGCCGTACAAGTGTGCTCTACTGAAATAGTCTATAATTAGGGCATTGTGAGAGATTAGGTATAACTCTCTATTGAAGAATCCAAATTGGGTTAGACCTATGGCATTAGAAATAAAACTGAAGGGACTACTACAGGACCAAAATTCAGATATTGAGGATCTAAAATAACAGATATACACCAGATTCAATATCGAGCTCCTAGAAGGCAAGAAAAAGATAGATCATGTGTTTTCAAGGGTTGTAAAGGACTAGAATTTCTACGGTAGAAAAAAAAAGCAAGGTGCAGCAGAAGGTAGCATGATAATAGCAGCAACCAAGGTGCATAACAGCAGCAAGAAGTTCATCATATGAAGTCTTCAGGTGGGCAGCAGTGCATACAATCATTGTAAAGGTATCATTGTACTTAGTCATTGTAAATACATTATTGTACAAATTGTACTAGTATCTATCTACCAAGGGTTGAAGAGGCAGTGTTGGGAGGTCTAGGATCATCATTAGGTGGTTGTGTCAAAGTTGGTGTTATGGTTTAGTATATCTTCTTCTTCTACATCATTCTATATCTTTGTAAAGTGGACCATTTTCCCTGGTACGAGAGTCCATTCTTATTTTATTCTTCTATAGGGTGGTAGGGTGGTGCTAGGGTGAGTTGTAGCTCATTGGGTGTTGGGGCATCCGTTCAGATGACTACTAAAGAATCTCGGGTGTTGGAGCGTCCATCCAGTGGGAGCTGGAGAAGAATGCTTTTCTAGATTCTAGGAAGTTGGAGCTTTATTTTCAATTGGGGTTGAATATTAAAGAATTATTAGAAAAGCATTAGGTTGTTTTTGTACCAAAGTGGGTTTCCAACTTAAAAAATGTGTGCATTTTTTTTCCTCTTGTTTGATGCTATCATTGTACAAAAACTGATAATAATTGAAGATTAACTAATGCTTTAATTGTAATGAATACTGATTCATCCCCCCCTCTCAGTATTTCCAACAATTGGTATCGAAGCTTGGTTCCTTCAATAGTAGTTTAACAGCTGGAAGGAGGTCATGGAGCATACCAATGTGTACCTCTATTCAATGAAAATAATTATGCACTTTGGAAAGGAATAATGGAGATCTATCTCTTGGCGCAAGTTTACAAAGTATGTGACACTATTCAAAATGGATTTACATCAACTGCGGATGAACAAGATAAGAAGAATTTGGTAAATGATGCAAAAGCAAAGAATATTATTATCTGTGGACTTATTGAATCTGCTTATCATAAGGTGTTGGGTTGTAAAACCGCCAAAAATGTATGGGACAAGCTTGAGAATATATATGCAAGTGACTGAAATGTCAAAGAAGCAAAGCTTCAAATCCATAGATAAAAATCTGAGCAACTCAGAATGAAAGAAGATTGCAACATTGTTGCATACTTCCAATACGTTGATGAAATAACCAATACTTTGGAAGGATTGGGAGAGCCAGTTGATGAGAAGACTATTATATAGAAGATTCTTAGAATGTTACCAGGGAGATTCAACCCAAAGGTATCGGTCTTAGAATACAGTGAAAATCTGGACAAACTCAACAAGGAAGAATTACATGGAGTTCTCATAGCATATGAAATGAGACTTGATGAAGAAAAGGGTACTTCAAATATAGAAACTGCGTTCGTTGCATCTAAGCAAACCAATAAGGACAAACAACCTTCAATTGAAATGACATGCACCTACAAGTGTGAAGAAAAGGGAGATGATGGAGAAGGTCTTGCAGATGAAGAATATGCTTACTTTACGAGAAAACTAAAACCTGGTAAGGGAAAATTCAAAGGTAAACTTCCATTGATATGTTTCGGTTGTGGTGAGGTTGGGAATTTTGTAGCAAAATGTCCGAACAAAAGTGATGGCAACTCAAAAGGAAAGAAAGGCTTTAAGAAATTCAACAAGCAAGGCAAAAAGAAAGGATCCAAAAGGAACTTTCTCTCTAAAGAAGATAGCTCATCATCTGATGAATAAAGTGATAGCAAAGAAGAAGCCAATGAGAAAGTATTTTTTATGGCCAAGCACATTAAACAAGAAGTATTAAACAATGAAGAAGAAGGGTTGACCATAGAAGAATTTTATGAGCAGGCAATCAAGCTTATAAAAGAGCTCAATGCTGAGAAGATCCGTTCCAATACTCTTGAAGAACAAGTTCAAGGTCTCAAAATTGAGGTTGAAGAACACAAATGTATTGAAGAGTCACTTCAAAAGAAGTTTGAAGAAAGCAACCAAGAAAGGGAAGCATTAGAAGCCGAAGTAGTCTCGCTGTGTAAGGAAGTGAAGAAGGAAAAAACTGTCCAAAACTATGCCAACAACTTAAGGGCATTGGAAGAACTCATCAACAATCAACAATATTACAATGACAGAATTAGCCTCGGTCACAAAGAAGAAGAAGCAGGACCTTATACAACAAAATACAATGAACCTATGAGATCTAACATACATGAAGACTTCATTGGACAAGATTCGCAAGCACATCCTTGGAAGACGATTCCTCGACAAAGATTTTCATCTAGGTACCAACATATTTTTCATGGCTATTGTTATTCATGTGGAAAATTTGGTCATAAATCTGTAGAATGTCGCACATACCCGAGGAAACAATACAATTCCAGGAGATTCTTCAAATATGAACCTCCCAGGGCTCAACGAAACATCAATAGATTTGAAAATTTAAGAAATAAAATGGAATGTTACAAATGTCAGAACTTTGGACACATAGCCAGAGACTGTAGACTTGGAAATCCTCCAGAAGAATCTTCGAAGCCACAAAATGAACGAACATGGAAGAAGAAGAAGATTGATAATTGTGCTCTCTCTCTCAAGGCTCAAAAAAATAAAGATGTGTGGTATGTTGATATCGGTTGCTCAATGCATATGACTAGAGATAGAAGGAAATTTGTATCTTTGAAAGAGAAGAAGGATGGAACCATATCCTTTGGAAATGATGGATCTTCAAATGTTATAGGATTAGGTGTCGTCACTCTCAAAAGCAAAGATGTTATAGCCAAGAATGTTCTATTGGTCGAAAACATGAATCACAATCTACTCAGTGTTGGACAAATGTGTGATCAAGGACCCACAATGCTATTCAACTCCACAAAATGTGAAATCAGGAAAGGCAGGTATGGTAAAATTGTGGCTACAGCAAGTTGAGCTCCAAACGACATATATGTTCTGGATGAAGCAACTAAAGCATGTCTACTAGCTAAAGAAGATGAAAGCTGGTTATGGCACAAACGAATGGGTCACATAAACTTTGAAAATCTTGTCAGGATAAGAAAAAAGGAAGCAATACGAGAAATGCCGAAAATCTCAAAACCTTCCAACACACTATGTGAGGCATGTCAGCATGGAAAGTAGACAAAAGTCCAATTTAAAACAAAAGAACACTTTGCATCACATCCATTGGAATTGATACATACTGATCTATGTGGTCCTGTGAGAACAAAAGCCTTAGACGGAGAATTATATTTCATGTTAATGATAGATGACTATACCAGGATGAAAACCGTCAGTTTCCTAAAGAAACAGTCTAAAGCATTTGAGTGCTTTAAGATCTAGAAGGAGCTGGTTGAAAATGAAACTGATTTGAAAATAAAGTGTTTAAGATCAGATAATGGTGGAGAATTCACTTCCAAATCATTTCAGAAATACTGTGATGAAAATGGAATAAAAAGACAATTTTCAACAGCACAAACACCTCAACAAAATGGAGTTGCTGAAAGAAAGAATAGAACCGTACAGGAAATGGGTAGAATAATGTTGAAGGACTCAAAATTGGATGAAAAATTCTGGGTTCAATAAATTGATACGACAGTATTCATTATCAACTGACGTCTTCTCATAAATAATTGCAACAAGACTCCATATGAATTATGGAAAGGAAAACCAGCTAATGTAAAATATTTCAGAATCTTCGGAAGCAAATGTTATATCAAAAGAGAAGATCAAAATTTGGGTAAGTTTGAATCATGTGTTGATGAAGGTATCTTTGTTGGTTACTCACGCAAAAGAAAGGCCTATAAATTCTATAATCTAAGATGAAAGCAGATAGTGGAGAGCATAAATGTTACATTTGACGAAGATGGTGTGATAGCGAGTAATGATGAGGATCTAGAATCTTTGAAACTTGAGACAGAGGCTGAAAAAGACACAGATAAAATTGTAGAACAAGAAGAAAATATCAACGAGGAAGAAGTAAACAATGATCATCAAGATATACCAGAACAACAACAAGAAGCTCCTTCAAGGAGAACAAAAGAGTGGATTCAAAAGAACCATCCATCAAATCAAATCATTGGTGACATAAATCAAGGTCGACAGCTTTGTTCATCACAACAAGCTCACGTTGCTTTTCTAGCAACCTTTGAGCCTAGTAGTTTTGAGGAAGCCAGCCAAAATAAACATTGGGTAGCAGCTATGAATGAAGAATTGGATCAAATTGAGAAGAATAACACCTGGGAATTAGTTACATGACCAAAAGATAAAAATGTCATTGGGACTAAATGGGTGTTCAGGAAAAAATTGAATGAAGATGGGCAGTTTACCAGAAACAAAGCAAGATTGGTTTGCAAAGGCTATGCACAAGTGGAAGGAATTGATTTCGACGAAACGTTTGCACTAGTTTCCAAAATTGAAGCCATCTGAATGTTTATCGCCTATGCATGTTCAAGAAAAATCAAAGTCTACCAAATGGATGTTAAGTCAACATTTCTGAATGAAGAATTAGAAGAAGAATTTTACATTGAACAACCTGAAGGTTTTCTACTATCACAAAAAGAAGACTATGTCTGCAGGTTAAAGAAGGCTCTATATGGTCTCAAACAGGCTCCCAGAGCATGGTATGCTCGTCTTGATGGATATCTATGTCAACAAGGGTTCAAGAAAGGTACTGTTGATAGTAATATTTATGTACAAATAGATAAAGATAATTTAAAAATCGTTGAGGTATATGTGGATGATATAATATTTGGTAGCAATAATGATTGACTAAGTAAGAAATTTTCTACAAAGATGAAAAGTGAGTTTGAGATGTCTTTACTTGGTGAGCTGACATACTTCTTAGGGCTTCAAATATCTCAGCAAGAGAAAGGAATATTTATATGTAAAGCCAAGTACATCAAGGAAATGCTCAAGAAATTCAAAATGGAAGATTTCAAACTCGTCCTTACTCCGATGGTAACAGGTTGCAAATTGAGCATAGACGACTCATCTAAGGATGTGGATCAGAGGTTGTACAAATCTATGATTGGTAGTCTTCTATATGTAACAGCCTTTCGGCCAGATGTTATGTAAGCAGTTGGACAAGTAGCAAGATTCCAAGCAGCACCAAAAGAATCACATATTATTGTTGTCAAAAGAATTCTTCGATATTTAAAGGGCATAGGAGAATATGGCTTGTGGTATCCCAAGGGTAACAATCTCATTATTCAAGCCATTACAGATGTAGATTAAGAAAGAAGCATTGATGATCGTAAGAGTACTAGTGGAGCAACATTCTATCTAGGTGGTTGTCTCGTATCATGGTTGAGAAAAAAGCAAACTTCAATCTTGTTATCTACAGCGGAAGTAGAATACATTGCAGCAACATCATGTTGTACTCAAGTCCTTTGGAAAAAACAAAATTTGCAAGATCTTCAAGTACAATTCGTGAGCCTATTCCCATATTCTGTGACAACACTAGTGCCATCAGCATCTCCAAGAATCCTGTCATGCATTCAAAAACAAAACACATTCCGATCAAATATCATTTTGTTAGAGAACAAGTCACTGAAAAGAATATCAAACTTGAGTATGTTTATACAAAAGAACAAATTTCTGATATCTTCACTAAACCTTTACCTCATGAAGCATTTGAATATCTTCATCAAAAGCTTGGGATTCTCCCAAGTTCTCATTAGATTACAGGTCTGTAGCACGGTTGTGTGTCAGGGGGAGTGGAAGTGTGTACAGGTCCATAGGATGGTTGTGTTTCAGGGGGAGTTACCCTTTTCCATTGATGTCAAAGGGGGAGAGAACGTTGTAGGAAGAGGTGTCATGATCGTAGGGGGATTACTTGTGTTGCCATCCATGCCAAAGGGGGAGATTGTTGATCAATGGTTGTCATTGATGTCAACCCAAGCACCACTAGGGGCTAACCCAATATTGCATGTGAATTTTGACCTACCAAATTAATATATTTGGGGTCAATAATTCTTTTTATGGTTTCTACTTGTCGAGATGTTTCCGTTGATATATGGCACGCCATGTAATTCTTCACGGTTTGAGAGATATTCATGTTTGAATTTTGTACGCCCAGTTAGTGGGCTAAAACCCCATGGGGTTGGGGAATGGGTCATTGAAAAGTCATAATTAATATTTTTTTAAGCTCCTAAAATCCCTCCCATGTTCACTTGTTGAAGCCCCTCTCAACTTAATAATTTATATAAATTGTGATCTTCTTTTCCTCCTTAGGCAAGGGATTTCACCATCTCAAACAGGTCATCGTGGAATTTGCACTCTAAATTTTTTTTCTACGAAGGTTCAGAAGCTGAAATTTTTATTACATGAAGCCAAAATCCTGAGGAAGCTACTGTAAAAATTTCAGATCAAGGTGCACAATATTTTTGGAGATATGATCTGTGGAAGTTAGGGTTTTTGCAGGCTCCTGAAATTCATCTAAAAGAAGTGACCTTGGTAAATTCGTCATAAATCTCTCTTTGAGTATTGGATTGGAATTTTGTAAAAAGTGGTGGATAGTGCACGGTCTTTAATTTTAACTCTATCAATTTCAGAGCCAAATGAAGAAACAGTGACATGTGGCACGCCATATAAGTGTGCTCTACTGAAACAGTCCATAATTAGGGCATTGTGAGATATTGGGTATAACTCTCTCTTGAAGAATCCAAATTGGGTTAGACCTATGGCATTAGAAAGATGACTTAGGGGGACTACTACAGGACCAAAATTTAGATATTGAGGATCTGAAATAACATAGATACACCAGATTCAATATCAAGCTCCCAGAAGGCAAGAAAAAGCTAGATCATGTGTTGTCAAGGGTTGCAAAGGACCAGACTTTCTACCTCATAAAAGCAAAGAAAGGTGCAACAGAGGGTAGCATGACAATAGCAGCAACCAAGGTGCATAACAACAGCAATAATTTCATCATATGAAGTCTTCAAGTGGGCAGCACTGCATACAATCATTGTAAATGTATCATTGTACTTAGTCATTGTAAATACATTATTGTACAAATTGTACTAGTATCTGTCTGCCAAGGGTTGAAGAGGTAGTGTTGGGAGGTCTAGGATCATTATTAGGTGGTTGTGTCAAAGTTGGGGTTATGGTCTAGTATATCTTCTTCTTCTACATCATTCTATATCATTGTAAAGTGGACCATTTTCCCTGGTACGGGAGTCCATTCTTCTTTTATTCTTCTATAGGGTGGTAGGGTGGTGCTAGCGTGAGTTGTAGCTCATTGGGTGTTGGGGCATCCGTTGAGTTGACTATTGAATAATCTCGAGCGTTGGAGCATCCATCCAGTGGGAGCTGGAGAAGAATGCTTTTCTAGATTCTAGGAAGTTGGAGCTTTATTTTCAACTGGAGTTGAATATTAAAGAATTGTTAGAAAAGAATTAGGTGGTTTTTGTTCCGAAGTGGGTTTCCACCTTAAAAACTATGTGCATTTGTGTTCCTCTTGTTTGTTGCTATCATTGTACAAACACTGATAATAATTGAAGGTTAACTAATGCTCTAATTGTAAGGAATACTGATTCACCCCCCCCCCCCCCCCTTCAGTATTTCCAACAGAAATGGCTCTAATCAAACCAAAATTTGAGCCAAAGAAAAAGGAAAAAGTGGTTCTAAAATACTGAAAATTTGAACCAAAGAATAAAAGGAAAGAATGACTCTAAATAGATCAAAAATCTGAGTCATAAGAAGAATGAAGGATGTTTTAAATTTTCAAATCTTAAACCTTCACAGTTTTGTTTTAAATTTTCTGCAAATAAAGTCTGTGTGCAGCTTGTATATACAACCATAGACACCATAGAAAATCAGACAACTTAAATCTGGGTTGGGTGTGTTTTAAATTTTCTGTTAAGAATATAGAGAATAAAATCTGTCTGACAGTTTTATCCTGGCAGATAGTAGCTTACGTAGAGAATTTATGAGTTCAACTATTTAATCTGAACTCATGGAAGAAATGAGGGTAGATTTAGATTAGTTTCCTGTTTTCAAAAAAATAAAATGTTGATTTTTGAGGTTTTCAAGTCCAAATGCATTTTATGAAGAAAAAATGTTAGGAAAAGTAGGTTGTGTAGGTAGAAAGTTTGGGAGAAATTTGTTTGTTGATATGAAATATTGATTATCTTTTCTAAACAACATGATCAAAGAAGAGGCTGTCATGGATAAGGCATAGGTCTGCATCCCAAAGATAAAATTCTAAAATTCTTGACACCTCCAAGGAGCTGCCATACCCAAGTGGAGCCACTGTTAACCATCAGTAAAATTTTTCATAAGCAAATGATGGCTAAAAACAGGTCTTGAGCCTTCAAATGATTATTTTCATAGAAAATTACTGATTCTTGAAGTCTGTTGTTCCTTAAACAATGTTGTTCCCTAACAATGATGTTCCCTAACAATGTTGTTCCCTAGAAGTGTTGTTCCCTAGCAGTGTTGTTCCCTTCAAAAACCCACCAATAAAATCTGTTGTTCCCAAACAAAACTGCTTCCTAAAAAGCCCCATTTTCATCATTTTCATTTCCTCCATTTTCCCCCCCATATCATTCATCTTCCTTGAAAAAAACCCTTTTATCCTTCTCATTTTACCCTCATATTCCTCGAAAAAAACCTTTAAAACCCCTTTTAAACTCATAAAAATCCTTTTTATGGTGTGAAAACCTCCCTTTTCAACTATTAAAACTTGAAAAAACCCATGAAAACCCCTTTTTTGGCCTAAATGCACCCTTTTATTAAAACAAGTAAGCTTAAGCCCTTCGTTGGCTTAGCCCCTAGCTTCTTTTCTTCATATGTTCCTGCATCCATGACCAAGCGCTAAGCGCTCATCGCATTGCAAAGTTTATGTCGCATCGGCACCATTCCTGACCTCGCTTCCCCTTCCCCACCACCGATGTGATAAGCACCCTTACCTTGGCCCATGGTCACTTATCCTCCCATGGGACCATGCCCCTGCGCTTATTCCTAAAACCCCGTCGCATCGGCCCTTGCTACTTTTCCTCTCCCATTTCCTTTGTTCCCTTGCCGATGCGATAAGCCCCAGCCCTTTCTTTTCACTCCTGGTACCTTTTCCTTCACAAGGCCACCTACCAGTGCTTTCCCTTAGTCCTTCCCTTACCTTTTATTTTAGCCCCATTCCCTTTGTAAAGTGCCTCTTCTACTATTTTCCCCCGCCATCCTTACCATTCTACAGAGAAACCATAGCCATTGATCATGGGCCTCAAGCCTTGATCCAACGGCTATTATGCCTCCCCTTCTATCCTTCATATTCCCGAATCCTTCCATCCATCCATCCTATGATCGAATCTCTGCCGTCGATATATATAATCCAACGACTCTTAGTTAAACCTGACACCCAACCCCTCTGAGCCTACCATCCACTACGTAAACCGCTCCCCCAATCCCACATTGACACCTGGCCTCCACTTAACCAATCCACCGAGCACTTCTCTCCATCGTGCTCCCCCGTAGTCGTTGGATCTTCTCCCCCAGATCCAACAGTCTACGATCAATATCGCGTGATTTTTGCGTCTGAGATTTAACGCCCCAAAATCATGCAAAATAGGCGGTATTGCAAAGGCCACGCAACACGTCTCAATTGGATCACGTTCGTTTTATTGAAAACCAATTACCGCCCAAGGGCCACGCGAAAACCATTCGCGATTTTTGTAAAACCACCAAGCTACCTTTTCACACCAAAGTCATTTTAAAGCTGGGTTTTCATAGAATTTCTCCACAGAGCCCTCTCCGCCCGCATTTCGTCTCCTCTGCATACGATCCTCCACCTCCGCCAGCCTCCGAAGCAGTCAAACCCTCCTGTGCAGGTTTTATATAACATTTTTTTTGTTGTGTTACAGGTTTTTAAACAACGTCCGAAGTCTGCAGGTTTCCCACTGCCAATTTAAGTGGCAGAAATCCCTTTGGTAATGAATCATGGATCAAAATGCATGAAGAAAGGGTCAGAGGGATGATTCAAAGCTTTCATCAATGCTTCATGATCATCAATGCATTCGTAAAACCCTCCAGTGCTGTAAAAGAGCCACCTGCATGCACAACGAAGAACAGAGATTAAATTCAAAGGTTAGAGAGCAAAGTTTATAGATTAAAAGGTTTAATACATGGTTTGAAGGGATAAACACAGTAAATAAAGCACCATTTTGGGATAAAGACATGTTTAAAAGGTTAAAAGGTCAAGTAAAGGACCAAAAGCCCGTGTTCAAAAGTGAAGACAGTCAGCAGGACAAGTTTAAAGACCTGAAAATGATTATAAAACCTTAAGATATAGAATCAGAGTTAAATGTGTGTTTAAAAGCTACATAAATTGAAAAATCAACAAAGGAAGCCTCCAAATGCCACATCAATGAGGCAATTAAAGCCAAAACTGCCACCTACAGGCTTATTTTCTCAAAAAGAATACACCATGAATGCACAGTCAGAGATATTTTGTCAAAGACAGCTTAGAATTAATGGCCAGCCTACCAAAAACCCCCAAAGTGAAAAAAAGTGATTAAAGTTGATGAAATTTAATGTAATAATCAATTGGCAGAGTTAAAGCATTTGAAAAATTCTCCCTTTGGCCCTTCAAAGGCCGAGAAGCACTTACTTTGGATTAATTGAACAGATAGGCCTTTCTTTCACTCCACATCCTCATTCTCCTATAAATACTTCTCTAGAAGACAATATATAGGTTGGTATTTGGATACTTGTTGAATGTAAATAGTTGTTGAAGCATGTTGTAGCTCTGTTAGGAATTGAAGAAACATAAGCTAAGATGAGAAATTTGAAGCTGTAAAGACCCATTGGACTTGAAGATTGTAACTAGTTTGAACATCAAATACAATAGCTGATTTATGGGATCCTAGTCTATGTCAATGGTGATGTTATTCTCACTGTAATTGTTATTTTTTTGTGTTTTCATACTGTCCACTTTCTTTGATAAAGAACAACAAACATAGATTAGGATTTACTTCTAAAAGTACCCTAAATCTCACTGATAAATCTTTATCCTTTTATGTTTTTCTGCTGATTGTTTATTTGAGGATAATTCAATAGATTATAACCACTGAAGTGTTGGTAAGCCCATGTTTCTTGAGTACAACTTGAGATATTGTCTTTGAATGTTCTTGAAAATTTTTCTTATTAAAGTTGAGCTAGAGAAGTTTATGGTTAGCCCTGTCCTCTAGTTTATCTCCAACGGTTGCTTTGAAAAGTTCCCTTAAGAGTATGTTGAAAGAAGGCTAGTTTAAAAGTACTTACCTGATCTTAGACTATTTTTATGTTTACCATGAATGTTTTCCTTTGAGAATATGCTGAAAGCAGGCTAAGTTAAAAGTCTTTACTTGATCTTAAGCCATTCTTTGTTCTTTAATGTTTTCTCTTGAAAGTATATCAAAATAAGGCTAGTTTAAAAGTACTTACCTGATCTTAGGTTACTTTTGTGTCTCTCCATTAAGTGCATGTCAAAAGCAGGCTAGTTTAAAAGTACTTACGTAATCTTAGGCTGTCCTTTGTTTTTCTTGTGTTTTTACTTCTTTCGCCACTTCTTAATGTTTCATACCATAAATCAACTTAAAGAGATCCTTTGACATAGATGACTTGCCCCATGGAACACTCTTGAAACTTGATGTGCAATTAAATCCTCTTATGACTTCATAGCCCAATGGATTGATACTATTCCTTGCTTGTCTTATCAACTGAAACATTCTTCCACTTACTCACACCTTCACCCTTCATACAAAATTCCTTCATCTTCATGTTATCGTGCCCAAACAAACAAACAAAAACCTTGCGCTTCATAACTAGCCTAAAATCATACTTAAGCATAAAGAAACATCTTTGAGAAACACATATATAGAGAGATCCCTCATTGAATCTAGGATGGCTAGATCCTCAGATTCCAAAGTGGTTTTGATGTAGGCTCTACAGCGTTTGTATTTGCCAATATTGCAAACTACGGAGACCTAACAGAAACTTTATGACTCTCAGGGGTCTGAAATCCTGTGTTTTTCTGTGTAGATGATCCCTCGGTGGTATCCATCAATATATTACTAACTGAAGTCCATAATTCATCAAGCTCACTTTGATTCTGTGGGTTTGATTCTTCTGTTCTGATCACCTTGCTTGGTTCAGTCATATAACTAGTAATCATGATATTTTGTGGAATACGCTAGAGTCTTTGCTCTCTACACTCATGGAATTTCTATAATTCCTCTAGGTTTAGATTCAATCTGACAAATTTTTGAACTTCTTCAAAAGTCTCAACAGATTGCAAAACATCTTCAAATCTATCATCTGTGTGTATGACAGGTTTGATTTTTAGTGACTGAGTAAATTTGGTAGCGATCTTCTCTGGGTCAGATTTCCCTGGTGGTAAAACAGGGAGCTTCAAAAACTGAATCTTCTCATATTATTTTAATTCATTATTGAAATTTCTAAGGGAGAATGAACCACACTGAATTGGGAAACTTGGCCATAAATTTTTTTTACTATCTTTCAGAGTTTTAGTGAGTCCATTGCCGACAGTTTGGTAAGCCACTTCTCTTGCCATTAGTTTATCTAAAACATACAGAGGAAACACATGTGGAGGAGTAGAGCTTCTGAATACTCTGATGTATGAAAATTATTCTTCAATGAAACATCTTCCTATCATTTGGAGATCTGTGATGGCTTCCTTAGTGAACCTGGGGCTCTCTCTTTCAAACATTAACTAATGTAATGGTAATACAACCCCATAACATAACCTATGGAAGTGTGGTAAAAAATGATGTTCCCATATATTTTTATGACTTAAATGAATAGGGGTAGGGTCCTCGGGAGTCCATTTTCAACCCATAATCGGAAATATGGTGGAGAAACAAATGGCATCGAAAACATATGCGCTCATGAAAAATTGGGGGACGACTTTGGAAGAACTAACTTTTGCATGGCGGTATTCATTTATCACTTTCGATAGGTTTTCGGAAAGGATGGTTGCCCAATTCATGATGTAAGAATTAACACATGAGCCAATCAAGGGAATCCAATTGATAGAGAACTTGGTATTATCAGGGAGACCATATAATCTGCACAACATTGATGCTGCAAAATTGTATGGAATTGCAAGTGAAGCAATAGGATACATACCTGATTTATCATGCTTAAACTTGTTATACATTTTCATCCAACCTTGAATCATTTTGAAAGGGTCTTCATTCTTCTTTGCAAAGTTTTCAACAAACTGGCTTTCATAGATGTCTTGTTGGTCGGGCAGTTTGTACATGAATTTCAAATATTCAGCTCTAAAATAACCTAAGAGCTCATTCTTAATGGTTTTGAACTGTTTGTATTTAATTGTTGAATTCTCAACCACCCATCTTATCATATCAGTATAGGGTAAAAGGTTGGCCCTTGCTGCTATTCTGTGAAGGAAGGAGCATGCAACATCTTTAAATTGTAAATATGAGGGCCTTGCATCATCAGCAATTGCCTTGACCTCCAATACTTTAGGTTTTTCATCTTCGAGGATAGTATAGATGCCTTGCCATGTTGTAGCACCTCCATCTACAATGAAAATAGTATCTGTGATTGTGGACAACATGTCTGTACATTCAAATTCCGCAACAGTTTGTTTGTCGTGTTTCTGGATTACATTCGGCATGGACATCTCTTGAAGGAAAATCCCTATTTAAGACATAGCAACAATTAAATGATGAAAGATATAGTGAAATGACCAATTTTAAATGCAACGAACCGAGAATCAGTTGTATCATTAATTAGCCGTAACAAAACAATAAATGTTCTCATTGGGATCATGAAACACGTTTGATTGTTTCTGACATGATTTATTTTCACATTAAAACCTTTAGTAAACCTTTTCAAATTCGTCGCATCGTGCATTTTTGAACCAGTTTTGTTAAGAAAAATTCTTTAATGAGCTTTACGTTTATGCGATATGCGATTTCGCGATACTGAAAAATCACAAAATCGCCTTTATCGGAATATCGCAACATCGAAGTTTTGGTAAGTAATGTTTTAAGTTTTAAACGTATATCTGTGATGTGTGATTTATGATGTCGCTTGCGAAGTTCAAATTGTAGATCACAAAATCGGGATTTCGTGTTTTTTGTTTAACCTTTGATGGGAAAAATATTATGCGGAATGCGATTTTGCAATAGGTTAATCACAAAGATGGAATTTATTAATTTATTTTTTGTTTATAAAAATACATTTCAAAGAGGGTCCCTATTTATATTATCAAATTTTAAACTATTTTGAAAATGAAAATGGGGGGGTTGTTTCATAGCACAACAATTGACGATTCATTTGGGAGAACCAGATATCTCTGATTGGCTTGTTTGATATTTCTAAAACTTTCAAAAGAAGAAAAAGTTTATGAGAATAAGAATAGTATGATTCATGAATTAAACAGTGTTTTTTCGGAATATAATCTATTTACTTATCTAATTATTTTCTTAGTTAACCCCTTCAGTGATAACACATAGGTTTTTGTATCAGTCAGTACTTAGATTTAAAAAGATAAAGTAGGTGTTCTCTAAAAACTGGTTTCATAGATTTTTACTCATTTATCACAGATAGAGCCACTGTTTCCAGCAGGCATTTATAGCCTTGACAAGGTTATATTTTAACCAGTAATGATTCATGGTCCCATCTGAATTTGATATCTTATTTCAAAATATAATTGAATTTCTTTTTTTCTGACACATTCTCAAAGTCATTGTCCAGTTTTGGTGACCTGATAGTGACAATGTCATTCAATGATAGTAATTTAAACTGAACAAGCTGGCTCCTGATGAGACCCCTTGTCTTTTAATTTTATAATCATTTAGCTATTACCCTGTTATGATATGCAGTATTGGTAATATCAGTCTAAATTATTTCTATATGATTATGATAAACAAGCTCGTGATGAGACTTATTTTCTTTTGAGTTTGTATTTTGTTTATATTTCTTTTCTTTTTTGAATTATACTTTGAAGAAATTTTTTTATCAAATGGGATGAATCATTAGCTCGTTTAAGAGTTATGGATGATAATTGTAGAGTTGGTAGATACCTTTTCGTAGAGAATCCTTGCTAAGTTAAAGGTTTCGTTTCTTGACTGATACATACATATATAATTTATGACATCAATATTTCTTTCGGAAAGTAAATGTCTTTAGTAAATTTCAAAATATTTCAAAAAAATAAGGTTTACTCAATTCTCAAAGTTCTAATTATCTTTTTACTTTTTTTATTTCTAGAAGCGAAATATCAAATAAATTTATCAGAAATTTTTAAAACTTTGAATCAACTAAAAATGACGCTATTTACAACTTTTATTTTCCTAAAGCAAAGTGAAATTTAAAGCTTGATTCCTAAGAGAAATATCTTTTAAGAATTTGAACATTCACAGGCAAGGAGTCTTTCTTCCCTAATAAGTCTTGTAACAAAAAGGTGGATAAGCCTATTTTTTCTATAATTTGAAATGGACCAAGCCATAATCTTTGGAATTTGGTATGTTTACCTTTTTCCTCATGTGCCTTATCCCATTTCAAAACAAGGTCTCCAATTTCAAAAGCTTTTGGGCTGGTAGATGTTGTGTCAAACAAGGCTTTAAATATTTGTTGATGATGAGTATGTATAGCTTTGGCTTTTTCTCTTTGTTCTTCCATTTTAAGAATTTGATCTTTTCTAAGTTGAAGGGAAGACGGAGGATTTTCATCAATAAACTGCACTAAAGCAAATGATCGTATTGTTATATTTGTGGGTAGAACTGCTTCTTTCCCATAAACTAATACAAATGGAGAAGTACCTATCAAGGCCTTCTAGGTGATTCTATCTTCCCAAAGAGAAAATAATAGTGCTTTCTGCCAATTTTTATGATTTTGTTCTATAGTTCGTTTGATAATTCTGATAAGGTTTTTATTTGTATATTCAGCCAATCCATTAACCTGTGGATAATAGTTAGCTGAGTATTTTAATTTAAAACCTCTTTTCAAAGCAAATTCTATCATAGCATTTCCAGAAAAGTAATATGCATTGTCAAATATCAAAGCTGATGGGAGACCAAAACTGGTGATTATGAACTGATCAATAAAGTCTATATTATTTTGTGTATTAACCACCTTTAATGGGATAGCTTCTACCCATTTTGTGAAATAATCCGTTGCACTTAGAATATACTTATGCTGTTTTGAAAGTTTGGAGTTATTTCACCTATGATACCTAACCCCCATTGTTCGAATGGTTGTTGGATATTTACTAGTTGTAGTGGAAATTTTTCTTTCCTTTCTCTTCCTGATGTAGTTTGACATACTTTTCATTTTCTCGCATATTCATGTGCATCTTTAAATAAATTTGGCTAATAGTAACCTGTTGGGCCAGAATTGTGAATTACGGATAAATCACGCTTCCCTAGACAGGTGCTAGTCTAGAACAATAGGTGAAAGACTATACGACTATTTATCCTAACTCAGAATAGATACACAGAGAGGATTGGAGGCTTACTTGTTCAATTGTTTCGTAATGGCTCCTTCTGTTGTTTCTGTTGCAACTTCAAATTCAAGCAGTTTATGAGTTGAATGCTTCCCACGAGAAAGAACATCGAAACAACAAAATATGTAATAATATATATATATCTATTCAAGCTAGTTAGCTAAATCAGTAAAGCATAAACCATATACATCAACCAAGATCTTGCAATATGGAAAATCAAAGCCAATACAGATGCATATAGGGAAAAACAAGCAGTACTCTTTATTGATGATAGAAGGAGAGGTTACAACCTAGTGACTGATTTGAAGTGACCTTTTAGCAACGTTCCCAATCCTCATCATAGTATAAAACTCTCCAGCAACAACTTCACAAATCAATCTCTCAATTGAAAATTCTCCAGCATTTCTCTACTAAAATTCTTTCTTCTCTAGCACTTAGATCTATGCTCAATTTATAGATGAACTGTAGGTTGTTTTGCAATCAATAACTTTCCAAAAATAGGCAAGACATGTTTCCAGTCATGTAGATTTCAAATGGACACTTGGATCTGAAGCTTGACACATGTGAACTCTTCTAGAAGGCACTGGCCAAGTGGAGATTCCAGAACAATGAGAATTTCGCTCCCAATGTGACCAATGCACCTGTGAATGTCGAGAAGTGCTTTGCATAGCAGCCTTGCATGGGGCTAGCTGCAAACCACTTAGGCCTCTTAGTGCCTATGTTGGTGAGCTCTCATATGCTATATAATAAGCTTCAAACCATGGAAACCTTTGCTTGATGAAAGTCTTGCTTGATTTGTCTTGTTTCTTGTCTTAGGGCATGTAGCAACTGAAATGATAGGGAATGATAGACCCTTGATCATTGGTCATAGAGATGATGTCCAGTTAACTAGGTCATTGGTAATGGTGCCTAAATTGACCTATAACAATTGCCCCCTAAAGCATGAGATACAAATAATAAGAACATTTGATTGAGATGATTTACACTGTGATGAGTCTGGAAACGAATCAGAGTGGTCACTTGCATCAATCTTACAATACATTACATCATGATATATCCTCTTTTGATCATAATTTCTGAGGGTAGGCATTCCCATATTCAGCACATAAAACAATCTAATAACATGTACATAATTCAGAAAGTCGTCTTCATTGGAATGTTGCCCAAATGCAGAAATGCCTATAGATATAGGCCCATGTTTGGATGGCAATCTGTATGTAAGGTCACCGTACATATGATGTGTACAACAATCCTAAAATCGCAGCCCAGATGGCTGAAACTAGATCGGAGGTCTTCTTATCTCATTCACTCGATCATTTGGGTATACGTCTAGCCATGCGAATATATGATTTGTAGTCGAACATGGAAAGACATTGTTTGATTACCATCCAATGATGTGAGCTGTTAACAAATGCGAGAGAACCACCATTAATGTCAATGGCCCTCAAGGTACTGCAGTACATTTAATAAGGTGTGAATAGACGATTTAATGTCGAACGCCAAACAAAATCTTTCGGTCAAAGGTCTGGAAGCAAGGATCTTGTCGATGCTGTAACAAGCCTCATGGTACTGGAATCTGATGTTTCTAAGTAAACTTCCTGGATATTGATTTGTCGTCGACAGGAAGTCACCTTATTGCAAAATAGGAGTTACTGATTTCGGAGACAAGGGTATGACTTGATATAGCAATTTTCAGGGATGATGGTCATGAAAATGAAGGTTTATGAGTATTGTAGAAGGATGATTTTTTAATCACTAGATGACTTCTCTTGAAAATATTAATGAAACTGTGATGATTTGGAAGCATTGACCCAAAACCAAAGTGACGGTATGATGAACCATAGGTGTGAATGAATCATCAAGATGATTACCCAACCCAAATAGTCACGGACATGGAGTGAAAGAAGTGTCATGTTCAAGAGCGACTTGCTGCCAAAAAGAAACTTTGATCACTTTTCCCAAATTTTCCCTGGTCATTTGTTGACCAATACCTCTTTATTTTTTAACAAGCTTGAGGAGGATAACATTTTCTTGATCTATAATTCAACCCTTCGGGCGAATAATGTATCGCTATTTAATAATTTAACGAGTCTAGCGATGAATGAAACTTGATTCTTGCCATGATTGACAATCCCATCGCTATTTTATGTTTTAATGAACTTAATGACAGTGATAGCCTGGTCCTTTTTCATATTTAGAGAGTCTGAAAAAGAGGACGAAAGAGAACTCCATAAGTACTTTTTCGTAAATTTTTCACGCAAACCTGAAAAAGTGTAAAATAATATCTGAGAGAACCTCTTTGGTCATGTTTAACCAAGGTATTCATTTTTCATAAATAATCCATCTCATTCTGGAAAATGGTTAAACTTATACTTAGTAGATATCAATTCATTTAATTTAACGAGCTCGAAAAGACAAGTGCTAGGAAATATTTTCACATTATTGAAGTCTGAAAAGAGCTAAAAGAAGACTCCAAGGGTTCCTTTTTCAGTGTTATTGAAGCTTGAAAAAGAGATAAAAGTGCACTTCAAATCCTTTTTCATTTTTAACAAAGCTCGAAAAAATAAGGAGAAAAAGTATTCTTTGTGGTCAAGTCATTCTTTGAATAAATCTGCAGGACTAATCTGTTCATTAGTTGTATTTCCTGTTCAGAACAACATCAAATGGATTAAAAATACCTGTTTCATGATAAAAACATAATAAAACTATATTCATAGCAATAAATTTAACTTGCAAACAACTAAATGACTATAAAAAGTAGTCTCACTATTCATTTTTACCATTCCATAGTTACCATTTGCTTTTTGGAGCTCTGAATCTGATTTTGCCCTCGAACTTTAGCTGTGGATTGCATGCAATTAGTAAGAATGTTTTGAATGCCCCTTGCAAGAGCACATGTCGAATGTACCCTTCAAGATAAGATGGCCCCCAAGCTTCATTTCATTCACCTAAGTAGAATATTAGTTATTGATAGCTAGATGGAATGAAGGTTCATTATAGGGGGAGATTTGTTTCATTTTTTAACGAGCTTGACATAGGAAAAGAACTATGCTCATGATCTATTTCATTTTTTAACGAGGTTGAAAAAATAAAAAATAACTATCCTCATAGGTACTTGTTTCATTTTTAAAACGAGGTTGACACAAGAAAAAAAAAACTGTCCTCATAACCTGTTTCATTTTTTAACGAGGTTGACACAGGAAAAGAACCATCCTCATTGTGCAGTTGGACTATTGAGTGTGTGCTAGAAAAGACGTAGTCTAACAGAGTTATCATTTAAGGATTTTGATGAGCACCACAAATGATAAGTTATAACATGTGTTGACGGGTCTTCTCCAGGGTTTTCATTGAATTTTGGAATTTCCGAGGGTAATTTCTGTGAAATCACCAGCCACCAAGGAGAATAACTGATGTTACTAGCTTGATATTGCACTGAAGATGTGAGTAAAGGATAAAGCTGTTCAGTAATCATAAGGGAGGAACCAGATAGGATTCTAGATGATAACATGGGTGAAGTCAATGGACAAAAAATCAAAGATGAAGTAACAATAGATGTTGTCGCAGCTGAAATAGATGGTTCAGTCTGGGATATTATCTCAGCCATGGTCAAATGACTCAATGTATACTCTATAGAATCTACAGGAACTCAAATTGAAACAAGACCAACAAAAGTAGAGGAAGGTGATTGTAGAAAATACTCACACAGGTAAAGCTCCTACCGAAAAGGAGTTGGAGTTAAAGGTGTCTCGTCTTGTGATATTTCTTCAATTGAAATCAAAATAGGTGGAAGAACTTTGTTTTCAGGCCCAAAGTATATTTCAGGTGGTTGACTGTGTGATATGGGAGAATCAATGGCTACAATAGATTGTGGAGTGACCAATACAAGAACAACTTCTGGTTGTTCAACTTCAGGATCAATATTTTCTCCACTTAGGGAATATAGCAACAAAAATATAAGGGGATGATAGACCCTATTTCATTGGTCCTAGGGATGATGTCCAGTTTGACCAATAACAGTTGCCCCCTAAAGCACAATGGGATCCAGATCAACTTCAAGTTGAACAACATTGGTTCGGGAGGTATGGTCTCATATATTGGATGGATTGTGACCACGGATAGCTATGAGGACTTTGTCTTGACAACAATAGACAAACCAGGATTTGTAGAAACAACTTGTGCCAACTCTGGTATATGGGAAGATGATGCTTCACCAAAGGTACTGATGGTATTGGTTTCGGTAGAGTGATGTCTATGCGAACAGCGAGGGAAAGGATTTTGTTCTTCTACGATGACTGATTTATTTTAACCAAAAAAAAAAAAACAAAAAGAGGGTAATGCTAGGCAAAAAGGTTTACCAAAAAAATGTGAACTGCAAAATGTCTCCTGGTGAACCAAGAAGTACGGGCAGGTAATCTCCCTGAATGCTGTGTTCGGTGTATCAAAATTTCAAGGCGGCCGACTCGGTTCACTATGGATGCATAGCACCTAAAATTTGTCCTCCCAAATATACCCAAAGGTACGTGGAGGCCTAAGTCCGTATTAGCACTGTCTGATGCAAAACTACACAGTGAGAGCACCCCTTTATACTTATCGTATTGTAACACCGCCCGATATACCCGAAAGTACGTGGATGAACTACGCTATACTTACATATGTGGAGTGAGGTATCACACTCAGAATATATCGCAGACAAGTTAATGACAGCTGCTATGTTTTATGACACCGGAACACGTCTCTAGCCTAGACCTTCTAAATGTTAACGTTATGGTTCCCATGCGTTGTTAAGTAAATTGAGATTAATTTTATGTTGATCTTGCTTAACAATTTTCCTTTCAAAGGCTCACCGTGATGATGTGTATGAAATTCCTAAAATGCAAGCTAAGAATGATAAACAAACTTTCACTTTCATCTTCTTCAATGAAAAACCTAGCTACTATGGGAAGAGAGCAAATAATTTGTCAGCAAACAAATCAATGAACAAAAAAGATCAATGATTACAAACTAAATGCAGATTTCCTAATGTTCCTTTTGCAAAACACACACAATCCTACATACAAATGAAAGTTTTTATTTTCACTTTCCTTAATGTTATGAATGCAAAAACCAAACTAGGTGCACTAAATCAATAATTCAAATGCTTTTTACTTTTGAGAAACAAAGAATACAAACAACAATTTCTCCTATCAAGGAAATGAAGATTTTACGAAAATTTCCTATTTCGAAAGAAAATGATTCTTACTACGACCCTAAAAAGTAATTTGAAATCAACTTGTCAATGATAAAGAATTTTTTTTTTAAAACAACATTGAACAAATTTTCATTCAAAGGAGGAAGAAGTATATAGATTCACTGGTCAATTGAGCATCAAACTTTTCAGAACACAGCAGCAAACAAAACTGAAGCAAGTTGCAAAGTCAAATTCAAGGGAATTTGGGTACTTTCAGGAGTCAACGTAGTCTCCAAGGGGAGACCATGCTCTGCAACGTAGGCTAGGAAGGGAGACAATGCTCTGCAAAGCACTATGTCTAGTCTAAGGGTGCGTTGGGCGTAGTATACAAAGAAAAATACTACTATTTAACTCACTGTCTTTACAAATTAAGCTATGAAAAATTTTAATATTTGTGTGTAACAACTACTGGGTGGATAAACAAAGCAAATCAGTGGCTACAACACCTAGAACTAAGAGAAATTCTCGCTAGTGAATTCGCCAATTTGTTGGGCCAGAATTGTGAATTACGGATAAATCATGCTTCCCTAGACAGGCGCTAGTCTAGAACAACAAGTGAAAGACTATACGACTATTTCTCCTAACTCAAAATAGATACACAAAGAGGATTGGAGGCTTACTTGTTTAGTCGCTTCCAAATGGCTCCTTCTGTCGCTTCTGTTGTAGCTTCAAATTCAAGCGGTTTATGAGCTGAATGCTTCTTGTGAGAAAGAACACTGAAACAACAAAAGATGCAATAATTTAGATATCTATTCAAGCTAATTAGCTAAATCAGTAAAGCATAAACCATATACATCAACCAAGATCTTGCAATATGGAAAATCAAAGCCAATGCAGATGCATATAGGGAAAAATAAGTAGTACTCCTTATTGATGATAGAAGGAGAGGTTGCAACCTAGTGTCTAATTTGAAGTGACCTTCCAGCAACGTTCCCAAGCCTCATCACAGTATAAATCTCTCCATCAGCAGCTTCATAAATCTAGCTCTCAATTTGAAAATTCTCCAGCATTTCTCTACTCAAATTCTTCCTTCTCAAGCACTTAGATATGTGCTCAATTTATAGATGAACTGTAGGTTGTTTTGCAATCAATAACTTTCCAAAAATAGGCAAGACATTTTTCCAGTCATGTAGATGTCAAATGGACACTTGGATCCAAATCTTGACACATGTGAACTCTTCTAAAAGGCACTAGCCAAGTGGAGATTCCGAAACAATGAGAATTTCACTCCTAATGTGACCAATGCACCTCTGAATGTTGGGAAGTGCTTTGTAGAGAAGCCTTGCATGGGGATACCTGCATATGAAACGCACTTAGGCCCCTTAGAGCCTAAGTTGGTGAGCTCTCATATGCTATATAATAAGCTTCAAACCATGGAAACCTTTGCTTGATGAAAGTCTTGCTCGATTTGTCTTGTTTCTTGTCTTAGGGCATGTAGCAAATGAAATGATAGGGAATTATAGACCCTTGATCATTGGTCTTGGAGATGATGTCCGATTAACCAGGTCATTGGGAATGGTGCCCAAATTGACCTATAACATAACCGACATGCAATATTTTTTGAGTTGTGGTGTTTCCTCCGAAATGACCTCCAGCTGGTCCATCATGTAATTCCTTGGCCAGTTGTATTTCATTTGATTGATCTTTTTCTTTTGTAAATGAGAGGCTCTAGTTAACATCCTGCAAATACCTTAACCTTTAACAATTTTAGTAGGATGTATCTCTACATCATATTCTTGAAGTGTGGTAACCCAATTTTCTCTCTTCTCTCCTACCTCTCTTTGGATTAATAATTGCCTTACTGCTGAGTAAGGAACTATTATTTTAGTATGTGTTTTTAGGAGAAAATATCTAAAATATTTCAAGGCTTTAAACACAGCAAAAGCCTATTTTTCCACAGCTGAATAATTTAACTCAGCACCTTGAAGATTAGAACTGAAAAACGAAATAGGTGCTTCAATGTTTTGATCATTTAGCTGTGTAAAAATTGTTGTGTATGATGTATTAGAAGAGAATGTGTATAATAAAAATGGCTTAAGAAAATTGGGATTTTTTAAATATGGAGCTTCGATGATGTCTTTCTTCATCAACTCAAAATAATTTCTCTCATCTTTTCCCCATTTAAAAAGTGAATTTTTCTTGATCATTGATTGCAGGGGTAAGATGATTTGGGAAAAATCAAGAACAAACCTTTTAACAAAATTAATTTTTCCTAAAAATGATTGCATTACTTTTTTATTGTGTGGTAGAGGAATGTTTTCAATTTCCTGAATTCTATCAGGGTCAATATGGATTCCCTTTTTGGAGAAAATGAACCCTAATAATTTACCTTCTGGTAAGGTGAAATAACATTTTTTACGATTCAAGGAAATTCCAAATTTTTTACATCTTTCAAAAATATGTTTTAGGTGATTAACATGATTGTTTCTATGCTTGGATTAGACGGTAATGTCATATAATTATATAGCAACCGAGCTATTGATTAGTCCTCTGAAAGCTATATCCATAGCACATTGAAATGTAGCACCAACATTAATCAACCCAAATGGCATTTTTTGGTATGCGTATGTTCCCCACTTTGTTCTGAATGTTGTCTTTAATCTATCATCTAGATGTACCATAATCTGATTTTATCCTAAAAATATGTCGAGAAAAGACATCAATTCAGATCCTGCAACTGACTGCAATATTTGTTCCATGGTAGGTAAAGGAAAATTATCTTTTTGGCAAGCTTTAATCAAATTTATAAGGTCTATGCAAATCCTAATGTCTCCATTTTTCTTCCTAACTGGGACCATGTTTGACACCCATTTTGAATGTCTGACAGGAAAAATAATTTTGGCTTTGAGCATTTTGTTCAATTTAGATTTAATTTGACTTTCTAAGTTTGGGTGGATATTTCTAAGTTTTTGCTAAACGGGCTTGTCATCTCAGATCATAGGTATGGTATGCTGAATTATAAAAGTATCATATGTTTTGAGATCTGAATAATCCCATGCAAAAATATTTTATATGTTTTCAGCAACTTAATGAATGACATCCTTTCTTCAGGTTTTAAACCAAGACCTAGGTTAATGTTTTGAGGTTTTTTTGGTGTACCAAGATTAATCAATTCAAATTTTAAAGTAGAACTCTGGGTTTTTGAATTGGGAATCTTCTTAAACCTATCTTTCAAATCATAGAGATCTTCCATTTTCACTACAGATTTAGGAATTGGATTAGCATATTTTTTATTTTCAATCTATAAGCCATGTTCATGTTCATCTACGATTTGACCCTTGTAAGATCTGTCTGATGTAAAAAAGTTTACTATATCTACATCATTATTAAATACTCTCCAATTTTGGTTTTCAAATTCCTGTGGTTATTGTTTAATGAAGAGATTTCTGGATTATCCACAGTCTTATGAAACATTTGTCGATGTTTCGAATCCCAACGGGGATCCATCTTCAGGAATGGAAGGCCGAAAAAATAACTCAATTGAAAATCTATCTGGGCTAAATTCTTCAGATGGTATAAGATTAGATGCTACATTAGCAATTAAATGAACACTTGCATTTTGTAATCTAGGAACTGTGGAGATATTGAATGCAAAAAAATGGGATGTAAGGCTTTGAGCTAAAGCTTGATAATGTTTCAAATGTCCAGAAATACAATGAATTGTGTTTCTGACTTGACTGAAAATTATCTCAGAATATCCATATACCTACAAATATTTAACATTTAATCCAATAGCTTTGTACAAACCTTGTATCAACACTTCATATTCACCAGTATTATTCGTGCATTGAAATTCGAGTCTACAAGCTAGCATTGTTTTCTCTCCTTACGGATTGAATAAAATGCAACCTGCTCCTGCACCATCTTCTGATTTTGAATGACTGCTTTGAAATTTTATTGCTAAGATTAATACATTTAGAAGTGTCTGTTTGAGAAAAAATTTCTATTTTAGAAGCAACAGTATTTATTGAGAAAGGTGAAATCTGGGCATTGAATGATCCAAGAAACGATTTAGCTAAATAATTTCCAGTAATATTATTAGTGAAATCTACAGGTTCATTTGTTTCTTCAAGTTCAGTGACTGTATGTTTCATAAATTTTTCGCGATCAACTCTGATTTGATTTGGTTTACCATTGTATGGTAACCACATATGTGACCAATCGGTAGTGAAATATTCATGTAAATTTTCTGACCAATCCCTACTTAAAATAAGACCATAAAATTCAGGGATATCTGCAACCAAAATGTCAATTACTTGTAGTACCTTTGGCTTGTATGATAATCTAATGGATACTGACAACATTTCTCCAATAATCTCGACTTTTGTTTTGTCTAATTGAACTATATGTACAACAGATTTTTGAGGAGTGACATTCAATTTTGTACACACTGTTCTTGGCATGCCGTTTGAAGAAGCTCCTAAATCAATAAGAAAATTATGAACATTTTTGTTGAAATAATCATAAGTCAAAAGAAAAGGAGGAGTGTGAGAAATAGATCTATCACCAATTTAAACAAGATCATTGGGATTTACTTTGTTTGAAGATGATGGAGGTTTTCCCATATCTTTAGAAGCTTGAGCTATAATCAATGGTTGTATAGGATCTATAGGGATTTCCTTGAGTTCTCTGAGTAAAATTTTCTGTTGTTTTTTGAGTTTGGTCATTTCATGTAATGGAATTTTTTCTTTGGTATTTTTCATATATTCAATTATATTGTATTCCACTGTATCTGAAAGTATTAAAGTTTTGGAATTTTTAAGAGGATCAAGTGAAATAGGATTTTTCTGAACAATTTTGGATTTTTTAGCTATTGTTTTCTCCTTTGGGGGGAGAGATTTCTGTTTCTGATTTGATATATTTGAATCAGAAGAAAATTTACTTCTTGTATATATAGGCATAGCTTGTCTTTCCTCTTCTATAGGTAGAATGAAATCCCATAACCCATTCAATTCAACTTCTTCTTCAGACTCTGGTTCCTGTTCAGATGGTGAGGGATCTTAAATATTTTTATCAGATTCAGCGTTTGAAATCACATTTGGGATGGTGAAGAGGGGGTTTTCTTATATGGGCGATATTATTTCTTAGGCACTGATGTTTCAGAAACCTGTCTCTTTATCTCAATCATGTTGTTTGACATAGTTTTTAACACTTTTTGGAGACCTTCAAGATCGAATGGATCTTTCGAGACTTTCTTTTTGGAATCTTGACTAAATGTCACTTTCTTTGATTTCCTGTCTTCTATATTTTATCATTTTTCCAAAGCTAAGATTATTTTCTCTACAGCTAGAGCTTCTTTCATGTTTTCTAAAAGGGTAGCTTTACCATCTCTATCTACAAAAATAGATATATTGGAAGGCAACGAAGAAATATACCACTTTATTTGTACATCAATAGCAGGTTTGGAAGCAGTTGGGATTTTGTTTAATAAATTATTAAATCTGGAGTTAAAATATTTGATCCTTTTGCCTGAGTTTGTTTTTAGATTGGAAAGAGCATTGATTAAAGATGCAACAGTTTTATCATCTCCAAATTTTGGAAGAAAGTGTTGTTCAAAAGTTTCCCAATCTATAATAGATCCTGCTGGAAGTGAAAATACTAGGATCATGCGGATCCTTGTAAGGTATAAGGGAACAATCTTACTACAATATCTTCATGAGAAACTTCATTAAGATTCATGACCAACATAAAATTATTGATATGTTCTTCAGCAGGAAGACCATCATCTGGATTATATTTAGGTAGCCATTTTTCTGGATGATCTGGAAGGGCATGTGGATTCGCAATCAATACAACACCAGGATTAGTCCAAGGACGATTAGCCATAATTGGATTCGAAGTTTGAAAAGATATAGAAGTAGATCCAAAAGTAGGGGGAATGGATGTATAACTTACAACTAGAACAATACTACTTGTGATAGTACTGATTATTTGAGTAGAAGAAATGGAAGAATAAGAAGATGTAGATTGAGTAAGAGGATGTGAGGAAGTAACTGAAGGGAAAGATGATGTGACTTCACTCATATCTGACTTATATCTGGATACATAAATTTTTGTGTGGTGTGATTCTATTGGGAACTCGAAAGGAGGAATTCCAAGTTTCTCGCTTTTGGATCAGGTTAATATACCAGTTTCTTTAAATAGGGAAGTAACACTTTCTTCAAAATCTTCGGGATTAATAGGATTTTCAGCAGAAATAGATATTCCTTCTAATTTATGAATTAAAGACTGAACTTTGGGAGATTTAGGAGTAAATTTCGAAGCAGATGATAGTTGAGATATTTCAGGAGATGAGGGGAAGGTTTCTACAATTTCCGATTTCTAAGTTGGTGATTTAGAGTTTGATCGGGAAGATGTAGGATGTTTTTGGGGAGATCAAATCTTATGAGGGCTTCTAGTTTGAGGTTTAGATTTGTATGCTATTCATAGTCAGTCCCTCCTTCTAGCACCAAAAATGTTGAGGCCTCAGAAATCTGTCGCAACAACATGGGGGATAACCACCCGGTCCAGACCTTAGAGCAGCTCCTTTTCCATTTGAGATAGTGGCTCTGAGTGGGGATAATGGGACCAGTTTCCAAATTTTGGGTTTTATATGATTGTTTGGTTTCTTTCAAATGATTTGCAATGAGAATAACTAAAAACTAAAACAAATTTATTCTAATATGTAAAACTTTGAATTAAATCTGATCTAATCTAACCTGGGATAATGCTAATTTTATGCAATATAAAATTATATCTATTCAATTTGTGATGATTTAAATCAATCACAGACTTAATAGAATTAATACTTCTGTAAGATAATCCTTTTGAGAAAATAGTTAATCAAAGGGAGATGTGAAACATATTGCATATATTCTGATGATCATATATAAAACAAATGAATTTTTATTCTGATATCATACAATAGTGCAATTGATACTTCAAACAAAAACAATTAATTTCATACATAATTCATGAAAGATAGATTTATCAATAATGTTAAAAAAGATTTTAGCATACACGATAATAATACCAGATGTGTGTTGTTCTGCTCATCTGACTAGCGATAATAGGCCACAATCAATCTTCTACCAATAATCATTTAGAGAACACAATAGTGCATCAAAAATGATCAACCAAGATGATATATAATTGAAAAGACCATGTTCCATTATCTTATCAAGACATCCACAAATTTACAGTAATGTATTCTTTGTAACTTTTCTTAATAAAAATCCTGGACCCTTCTCTAAATGCATGAGAAGGGTTTAAATACTATATTAACTACTTACAAAAATAGATTGTACAAAATATCTTATGAGGTGGTTTCAAACAACCTTCCTCATTCTTAGTATCTAATTGCTAAAATTGAAATTGTCAAAACAAACTAACTCATGATCTTGCTTGATGATCGGCTAATGCCAGCTTTTTCTTTTCTGTTTACAAATATTGGACATTGGTTGGACTTGTGGAGGCTTCCCGAACTGTGTTTTCATCTGTCCAGTAAATATAGCATCAAGTAAAAGTGGTAGCATTTTCTGTATGGAATCTAGAGAACAATTCAATGTCATTATTTGACTATGAGGTTTAACCAAGAGTTGCCAATCTGCTTCCCAATTAGTCTTTTTCAGCTGTGCAATTGTTTCTTCTCGTATTTGACCTGTATTTTTCCAACTTTGTTCCAATATTTTGGGATCAGGAATTGATTTCGAATCTCCTTCTTTAATTAAACCAGAGGTATACAACATGTGGTTGATTGTTTTGACAATGCTTTCTGATATACCTGATGCTCTAGCTATTTCCATTTTTTCTTGTTTCACCTGTGTATCCTAGTCAGTAAAGAGAATATCTTTATAAGTTTCTTTGATCCTTGGGAGATTTGACCTTCTCCCTTCCTTTGAATCCTGCCATTCAATATAGTCAGAAATTTTGGTATTGTGTTCATTAAACTCAATTCTCTGGTCTATGATTGTATTAGTCAATTGCTCACTGATTTCCAAATGTGGAACTATGTCTGATATTTGTAAGATAAATAAGTATTGTTGTTTTTAGAATCATACATTTAATGCCAATGCTTCTTTAATGAATTCCTCTGCAGTAGGAATGCCTTCATACTTTATAAGATTTTCCCTGAATTCTTTAATCAGTGTGTCTTTGTTGGATAAGTAATTTTCATAACTTATCTTAAGTACTTCCATATCTTGCTGAACTTTAAAGAGTTGTTGCTCAGCCTTTTGATTCATACTATTCCTTTCTTCATCCAGTTGTTGTTGTAGTTGCATTATTTTACTATCCTTCTCTTGAACCAAAATGGATACCTCATCTGCTTTGTCCATTGTTGCGGTAGTATATGCTCCAGCAAATTGTGATAGCTGAGTTAGGTTGTTGATTGGGTTTTACTTGGGGGTGTTTCAACCCTTCTTCTATTTCTCTATTTCCTGAATAAAGCTTTATGAAGAGGGCTATAGAATACATCCAGTGGAGGGATATCAGTTACCTTTAGAATAATTTCATTAATAGGAAATGCATGGATAACATTTATATCTTGGGAGCTTGTCCTAGGACTTTTGGTGGTTTCTTTTGCTGAAATTATCTGACTCAGAGGGGTCTAAAATCCTGTGTTTTTCTGTGTATTTGATCCCTCGGGGGTATCCATCAATGTATAGCTAACTGAAGTCCAGAATTTATCAAGCTCACTTTGATTCTTTGTGTCTAATTCTTCTTTTTTGACCACCTTTCTTGGTTCAGTCATATAACTAGTAATCAGGATATTTTGTGGAATACACTTGAGTCTTTGCTCTCTATACTCATGGATTTTTTGTAATTCCTCCAGGATTAGATTCAATCCAAAAAATTTTTGAACTTCTTCAAAAGTATCAACTGATTGCAAAACATCTTCAAATCTATCATCTGTGTGTATGTTAGGTTTGATTTTTAGTGACTGAGTAAATTTGGTAGCAATCTTCTCTGGGTCGAATTGCCTTGGTGGTAAAACAGGGAGCTTCAAAAGCTGAATCTTCTCATATTATTTCAATGCATGATTGAAATTTCTGAGGGAGAATGAACCACACTAAATTGGGAAACTTGGCCACAAATATTTTTTACTATCTTTCAGAGTTTTAGTGAGTCCATTGCCAACAGTTTGGTAAGCCACCTCTTGCCATTAGTTTATTTGAAACATACAAAGGAAGCACATGTGGAGGTGTGGAGCTTCCGAATACTCTGATGTATGAAAATGATTCTTCAATGAAACATATTCCTATAATTTGGAGATCTATGATGGCTTCCTTAGTGAACCTGGGGATCTCTCTATCAACTATTGACTGATGTAATGGTAATACAACCCCATAACATAACCTGTGGAAGTGTGGTACAAAATGATGTTCCCATATCTGTTTATGACTTAAATGAATAGGGGCAGGGTCCTTGGGAGTCCATTTCCAACCCATAATTGGAAAGCTGGTGGAGAAACAAATGGCATCGAAAACATATGCGCTCATGAGAAATTGGGAGATGGCTTTGGACGAACTAATTTTTACATGGCGGTATTCATTTATCGCTTTGGCTAGGTTTTCAGAAAGGATGGTTGCCCAATTCATGATGTGAGAATTAACACAGGAGTCAATCAAAAGAATCCAATTTATAGAGAACTTGGTATTATTAGGTAGACCATATAATCTACACAGCATTGATGTTTCAAAATTGTAGGGATTTGCAAGTGAAGAAATAGGATACATACCTGATTTATCATGCTTAAACTTTTTATCCATTTTCATCAAACCTTGAATCATTTTGAAAGGGTCTTCCTTCTTCTTTGCAAATTTTTCAACAAACTGGTTGTCATAGATGTCTTGTTGGTCGGGCAGTTTATACATGAATTTCAAATCTTCAGCTCTAAAAGAACCTAAGAGCTCATTCTTAATGGTTCTAAACTGTCTGTCTTTAATTTTTGAATTCTCAACCACCCATCTTATCATATCAGTATATGGTAAAAGGCTGGCCCTTGTTGCTATTCTGTGAAGGAAGGAGCATGCAACATCTTTAAACTGTAAATATGAGGGCCTTGCATCATCAACAATTTCCTTGACCTCCACTTCTTCAGGTTTTTCATCTTCGAGGATAGTATAGATGGATTTCCATGTTGTAGCACCTCCATCTACAGTGCAAATAGTATCTACAATTGTGGACGAAATCTTTGTACATTAAAATTCCGCAACAGTTTGTTTGCCGTGTTTCTTCATTACTCTGTGTATGGACATATCTTGAAGGAAAATCCCTATTTAAGATAGAGCAATGATTAAATGATGAAAGATATAGTGAAATGACCAATTTTAAATGAAAAGATCTGGGAAACAGTTGTATCATTAATTAGCTGTAACAAAACAATAATTGTTTGCATTGGGATCATGAAACACGTTTGGTTGTTTCTGACATGATTTATTTTCACATTAAAACCTTTATTAAACCCTGTCAAATCCGTCACATCACAAATTTTTGAACCAGTTTTCTTAAGCAAAATTCTTTAATGAGCTTTATGTTTATGCGATATGCGATTTCACGATATCGTGAAATCGCAAAATCACCTTTATCGAAATATCACAACGTCAGAATTTTGGTAAGTAACGTTTTAAGTTTTAAACATATATCTACTATGTGAGATTTATGATATCTCTTGCGAATTTCAAATCGCAGATCGCAAAATTGGGATTTCGTGTTTTGCGTTTAACCTTTAATGGGAAAAATATTATGCGGGATGCAATTTTGCGATAGGGTAATTACAAATATGGAATTTATTAATTTATTTTTTGTTTTTTGTTTTATTTTCCAAAACAACAATGTTTTGGAGTTTGAATTTTTTTTATAAAATGAAAAAAATACATTTCAAAGAGGGTCCCTATTTATATTATCAAATTTTAAAATATTTTGAAAATGAAAATGGGGGGGTTGCTGCGTAGCACAACAATGCCTTATGAGAAATTTAGTTAGGTATCTATCATTATGTCTATTGGTGAAAACTACCCATTCACTAAAGGAATTTATTAGATCATAAGTAGTGAATAATAAAAACCCTTAACACTTTACATTCCCGTTCACACCCAATTAGTACTTTTTCGATTGTATAATGCAACCATATAGTTAACCTCTCTCTTTTCTTTTTGACATGTTAGTGAAATGAATATGATCATTTCCTATTTCTCACTTGAAATATTTGGATAAGAAATGTGGATTATTACAAAATTCATATAAATATCTAGGACATAACATTATATTATTACTTATCTAGGAAGTATGGTTCCTCCAACTCTAGTAGATGGTAGGTTATGATGGAGGAACTTCTTAGGTAGATGGGCTGTCTTTTTCACTTGTAGTAAACCCATCTCCATAATATAGTCCACATATGGTAAGACTAACAATTTTGTTGATCCACCAAAAAATTTCTTAAATTTCAATTTGAGATCTAAGTAGTTGATTTCAACTAAGACACAATTGGCATGAGAACCCCTCATAACCAACGGTTTTAAATGAGCATTGTGGATCCTTCTCATTTTATTGTGCTCACATATTTAGAAGAAAATTATATGATTGACTTTGGTCTCATAATGACTCAATCAAGACTCAAAAATCCAAAATTTATTACATTTTCATAGAAAGGGAGGATGAATATTTACAATGGGGGGAATGTGAAATTTGCTTCATCCAAACCCATTACTTAAGTTATTCTTCGGGGTACTCCTAGTTAAAGAAGAACCACTAGGCTCCACCTTCATTTTCCATTTTGTAATTATTTCATCCTTGTTTACTATTCTTCTATTATAACATTGTTGACCATTTTCTCTTCCATGTCTTGGTTTCCAAAATCAAGAAACTTAGTCTTATCTCTATAGATCTTAAAGGAGATTAGTTTGTACAAAAAAGGTTGGATCCCTCTTCAATTCTATATGTAGTGGATGGATGCAAAAATGTATTTAATTTCTTTCCTAAATAGAAAACCTATCAACTTGAGAGCCATTACAAACTTCTTACCTCCATGAAATTTGAGTCTGATGCTATCACAAAAGGGTGAGGATGAGATTATTGTTTAAATATGAACTCCTACTTCATTTATGACTCTAAAATCCTCCTTCCTATGATGAAAAAAATAGAATAGTCTCCTTTCCTCATCATATGTGGGCATAATCAAATTATTTTTGATGCTCTCCATTTCCAATTTTAGTGGCAACTATTAATCTATTGAATTATCATTGTTATACTATTGACTAATTCTTTGAAGACTTCCACCATGCCTTACAAATGGCCTACAGATCATGTGCTACTGAAACTATTTAGGTATATATTTATAACAAATTTTGAATTTTCTCATTATCTAATGCAATGTTAGTAAAATCCTCCAAGTTATATTCAACTCCTAGGATTGGCTCTACTCTTTAAGGAAGTAAGTCCACTTAGTGCTTTATTTTTTGACTTATCCTCATGTCATTTTTGTGATTTTGACACTTATCCTTAAGCCACATATTGGCTTAGGATTTTAATAAACCTAACCACGATACAATGTCAAAAAGTGGATGGATTTCAATTTATATATATACTAGCATGTTGAAACCCCTAATAGACCTCAAGCCCTAGGTACTTGGGACCCTCCAAATATTTTTAAGCCTCAATGAGCACATCTTCTTATCTATATGATTAGGTTTTTGGTGTGCTAAACATTATTATATTATTCAACTTATTTTATTGGTGTTTTTTGACTATTGATTGGACTGCATTTGAATGCTTATGACATGAGGGCCTAATATTTGCTATGAATTGAGCTTTGGATTGAAAATATTTGAAACTCCTTTTCTGTCCTTATGACATGATGTTGTTATGATTTCAAAAGATCCTCTTAATGAGGATTCAATGCTTTAGTATATTTATTTAAATGATGATATCTTGATTGCAATTGTTTTGTTTTTTCTTATCTATCAGAGATCATTGAAGCAATTATAGTGACATGGTATTTTTGTGCATGAAATATCAAGAATCTAATAATCTAGAATTTAGTGGATAGAAATCCAAGTATACATAGATATGCATTATAATTAAGATATCCTATGAATTTAACATGAGATTGGAATGATTATTACTTATGTGAACTTAACACTTTAATATTAATTATTCATGTTATCACATTTGTCATCACATTTCATGCACTCTTTCTTATAAAATGACATGAGTTAATGTTTAAACTTAATCAATAAAATCAGATTTGTGTTAAAGTGAAACTTGTACATACACAATAGGTAATAATTAAAGATGATGAACATGTGAAATATCAAGCATAAGGAAATCCAAATGGTGAATTGATGAAGTTATTAAATCCTCCATGAAGCACCACAAAAATTGTTGTGAATAAATAGTGGAGGAGTGGAATACCAAGGATTAAATTGACCCACCAAAATGAGATTTGAATATTTTAGACAAGAATTAAGATGTCTCAGACCTGTGTAGAGAATCTAACTTAGCTAGATATCCCATGAAGCACAAGTGAAATAAATGGATAAGTAGAAGAAATAAACGATTATTGTTTGCAATATATAAATTATCTAAATATGCCAAGATAGATTATGTCAATAATTGTTACAAACCAAAACGGGTAACCACATAGGAGAAAAGTTTTCTCCTACATTTTCAACCAACCAAACAACTCCTAACAAGTATGATTTGATGATGATATGCCATATGCCTCTCACCATCCAACATTTACACTTGGATAAAAATGGGCTTATATTCAAAAGGAACTTTGATAATTTTGCAATCAAATGCTTATACTTGTTTATTTTTGCATTTAGTATGGATAAAAGGGTGATCTAGAAGATTGACCAATCTTTAGTATAATTTTTTTTTTCGCCTTACGAGAGGGGTTAACCTTTAGCCCTAGTCTAGTGGGACCTCCATTAAGGCCACTTGGGGTTATAAGAAGGATACAACTTGGAAGACCTTTATTGATATAACATGTCCATTATTCCCTATACCATACTTAACACTTTCCATGGAACATCACAAGCCACATATCTCACCTCCATTCTTCAGGTCTAACTTTCCATTAGATCTTTGGGATTTTGGCACTCATATTTTCACATACCTTGAGAAGGGTTGGAAAAATTTTCCACAGAGATTGATGTTGCTAAAAGAAAAGAAAAAGCATATCATGGCCACAACAATAAAAAGGAACGAAAATCAAAATGAAAAAAATGGCAGGGACATAAATATTAGCACATAGGAAAAAGCCTAGCATGAGATCTACCTTCATCATATGTCTATCACCCGATTCCTAAGCACATGATGCTCCATTCCATAAAAAATGAATCCTTGTATGTCCTAACCATGACGAGTCATAAAATGACTTATCTTAAGGAGTAATAAAACTAATGTATCATAAAGAGCAAGCTCTAACCATTGAGCTATATGCAGTAATACAAGGAATAATCAAGAAGAAGTAAAAGAAACACAATAGGGGTGGAAAAATTAGGGAAAGTGGTAAATTCATCCCTCCATGATTTCTCTCTCCTTTACATTCACACACTTAGGATGTGGACACCCCATTAGTTGGTCCCCTTGACCATGGAACTTGGACATGAAGCCTTTTCCCCTCCATTGCCACATTATTTATCACTGAAACCAATTAATTGAGGGGTTGATCTTGGAACTTTCACTTCCCATTGAGGGTTGGAAGCACCTAATAAGGTTGACCATTAGCGGCCTCTACCAAGGTAGGGAACACCTTTACAAGACTTGGCCTAGTTAGATATTGGAATATTATCCTTGTTTTAGGTATTAACATGCCCTTAACATTAAAGTTTGTTTTTTTTATATAGATTTATAATATTAGTCTCTAATGGATGGTTTCTTTCACATGAGTCCATGCTGTTTTTTTCAAGTGGATGACAACAACTCAGGCCTTGAGAGCACACACTCCACATGTTTCCAGACCTTTAAAAGACATACATGGCCTAAGAAAATGAAACGTTGAGAGACTAGAGCCTTATACTAACATGAGAATATTTTACATTTACTAGAGCTCCTTCAAGACCTAATACATACGTCAAATTTGACATATCCTTGAGGATTATTCATTACGACACCATTAGACCTAGTATGCCCCCATAATGGCCTTGAGACGACCTAATGGAAAGGAGTTGATTCAAAGCCCAAATGAGGATGGTATCCCATTGAGAGTATAGGGGGGGCTTATTTCACTAAGATAAATCCATAACACTAGAGAACAAGAGGCCTTTATTTGACAATTGGAGAGCCATGCAGACCAAATGATGGAACCGTAGATGCACTTGGGGCCCTAGAGGATGATTTAAGGTGGATTTGAGGACAATACCTCAAATTTTGGATCATATAGGAACTTTCACACATTTGGACACCTTAAAAAAATTTTGCATGGAATTTTGAGCCATAAAAGGACACGACGTCAACATTTAAAGAGCTTATGACTCACAAATGTGTGCAATTATGGTCTATTTTGTCATTGCCTAGTGGGTTAGCTTGTAACCCAATTCTATCATATTTCAAACTTTTTATTAGGGGATTCATTAGGCTAGGTTACTTGAGGTAAACCTCTTATAATTAGAAGTTACCATAATATCACATGGATCAGCACTTGTGGATCAATTCAATCATCTTAGAGATGTCAACAGAGCTAAAAATTATCTTTTATCTTATGGAGATGTGATATATTATAAGCTTCTTGCTTATGGATCTATTATTTGGTTTTGGAGATGTAATTTTAGATCAATAAAGGATTATTTCATGCTTCTATATTGTAAGTGTTCTTTGTAGCAGAATTTATTTTATGCTATTGCATGGAATGAGTATTCTCTAGGGTTTCTATGTGCTAGTTTTTATTGAATTGTTTTTAATGAAATATTAACAATGGTATTATATGCATTAGCCTATGTATAGATTGTGTGAAAATACCATGATTGATTATTCATGATAATATCTCCTTATTGAATTTATCCCCTCATAAAACGATAGCTAGGGTTTGAAACAAGTGTCTCTTATTCCCTTACTCTATGTTAAGGTTTAGTATTCTCTCCTAAGTAGACCTCTCTTAGACTCCATCACCCAAGGTTAAGGCACTAGCACTATTCACATTTTTTATAACACCTAAATTAAACTTCAATTCACATTTTTCTCTCCTAAATTTGAATTTTAGCCTCTTAAGGAAAGTCACTATGATAGGGTTAGAGTTTAAATTCGACTATGGATGTTTGTATTTCCTTGTGGATGGGTTAAACACTTGGTTGTGAGGTAATTTACTCAAAACAAACCTTTTCTAGTGGTTAATTTCTCCATTTTAGGGATCTCTTCCTATTCCTCGGGTATTTTTCTCCCTAGCTAAGCCCCCGTCTTGCCCTAGAATTAAATTTGGGGCTTTTTGAAATCTTGTAGTGCCACAAATTGATCATACTTATATATTTTAAGACTTTTCTTGGCCTTATGATCCTAGGTAATCCAACTGACCTTGCCTACTCTTAAAACCCTAGGTCACTTTGTGCCCTAATTAGGACTTTTTGAGGGAGCACTTGGCCTTTTTTTTCTTCTGCTAGATAAGATTTTTTCTTAAGTAGAGTTGTTATTCTTGGCCTATCCTTGTCACCTATAACACATAGACTTGATATTTCCTTTAGGTTACCTAACATAGTGAAGTATCCCTTGTGGTGAAAGTCCACTAAAGAGAAAGAAGTTGGGGTTATGGTGATAGTGCACCACACCTCATGGTTTTTTCACTTGGTCTAGCTTTTTCCTTGTGAGCTCCCCTCACAAGGTCTACTAGATTTTGAGGCAACATCTTTTGGTACCATTACCATGGAGGATTTGATTCAACATCCTCCATCTTAGAAGACTAAGCATTACCTTATTTGAAGAGAAAATTTAAGATGAAAAAATATACTATCTTCCTATGACTCTTGAAACTAATCTAATCAAGAAAATGGTATTTCTTATGATTATACCATAGCTCCAATTAAGAATAAGACTACTTGAAAGAATGGTGAAGCAACTGCATCCCTAATTATCCCCAAAAGTCTCATGGTCAGAAGTTTCTTCGTAGAAAAACCCACTCGTAACACCATGGAAAAGCCATGGCACATAGCTGTATTTAGGCCATTGGATGTAAGTCAATTCCCTAATGTTTTGTGTCCCTCACCTAAGAAATATTGTGAATTATTTCCTAAGTTCAATGGTATTGATGCCACCAATGTAGAGAAACACATGCATCAGTTTTACTAGGAAGTAATTTCTAAGCTAATCATGGAGGAGGGTGTAGTGATGATGCTCTTTTCCTTGAATTTAGAAGTAAGTGTTAGGGATTGGTACACCAATTTACCCAAAAGTAGTATCATTGATTGGGATACGTTTCATCAAGGCTTCAACAAATGATGGGCTGCAACCAAGGAAGGAATTATCCTTCTTTATAAGTTCCTTAGAGCTACCCAAACTTAGAAATATACTATTATGGAATTTACTCAAATATTTGAAAGCCTACTTAAGGAGATTCCTAATTGATTATAAATCATCTGACAACACCATAATTGATAGGTATGCGAGATATATCCGTCTGAGTTTGACATATGCCCTCTGAGATAGAATACCTAAATCCTTGGTAGAAAAAAAATTCCTAACTATTGAGATAGATAAAAATATAAATGATACAAGATTTATTTGTTCAAATATGTCAGGGCTCGAATTTAAATTGAAGCTAAGCCTAACAAGTAGGTGTACCCTACCTTGCAAGATTTTTTCTAAAAAATTGATAAAGTTGCTAATGAGATAATGAGCTATGCAAGGGTAAATGAAGTTGATAAAAAAATTGGTCATGTTGGATAGAGAAAGGAGATATCAACCAAATTTAACTCCTAAACCACAATTTAATACAGATAAATATTTCATTAAGAAGGTTCTTTAGGGAGACCACGTTAATGAACAAAGCATTCCAAACACCCTTCCCCCAAACAATTTGGTGGGACAGGAAGAGTCTCTATGGTGCCAACCTTGTGAGGAATACCACACTCAAGAAGAGTGTTCATACAATCAAGTGGAGGAGGAAGAAGCCCCCAAACACCTAAATATTTTCAAATGATGGTGCCCAATTTAATATATTTCTTGGAAATTCCTATTTCCATCTAGATCCCGTTCAAGTCCATACTAATGATAATAATGATCAAGTTGAACCAATGATGGATATGGAAAACAATGGAATACTTAAAGGTTTTAATATTCTAGAAGAAATGATGACCAAGGCCAAGCAAGTTCAAGCTCTAATACTACATCCCAAAAGAAGGGAAAGCCTCGGGTACAACCTGAAAGTTAGCCTATGCGAAAACCAAAAAACTCTAATGTTACTTTGGATGTAGATATAACTAATGTTTTGGGCAATGTGAATGTACAAGTCCCTCTTTTGGAGATGAAAAAGCCTTTGTATCAAAGTAATAAAATAAGGAAGGCTTTCAAATTTGAAGAAGAGCACGAGGACCATCCAATCATCTTGCAAAACATTTATTTTGTTAAGAATAATGGAGGACATGTTTTTTTGTCCTTAGTGATTAAAAACCTTATTTTGCATAATTTTATACTTGATTCTGGTGCCTTTGCAAATGTTATGCCATTGATAGTCATGCATCAATTAGATATGGATACCACTAGGCCTTATGAAAATGTATGTGGTTTTGATTCCAAATCTATACTTGTCTATAGCATTATCAAAGATGTAAAAGCATTTTTGGCAGCTAATAATGATGTAGCTCTAATGATGGATATTGTAGTCATTGTTGTGCCAGATATTTGGGGTCTATTATTATCAAGAAAAAGGTGTGTCTCCATTGGAGGGAAATTATAAATGGACTTATCATATTCCACCATGTCCACTTGTGATGGGACATAATTCATTTTGTATAAGGAATAAAAAATGTCTGATCATGTAGAAGATATTGAATCTTTCATGTCACCTAGTCCCAATGAGAAGGACATGATCACCAAAAATCACAGGGATGTGAGTCAAGGTAATTCCAAAGCCCCCCCAAATTTATTCAAGCCTTGTAGAAATTATATACAAGATGCATGTATATATCCATATTCTCCTTATCTAACAATATTTATCTTCTTGCTAAATATAGAATCCTTCCATTGTTAATCTTTTGTGAAAATTAAAATCAATTGCAAACACATGAAGAAAACAAAAATAATCGCACATAACCCAGTTTTTTAATGGGAATGCATGAATTTGAAAACCCCAAAAATCATATTATGTATCATGGAGATCATGTAATAATTTCATACAAAGCTTAGTACATCAAGCTCTCAGTACAATCAATCGTCACACACTAACATGAAGAAATCTGCAAATCCATGCATCGATTTCTTACCACCTGATAGCCTGCCTCCACTGCGCAATCCCTGCTAAAGAATAGCTTTGAATGAATTCAAATTACCCTTGCTTTGACTGAACAATCCTCATTGTCAACTCCAATGTGTGTGGTGCAATCAATGCATCACTATAGTCACAACAAATAGTACATATTTCCCTTTCACCTATCTCTCCACTGGGTCTCCACTGGAACTGACATGCACTGTAGTTAACTATTGTATTGTTAAGTTGATTAATGAGTTATTATTTTTGAATTAATTAACTAATTAATTCACTCCACTCTCACTAGTGTATCATTCAATTAGACTAGATACAACTAGCTCAGCTGAGTTTAACTCCATTAACTGAGTTAAATTGAATAACAACTCCATGAACTACTCTTCCAACTCTGTCATAACTTTTCCACTTCAGTTCTAACTGAGTCCTCCATGCATGAACCACTTGTAAACCCTAGGAATTGTATAATTCCTTCAGCCCACTGATTTTCCAAATATGTGCACTGAAATTAAGTGCTCTAAGAGAATAAGTTGTTGTTTATTGTCATATTATTAATAAGAGCTAATAATAATCAACACTTCTATTTTTAGATCGACGATCTATAAATAGACTTTGCAGAATATTCTAAAAATAGAATTTCATCTATTTTTCCAACTTGAACAACCATCCACAAATAGCATCCTGCAACTTCTAAAATATGATCACCATGTCTAAAAATAGACATAGTCTAAAAATAGACTTGCACCTAAAAATAGCCTGTGGCCCCACTTAGTTAAGGCAACTCATTTTCACTAAGCTCATAATATTGTTGAATCTCAACACTCCCTCTCAACAAGATAGGGATTATCCTTCACCCCGATCCTACCTCTATGGTATTCGAATTTTCTCCTGGTGAGCGCCTTCGTCAGAATATCTGCACCTTGATCTTCCGTAGGAATGTACTGAAGCAACATGATCTTCTGCTGCACACAATCTCTGATATGGTGATACCGATATCAATATGTTTAGATCTATCATGCAACACAGGATTAATCGAGAGTTTAATGCAACTCTGATTATCACAATGTATCACTATAGGATCAAAATGTGAACCGAACAAACCGACCAGGATCTTCCTCATCCAGATAGCCTGACATCCAGCTTGAATTTCTACCATCTATTCTGCTTTTGCTGAACTAAGTGCCACGGATATTTTGTTCCTACTGTACCAAGAAACTGATGTAGATCCGATACTGAAAATCCCTCTTGATGTGCTCTTTCTCTCTGTTGGGCTGCCTGCCCAATCTGCATCTATGAAGCCATGCAACTTCATTTCATCCATCTGTCTGTACCATAAGCCATACTCAGATGTTCCCCTGAGATACCTCAGGACATGCTTGCCTGCCTTCCAAAAGAGCTTGATAGGCTTAACGATCTCTTGTGAAAGCTGGTTCACCGCATAGAATATGTCTAGTCTTGTATTAACTAAATACATGAGCGAACCCACCAACTATCGATAAACAGTTGCATCCACTACCTTTACCGATGTAGCATCCTCTTTCCTCCAATTTCATGGAAGAGAAGTGTTGATAGGCTTGCAGCCTTGCATGTGAAATTTCTCAAGTATCTCTCGAGCATACTTGCCTTGAGACACAAACAGTTCACCTTCCTGCTGCCATATTTCCAATCAAAGGAAATAATGAAGGAGGCCCAAATCCTTCATCTCAAACTCCTTTGCAAGATTTTCCTTGCATGTGTATCAACTGCTCATCACTCGTTAGTATTAAATCATAAACATAAAGAATAATGATTAAAAGCTTATCCTCCACAACAATTTGGTACAGGTTTGCATCCGCCTTACTCTTGGTGAAGCCAAGTCCAGTGAAATAGCTGTCAATCCGTGTGTACCAAGCACGAGGTGCTTGCTTCAGCCCATATAGCGCTCTTTTCAGCATGCACACATGCGACTCGTTGCTAAAGATCTCAAATCCTTTAGGCTGCTCAATGTACACCTCTTCCTCAATGATCCCATTAAGGAATGTAGTCTTCACATCCATCTGATGAATGTGCCAACCCATCTGCGTTGAGAGAGCAAGGATGGTCCTTATGGAAGAATACCGTATGACAGGTGCAAAGGTTTCTTCATAATCAATCCCCTCGATCTGTGAGAAGCCCCGGGCAACAAATATTTCCTTATACTTCTCGACGCTCCCATTAGCAGCTTGCTTTACCTTGTAGATCCATCTTGATCCTACAACTGATTTACCCACCGGCCTTGGAACAATCTCCCAAGCATTGTTTCTGAAAATGGAGTCATACTCCTCCACCATGGCATATACCCATGTGGGCTCCTGCACTGATTCTTCAAAATAATATGGCTCTGTCACGATACACTTTCTCATAAGAGCCATGTATCTAGTAAATCGATTAGGTAACTATCTCTGTCTGCGTTGTGATGTAGGGACTCCTACATTCTTTGTCGCAACAAGCTTCAGTCTCTCAGCTTCTGTGGTACACTTTCTGCCTTGTCTGATGTTTGGTTCTACATGAGTGGACTCCTCCACTCCATAAATCTCCTCTTGTGGCTGATCCACATCTAGAGGCTCATCTTTGGGAACAAGAAGTTCCTCCTCTGCATGCAAGTGTAGCTCCCTCTCAAGTGACAACTTCATGGCTTTCACCTCATTGAATTTTATATCCCATCGCACCACAGTCATTTGACTGTCAAGAAAATACACACGATAATTATGAGGTGTTTCTGTGTACCCCAAAAATATCCCAACTTCTGCAGTCGGCTCCAGCTTCTTCCTGGCATCCTTTGTCACATGAATGTAAACAAATGAGCCAAAAATATTCAAATGATAAATATCAAGCTTCTTACCAATTTAACCTTCTTCAGGTGTACTCATGCCAAGTACTCTATGAGGACAATGGTTTTGCACATAAACTGTAGTGTTGCATGCTTCTTCCCACAAGTGCATCGGTAGGCCATGGTCATGTACAATCACTTGTGCAACACCCACGATCGTTCTGTTCTTCCTCTCAGCGACCCCATTCTTTTGTGGGTTATGAGGCACTATGAGTTCTATTCGAATTCCTTTTTCGCTACATAAGTATTTGAGTTTTCTCGAGATGTATTCACCACCAATTTTAGTCTATAGACCTTTCACTTACTTCCCCGACTCCTTCTCCACCAATGATTTAAACTCACATAACTTTGAGAATGTTTCTCTCTTCTTTTGCATGAAGAAGATCTAGCATCTGTTAGGTCTCTGTAATTTATTAGCAAGATTGGCAGAGTCCAATTATAGAAACAACATCGTTTCAACCAACTTTGGGATTCTAGGATCTAGCCCTCCTGAATCCGGAGAGGGATCTCTCCAATATGTACAAAGATGGATTTGTCTTTGAAGTTTGGGGTTATGGTATTAGGCTAGTTATGAAGGCCAAGGGTTTGTTTGTTTTTTGGATGGTTGAGCATGATTACTATTTGAGGTGAAAAGTCCTGAATGCAAAGAGTTTCAAAGGTGAGAAGTTGCAAGAGGGAAGAACAGCTATGGCTAAAAGATAGATATAACGCTGGTTTTTAGTCCATTGGGCTATGGAGTCATAACAGGGCTTTAATTGAACAACAACATCAAGAGTGATCCAAGGGGCAAGTCATCTATACCACAGGATTATTGAGATTAAAATGATGGAATGGAAACAATAAAGTGTTGGGGGGGTGGAAAGTAATAATAATTTCTCAGAGGATTTATAGTCAATCCAAACAAGAAAAGCCTCTTAAGTAACTTTTTAAAACCAACCAAGTGCAGGGCTAGCCATTGACTTCTTGGGCAAGTTTGTATTAAAGCAGCTTAATTGACAAACAATCCATTAATCCACATAATTACCTTCAGAAAGTATGAAAACATATAAGAAAAACAAAGTGTAACTTAAGATCAGATAAAGTACTTTTAAAGCTATTCTGCTTTCAGTCAACACCAAGGAAAACTTTCAGAATCTACCTTTGGAGAGAAGAATCTAGGAATCAGGGCAAACCATATCTTCTCTAGTCTCACTTTAATAGCAAATAATGGAAATCACATTCAAGAACAATGTTTTAATCCAACAGAAGGACGAGGGAACGCCAACATTCCTAACTATTTAAACTGTATTGAATCATTCTTAAATAAACTAATATGAGGAAAACATTAAGATAAAGATTTCTCAGCCAGAGAAGGTTACTGATATACAGCAGATCCTAACCCTGTTTAAACTGTTCTTTACAGAGGAATATGGACAATATGGCATACATAGAAGGAAAAAAATTAACAAAGAAAGAGGCATTTCACCAGTAATATAGACCAAGATCCCAAGAAACAGCTTTATATTGATGTCAAACCAGTTACAATCTTCAAGTCCAATGTTTCAGTTCAGAAATCATCTTCACTACTTAGCCTAACAAATCTATCACAAGTAGAGCTCCAAGGGCCAGTGAACACTATTTACAATCAGAAGTTTAGGCTCAAATGTATTTCAAAGCTCTGTAAGTAACTCAACCAACAATTTCTCATCTTCTACAGAAGTATTTATAGAAGAATGAGGAGAAAATATCTGAGGAAAGATCTCTCAGGACAATTAATACAGGTCCAAGACTTCTCGGTCTGTTGAGGGGCTCGAGGGAGAAGTGTACAGGTGGACTACTGTATTAATGTTCACAATTAATATCAAAGCTCGGTGGGAGCTTTATTTGACTTCGAGGCTTTGTGTGCTGTGTGGAGAAACTTCTGCAGATTTTTATGCATTTACTTCCTGGCAGAAGTAACTCCCTGGCTGTGCTGAGGCGAATATCTGATTTTCTTCAATAACTTCGGCCTCTGTTTTGAAAGGTTTGAGGCAACAGGTGGCTCTGTGGTAGCCGAGGAATCAATTTTCCTCAAGATGTGGTGGTGGAGGCTTTTTTTCTGATAAAACACTTTAGGTTTTCTTTAAGCTATGTTTTGAGTTGGGGATTAGGCTTTTGATAACCGTCTTAGCCGTAATCCCCGTAAAACTGTCTTCAATCTTCATTCTGTTGTGCTTTGTCTTCAAACTTATACTCTTTAACTATTTTTGAGAAAAACAGTGTCTTGTCGATGTGCAGGGCCGCGCAGGCCATTTTACGTGCTATAAACGTTTATGAAACATTGATAAATCATTGAATTCAAACCTGTGAATGGTTCTTTTTAATAGCTCGAAGGCGCAAAAAATGTCTTTCCTAACCCTCGGCTTTCCCTCTTTATATAATGGAAAACCATTAAAACACCTGCAAAACACAAAAACAATTAAGAAATCCTACGTTTTTAGGTTTTAACTGCTTGAGAGGGTGGGAGAGGAGCATGGCCGTCGAATCGTGGAGCGGGGGCGCAGATCAACGACGGAGATGCGGCGGATGGACGTAATGGAAAAAAACCTTTATAAACAACGAAAAAATGGCATTCTTCAACTTTACAAAGGAAAAATGCGTATTTTATATGAATTGCGGGGGTATCGTACGGTGGGCCCGGCGGGAGTGATCGCAAATCGCAAAAGTAGAAAACACGATGGCGGATTATGCGACGGAGAGAAAATGCGATATTGCGATTATGCGACGGGCGGAAAAATGTGATTGGAGCGGTCGCATCGCAAATATTTGTGACGCGATCAGATCGCATCTCAAATATTTGCGATGGATCAAACTGTTTAAACAACGAAACATGCGATTTGCGATATGCGATGGATCGCATCGCAGAAATTTGCGATGAGCACTTTAGAAAAAACCACAACTCTGCAATTTTTGATTTGCGATGGATCGCATCGCATACTTTTGCGATGAGCATTTTTGCAAGTGGTTTCAGCCCCAAAGTGCATTATGTGGAAGTGGTTTAGGACTTAGCCCAAAGGGGCTTAAGCCCATAGTAAAGACTTGTATTTTTTATGCATTTTTCATGGTTTTCAAAGGGATTTGAAGGTTTCGGTAAGGTTTTTAAAGTAGGTTTCAAACCTTATAAAGTGGTTTTTACGAATGGAAGAAGGAAATTCATAAAAACTAAGGGGATTTTATGGAGAAAAGGGAAGCAAGTGAAGGTTAATTTGGAGTGGGGAGGAAAAGGAAAATGATGGTTTTTCAGCAATTTTTCTCTTGGGTTTTTAGCAGAAATTTCAGAGTATGAAATGGGAACAGAAATGTAGGATCTAGACAGAGGCATGAGGCCTTCAAGAGTCTTCAAGAGCCAACAGTTTTTAGTAATGAAAATTGTTCCTTGAAGGCTCAAAACAGATTTAGCCACCTTTTGGTATAACAAATATTACAGGTGGCTAATAGTGGCTCCACTTGGGGATGGTGCCTTCTTGAAGGCATCAAGAATTTAGACTTCATTTCTCTGGGACGCTGACTTGTGCCTGATCCATTGGGCTGCTCTTCTTTTGCTGGATGATCTAGCTTTGAAAACATATTAGCAGCCATGAAAATAATGGATTTTCATCTACAAGATTTCTACCTACCCAATCCTACTGATCTAACATTTTTTCTTCATCGGAGTGCACTTGGATTGGAAAACTCTTTTCACAAAATTTTATTCTTTTGAAAGCATAAAAACTAATCTAATTCTACTCCTTATTTCTCCCTGAACTCAGATTAAACAGTTGAGCTCAGATATTTCTCTACCTAATCTACTGCCTGTTGGGATTAAACTGTCCAACAGACTTTATTCTCTAAATTCTACAACAAAAATTTAAAAACAGTCAAGTCAAGATTAAGCTGTTTGATTTGCTGTGATCTATGGCATAAAAACAAGCTGCACATAGTTTATTATTTGCAAAAAATAAAAACAAAACGGAAGGCTTAAGATCTGAAAGTTCAAAGTACTGCGTTCATCCTTTTGTAGCTCTGTTTTAACTCTTGTTTTGAGTTGTCTTTGCCTTTTCCTTCTGGTTTAGATTTTGAGCTGATTAGAACCAGTTTTAACTCCTTTGACTCAAGATTTGAAGCAGTTTAGATTCATCTCTCTTTTGGAAACCTAGGTTCAGATTTTAAGCATGTTTGAACCTTTATTTCTATCCTAATCTATCTACTGATAAGCCAAGATTAAACAGTTTGGCAAATCAAATTCACTATCCTATCAGCAGAAAATTCAAAGCTAATTAGTCAATATTAAACAGTTTGACAAACTAGAAGTGTGTTTTGAGGAGTGGCATTTGAGCTTGCACACTTTCAGATTTATTTCTCTTTTTTGGCATGGGGCTATGCCTTTCTTGTTTTCATTTCTGCCCTCTTTTCATTCTTTCTTTGTTTTTGTATTTTTGAATTCTTGATTTTTCTTCAAAGCAGAAAACAAAAACTAACTACATGCTCAGAACTGAGCTTTATTGAAATTCCTATATAACCTATTCTAAACATGGAGTATTTACATATTCATATGATACAAAAGTGCCAATGCAGCCAGCTGAGTAATGTCAAGAAGAAGTAGAAACTCTGGCTGCTTGTCAGAGGTATCCATAGAACATATTGAAGATTAACCTTCAATATCAAGGCTATCACGGAAGGTGATAGCTTCTCATGTCTCTGGCCCTTGCAAAGGATCATTGCTTGATAATTTGAGCCAGTCGGGATTCCCACACACTCTTCCATAGGATCAACAAACAAAAGATGAAGATTCTTTTCCTTTTGGTCCTCCACAATTGGTAGATCATCTACTTCCAAGACATCAGCTTTGAGGACTATCTCTTCAATATGTATCTTGGAAGTATCATCATTCTTAACCTGCAAAATAGCAAACAGTGAAATATCTTCTTTCTTTGAATCTATGCTTGCTTCTGATATAAATTCAGGCTCTTTAAATGACAGACTAATATTAGTGAAGGGAGAAGTTTCTTCTTGAGAAGATGATATATCCATAGCAGGATAGTCTTCTATTTGTTTTTCTCCTTCATCTTCATCATCTTCTGAACTGGAGGACTCATCATATTTGATAGTGTTGTCCTCTTGTGGCCCTTGTATGCTCGTATTTAGTGGACTAAATTATGTGAAGAGGTTATTATATTCTTGAGCAGGGGAGTACTTAAAGTTTTCCTCTTTTTCAAGAGGAAGATCCTTTTGCTCAGAAATTTCTTTATTGCTCTTCTCTTCACCTTCTGAGTTGAAAGGCTACTGATTTTTAATTATGTGAAAGCCATTAGTGATGGATCGAAATGGATGTTTTTGGCTTTCAAGCTGGTGATGGTGAAAATGATAACACCAATCAAACACTGGTTGCCCTGCATGATTAGTTTTTTCTTGGAACTCATCATCATCATCAGACTGATCAAAATTTGGAAATTTATCAGCATAAACCATTTCATCAGCCAAACATATTGGATTCTCAGCAGGTCCCTTTTTATTTTGATCTACAAAAGAACTTTCTAAATCTGTACAACAAAGTTCTCTAGGTGAATGGGCAAGAGTGATTATTTTGCAAAAAAATTCAGAGAGCGGTTGTTTATTAATAGTCTGATCTATCTCTTTTTCTATCAAAGGAGAAGATGTTTCTATATTCTTTTGAACAAAAGGACAGCAGTTCTATGTTTCTTGTGAAGACTGGTTTTGATTCTGGATGTCTTCTTGAGCCTCGGCTATAAGGGATGATGAATCAATATTTGAGTTTTCAGGGATATCTTGAGGAATGTTCTTTGCTTGGATCATCTCTTCCTCAACTGATTCATCTATGTTCTTAAGATTTTTCCATAGGAGATTAAACTCATGAATGGCTGTTAAAAGATCTTCAGGATGCATCTCTTCCAAAGCTTCCTCATTATCTATAATGTGTTGGGTGATGTTTTGTGATGGATCATAATATATTGCACCCAATGATAATGATGTAGCGTTTTCTTTATAGTTCTCATAAAACATATATTCAAGGTCTCTTAAAGAAAACAAACTACTAGATCGTAAGCATTCATACCAATCCCTAGCTTTTCCTTCTAATGTTAACATGAACATTTTCATTAGGCAGTCTTCATGCCACTCAACTTTCAACCTCCATACATGTATGTGAAATTTGATAAGATGTAATAAAGGGTCATCAAACTTTTCACCTTGGAAAACAGGTAGATTGTCATCCCAATTTACCTAGGGCATCTTATGTGGAAACCCAAGGATACGATCTTTGCTCATTGGGGCATATCTTCGTTGTATTCTTGGAATCATGTTTGTAAATCAAGAAAGAGGTCACTGTGTCTGGTCAATCAGTTCAGGGTCTTCTACCAGTGGAGTCATTTGGTCTTCTGGGATTTTCAGAGTGTGGAGTCGCCAGGTGGAAAATTTTTAGCTCCTAAGGAGGTAAAAGGTTTTATGGTCCACCACCATGTACCAATCTAAAGATATCAGGGGTACTCTGAGTCTTAGCAGTATTTAAAATGAAAAGAACTCAATCCCCAGCGGAGTCACCAGAAATGTTAGGAGACTCCAGCTGGTTAATAAAGCAAATGCTCTATGAACCAAATCTCTGATGTCGTATGATTATCTTTAAATGAAAATGATTTGGGGTTCATCCCCAGTGGAGTCGCCAGAAATGTTAGGTCTCTGTAATTTATTAGCAAGATTGGCAGAGTCCAATTACAGAAACAACATCGTTTCAACCAACTTTGGGATTCTAGGATCTATCCCTCCTGAATCCGGAGAGGGATCTCTCCAATATGTACAAATATGGATTTGTCTTTGAAGTTTGGGGTTATGGTATTAGGCTAGTTATGAAGGCCAAGGGATTGTTTGTTTTTTGGATGGTTGAGCATGATTACTGTTTGAGGTGAAAAGTCCTGAATGCAAAGAGTTTAAAAGGTGAGAAGTTGCAAGAGGGAAGAACAGCTATGGCTAAAAGATAGATATAACGCTGGTTTTTAGTCCATTGGGCTATGGAGTCATAACAGGGCTTTAATTGAACAACAACATCAAGAGTGGTCCAAGGGGAAAGTCATCTATACCACAGGATTATTGAGATTAAAATGATGGAATGGAAACAATAAACTGTTGGAGGGGTGGAAATTGATAATAATTTCTCAGAGGATTTATAGTCAGTCCAAACAAGAAAAGCCCCTTAAGTAACTGTTTAAAACCAACCAAGTGCAAGGCTAACCATTGACTTCTTGGGCAAGTTTGTATTAAAGCAGCTTAATTGACAAAAAATCCAGTAATCCACATAATTACCTTCAGAAAGTATGAAAACATATAATAAAAACAAAGTGTAACTTAAGATCAGATAAAGTACTTTTAAACCTAGTCTGCTTTCAGTCAACACCAAGGGAAACTTTCAGAATCTGCCTTTGGAGAGAAGAATCTAGGAATCAGGGCAAACCATATCTTCTCTAGTCTCACTTTAATAGCAAATAATGGAAATCACATTCAAGAACAATTTTTTAAGCCAACAGAAGGACGAGGGAACGCCAACATTCCTAACTGTTTAAACTGTATTGAATCATTCTTAAATAAACTAATATGAGGAAAACATTAAGATAAATATTTCTCAGCCAGAGAAGGTTATTGATATGCAGCAGATCCTAACCCTGTTTAAACTGTTCTTTACAGAGGAATATGGACAATATGGCATACATAGAAGGAAAACAATTAACAAAGAAAGAGGCACTTCACCAGTAATATAGACTAGGATCCCAAGAAACAGCTTTATATTGATGTCAAACCAGTTACAATCTTCAAGTCCAATGTTTTAGTTCAGCAATCATCTTCACTACTTAGCCTAACAAACCTATCACAAGCAGAGCTCCAAGGGCCAGTGAACACTATTTACAATCAGAAGTTTAGGCTCAAATGTATTTCAAAGCTCTGTAAGCAACTCAACCAACAATTTCTCATCTTCTACAGAAGTATTTATAGAAGAATGAGGAGAAAAGATCTGAGGAAAGATCTCTCAGGACAATTAATACAGGTCCAAGACTTCTCGGCATGTTGAGGGGCTCGAGGGAGAAGTGTACAGTGGACTACTGTATTAATGTTCACAATTAATATCAAAGCTCGGTGGGAGCTTTATTTGACTTCGAGGCTTTCTGTGCTGTGTGGAGTAACTTCTGCAGATTTTTATGCATTTACTTCCTAGCAGAAGTAACTCCTTGGCTGCGCTGAGGTGAATATCTGATATTCTTCAATAAATTCAGCCTCTGTTTTGAAAGGTTTGAGGCAACAGGTGGCTCTGTGGTAGCTGAGGAATCAATTTGCCTCAAGATGTGGCGGTGGAGGCTTTTTGTCTGATAAAACACTTTAGGTTTTCTTTAAGTTGTGTTTTGAGTTGGGGATTAGGCTTTTGATAACCGTCTTAGCCGTAATCCCCGTAAAACTGTCTTCAATCTTCATTCTGATGTGCTCTGTCTTCAAAATTATACTCTTTAACTGTTTTTGAGCAAAACAGTGTCTTGTTGATGTGCAGGGACGTGTAGGCCATTTTACGTGCTATCAACGTTTATGAAACATTGATAAATCATTGAATTCAAACCTGTGAATGGTTCTTTTTAATAGCTCGAAGGCATATTAAACGTCTTTCCTAACCCTCGGCTTTCCCTCTTTATATAATGGAAAACCATTAAAACACCTGCAAAACACAAAAACAATTAAGAAATCCTATATTTTTAGGTTTTAACTGCTTGAGAGGGTGGGAGAGGAGCGTGGCCGTCGGATCATGGAGCGGGGGCACAGATCAATGGCGGAGATGCGACGGATGGACGTAATGGACAAAAACCTTTATAAACAACGAAAAATGGCATTTTTCAACTTTACAAAGGAAAAAAACGTATTTTATATGAATGGCGGGGGTATCGTACGGTGGGCCCGGCGGGAGTGATCGCAAATCGCAAAAGTGGAAAACACGATGGCAGATTATGCGACGGAGAGAAAATGCGATATTTCGATTATGCGACGGGCGGAAAAATGCGATTGGAGCGGTCGCATCGCAAATATTTGCGACGCGATCAGATCGCATCGCAAATATTTGCGATGGATCAAACTGTTTAAACAATGAAACATGCGATTTTCGATATACGATGGATCGCATCACAAAAATTTGCGATGAGCGCTTTAGAAAAAACCACAACTCTGGGATTTGCGATTTGCGATGGATCGCATCGCAGACTTTTGCGATGAGCGTTTTAGCAAGTGGTTTCAGCCCCAAAGCGCATGATGGGGAAGTGGTTTAGGACTTAGCCCAAAGGGGCTTAAGCCCATAGTAAAGCCTTGTATTTTTTATGCATTTTTCATGGTTTTCAAAGGGATTTGAAGGTTTCGGTAAGGTTTTTAAAGTAGGTTTCAAACCTTATAAAGTGGTTTTTACGAATGGAAGAAGGAAATTCATAAAAACAAAGGGGATTTTATGGAGAAAAGGGAAGCAAGTGAAGGTTAATTTGGAGTGGGGAGGAAAAGGAAAATGATGGTTTTTCAACAGTTTTTCTCTTGGGTTTTTAGCAGAAATTTCAGAGTATGAAATGGGAACAGCAATGTAGGATCTGGACAGAGGCATGAGGCCTTCAAGAGTCTTCAAGAGCCAACAGTTTTTAGTAATGAAAATTTTTTCTTGAAGGCTCAAGACAGATTTAGCCACCTTTTGGTATAACAAATATTACAGGTGGCTAATAGCATCTACAAGAATAGTCGTCAAAAAATATAACATAATACCTGTGTTTTGTTGTTGAAGCAACCGAGAAAGGTCCACACATGTCTATGTGAATTCTCTCTAGGATCACCAAAGCATGGTTCTCCTTATCGTGAAAGGTGGTCTTCACAAAATTACCCATAGTCATCCCTTGCACTAATCTGACTGCGCAAGATTACCCTTGTGAAGTCCAGTAGAAATCTACTGCAAAATCTTCAAAGCAACATGGTGAAGATGGCCCGATATCCTGTGCCATAATTCGCCCTCATCCCGCCTCACCACTTCTTCTTTTCCCACCATTGCAGCACAACCATACATCTCTAGATTTTATAGATTCTTAACTCGAATCCCTATCCTCTTGGTTTGACCCATTGATTTATGTCGCAGGAAATATTTTCCATCGCTAAAAACAACATCATAACCTGTGTCTCCCAACATTGCGATCGAGACTAAGTTCTTCTTTAGACCTGGAACATGCATAACATATTTCAACATAAATGGTTTACTTGACTCCCTCTCAAAGTTAATGGTCCCAATGTTAGACGCAATGTATCAACCATCATCACCCATCTCTATATGCATTTGAAGGTCCTTCTCTTCCAAGTCACTAAACAACTCCTTGTCTCCCGTCATATGGAAAGTCACACCACTATCAAGATATCACACCAATCCCATATAACTTAAAACTAAGCATGTGATCAAAGAGAAATCAAGTTCAAATTGTGAGGCTAAGGCCTCTCCAGCTGCAGCTCCAACAACCTTCTTTTTCTTCTTCTTCTGTGGGTAGTTAGTGGCGAAATGTCCATGTTCGTGACAGTGAAAACACTTCACCTTGGACAAATCTTGCTTCTTGCCTTTAGCTTCGGATTTTGAAGGAAATTTCTTCCCCTTCCCTTTCCTTAATTTGGCAGCCAAAGCGCAATTCTCTTCATCTTCATTCTTCGATGAAAAGCCATCCCTAGTACCTCGCCTTATCTCCTCTTGCACAAGATTTGACCAAATTCGCTCCCATCCCGGTATTTTCTCCCGTCCATTGACAGAGTCTTCATAGCTATGCCAACTCTTCAGAAGCCCAAGGAAAGCCAAGCTCACCAAGTCTTCATCATCAACAGTAATCCCCACACTTCCCAGTTCATCCCTAAAATGGAAAAACTTCGTGAGATATTTTGGAATACTATCGCCCTTCTCCATTTTTATTTTTCTGAGCTTACCTTTCAGCGCAAACTTCCTCTGGTCGCTACTGCTTTGGAAAAAATATGTCAAAGCCTTCCAGATTGCAAATGGAGTGGCTTTCCCGTGAAGGCTGGACACAATATGGTCCTTCACACCTTCCAACAGAATTCTTCTTGTCTTTGCTACCTTCTTTTTCCATGCATCAAGTAATGCAACATCGCTAGAACCCGGCTTAGGAACATCGCTATCGATGAACTCCTTCAGTCCATTATCTTCCAGCACTGCCTCCATCCTATCCTTCTAGGTTATTTAATTCAAGCTGCCCTCAAGGGCATACTCCAATCGCAACCCATTGAAAGACATTTCAATGTATACTCAATTGTCACACCAAGAATTTTTTGCAGCAAATTCGAATTTTCCACCAGCATAAACTCAGCAATTCTTCACAATTGCAATCCTCAAGAATTAACACTGCTTCTATACCATGTAGAAATTATATACAAGATTCTTGTATATATCTAGATTCTCCTGATCTAACAAAATTTATCTTCTTGCTAAATACAAAATCCTTCCATTGTTAATCTTTTGTGGAAATTAAAATTAATTGCAAACACATGAAGCAAATAAAAACAATTGCACATAACACAGGTGTTTAACGGGAATGCTTGAAGTTGAAAACCCAAACTATCATATTATGTATCATGGAGATCATGTAACAATTTCATACAAAGCTTAGTACATCAATCTCTCAGTACAATCAATCCTCACACATTAACATGAAGAAATCTTCAAATCCATGTACTGATTTCTTTGCCACCTGATAGCTTGCCTCCACTGTGCAATCCCTGCTGAAGAATATCTTTGAATGAATTCAAATTACCCTTGCTTTGACTGCACAATCCTCATTTGCAACTCCAATGTGGGTGTGGTGCAATCAATGCATCACTATAGTCACAACGGATAGTCCATCTTTCCATTTCACCTGTCTCTCCACTTGGTCTCCACTGGCACTGACATGCACTGTAGTTAATTGTTGTATTGTTCAATTGATTAATGAGTTATTATTTTTGAATTAATTAACTAATTAATTCACTCCACTCTCATTAGTGTATCATTCATTTATACTAGATACAACTAGCTCAACTGAGTTTAACTCCATTAACTAAGTTAAACTGAATGACAACTCCATGAACTACTCTTCCAACTCTGTCATAACTTTTCCACTTCAGTTCTAACTGAGTCCTCCGTGCATGAACCACAAATAAACCCTAGGAATTGTGTAACTCCTTCAGCCCACTGATTTTCCAAATCTGTGTACTGAAATTAAGTGCTCCAAGAGAATAAGTTTTTGTTTATTGTCGGATTATTATTAAGAGATAATAATAATCGACACTTCTATTTTTAGATCGATGATATATAAATATACTTCGCCCAATATTCTAAAAATAGAATTTCACCTATTTTTCCAACTTGACCAACCATCCACAAATAGCATCCTGTAACTTTTGAAATATGATCACCATGTCTAAAAATAGACATAGTCTAAAAATAGACTTGCACCTAAAAATAGTCTGCGGGCCCACTTAGTGAAGGCGAATCATTTTCACTAAGCTCATCATCTTGTTGAATATGAACAAGCCTCCCTCACAAAATTTTAGTCACATAAAAGGTTCCAACAAAAGGTAGATGATCACCAAGAAGAAATGGGTACAAATACAAAAAATAGAATACGAAGTAGGCAAACTCATTTTGATTGATAAGGACCCCACTCTTGTTAGGTTCCATGGAAAATTAGGTATGTCTTATTTTTATGTTTCTAAATTAGATTGCAAATTTTTACCTTCACTGGTGAAAGGGGGTTTCCTTACCTTTTTTTATGGGAACTAACTTAATTATGCTAGTAGTTAGTTGCATTTCATTTTGTGTGAACATTATAATACCTTGCATTCTCGTCTTATGTTTCATTGTATATTAGATTGCATTTAGATACTTTTATTTTCTATATGGATTTTTCTTGTCATTATAAATGATGGGTGACACTCTACACCCAATGTACATGCTCCTAAACAGGTTGAATTGGATATGCAAGTAACAAGGCTACGAGCTTAGGGATTATTGGAGTTCTCATGAACTCCCAAATCAAGAATATGGATAAGCAATATATGGTGTGCTCTTGTCCTCGAGTTGGAGCCAAATGTTACCCACCAAAATGGGTAACCCGATAGGGGAAAAAATTCCTACTACATTTCACAGCTAGCTAACCAAAACCCCACGATAACCACTATTTGACGATGATATTCCATGTGTCTCTTAGCATCTGGCATTTACACTTGGATGGAGGTGGTCTTATTTTAATATTCCAAAATTTTAGCATGCAAGCTAAATTGAATAATAGAGTTGTTTTATCACTAGGTAGGTGAATAAATGGGTAGGGAGGCTCATTGACCTCTTTTAGAAGGATCAATAACACTCCTAATGTGAAAGGAGTAAGAATAAGCAGTTAATTTGAGCACCTTTGGGTGTGAACAGAGATGGGATCATGTTGATTCAGTCAAATTTCACCAATTCAACAAAAGTTGTCTAGATACATTGAACCTCTTTGATGGACAACGTAGTTTTGGTGGAGGACAACTTGCATGGGTTTGATGGCACATATGGTGGGACCCAATGTGAAGAGGTTCACTTGCTATATATGGAGAGGATGGGAGCCTTTTTGATTCATGCTTTTTGTTTGATCATTTGATCTTGTCTGTTTAGACTTGGCTTCCTCTTGCTGTTTAGCAAGGTTGCAGTGCTGTTGAGCACAGGGTGTTCCTGAGCGGGAATCCCACCTCTCCCCTTGAGAGGCCTCTTGGGAGATATTTTTCTATATTTCTCCACATCCAGGCTTGAGGCCAAGCACCGTTCTTCAATCCCAACGTTATTTCTGTAGCAGAATATTGCTGAGTTGCAGGGTGTTGCAGTGGAGGTTTGTTAACACCACTTCCGGGTCTTTTTCTTAGTAGAGGGTGCCTTCCTTCTCATGAGAGATCAAATAGGAAGATTTATGATCACATTTCACATCTTGGTAGCAGGCCAAAGTAATCCTCATCTCCTATAGTGCAGTCCCTTGTAGGAACTGCATCATTTTTCATAGAGTTGTTGTAGTAGGGTTAAGACCCTTGTTTCTAAGCTAGTTTCCTAGGGAAAGGGCCAACCCTTCTCTCGGAAAGCTAGAGGAAGGGATTCTCATCCCTCTTTGTATTATTCAGATATATTTCTATAATGTTGCAGTAAGACTGCATTTTCTAAGTGAATATTAAGATCTGCTCTTTTTGTACTTGTACTTTCATGAAACCCTTATCGAGTTGGCTTTATAATGCAATAAGGAGGTCATATCTTTATTTTCTTAGCATATTGTTCCATTGAGTTCCATATCCATGTTGATCTATCATTATACTACAGAAAGCCTCAGAAAATAACGCTTTTATTTTCTTCAGTCTTTTCTGCATCACTTAAGTCATGGGATTTGGCTATTTTTTAGTTGATATGAAGTTGGGAGGTCTATTTAACATATCAAAAGGGAATTATTTCTGATCCCCTTTTGCATGTGAGGGCCTAATATCATATTCTAAGGGAACCAAGTGTTATTTCACCTAGTAAAAATGTATCTCTTTAGAAATAATGTTTTGAGGGTCTATTTGCTGCATTTTCCCCACTTGGGAATGTGTAGAAGTTCTTCTTTTGTTGTTGTATCACTCATTTGATGGCTATGTTTTTTTAACACATCATATGATTTTATTTATCACTAAACATCCATTATTATGTTCATGAGTTGATGTATCTCCAACTTTAAAATATCTTAACATATTCTCATTGTTGTAGAATTTCCCTATTATGGGATATTATAGTGGTATCAAAGCATAGTCTTGGCTCTGCCTATGGAACTTAGCCCTAATGCTATCAAGAGGAGGAGATATGGATAGAAATAAGACTCCAATATGTTGAGGAAGAAAGGAGGAGAGGCTCTGAAAGCTTCTTCCAAAATTTATGCAGAGCTTCAATGAAGATCTTAAGAGGATGAGAGGAGAGATGGAATCTCCTGAGGATTTAGGATCTAGATTCAGATCTAGATTTTCTCTTGATAGGTGTGAGCATGCAGCTACACCCTATGATGCACAGTGCATTCAAATGCCTAGATCTACTATGAAAGATATGGAAAAAGAGGAAATGCCGAGGAGGGGAACTCTTAGTAATTTTCTGCAAGAGTATGAATCTCAAACTGAAAAGTTTAGAGATCATATTACTTTGAAAGAGTTTTGCAAGATCAAGGTGGAGAGGAGAAAGCTACATGACATGGATATATTTTCTCTATCTACCTTTGATGGATCCCCAACTTCTTCAACCAAAGCTTGGGTGGAGGAGTTGTATACTTATTTGCAGCAGCACCTAGTTTCTGAAGATGAAGCCATCAGATTTTCAGCGTTGCACTTTGAAGGTAAGGCCTATTCTTGGTGGATTTTTGAGTCATTTTAATTGAGAAATGTTAATATTACTTCTTTTGCAAAGTTCACTAAGAGATTAGAAGAAAGGTTTGATAAAAAACATGAGACAATCAAACCAATGAAACTTTTGCATAAGTTGGGAGAACCTACAAACTCAAAACCACTTCATAAACCTATTGGAGGAGATCACATCTTGCATGATACCTTGCTAGAGGCAAGATCCTTGTTTCATAACCTTGGAAAAAAGGGCATGAAGGTTCCTTTTGCAAAGAAGGATCCTCTTATTGAGCAGTTACCTCCTATTCATATTGAAGATGAAAAAAAGGATGGGGGTTACAACGTTGTCACATCTAGAGCATATCTAGTGCCTCATGCAGAGGAAGGAGGAGCACATGCTCCAACCAGAGGATTTCTTGTGTCATTTCAATAAGTTCCCCATGATCTCATACATGGAGGTCAAAGCACAATCAGTAAGCAACATGATTGTGAATCATTGTAGATGGAAGGAGAAGGTAGGAAGGAAGCGCATCATCACTTGATGAGAGGCACACACCCTTCTCTATTTCAGAGAGCTAATGCAAAGAGGAGGTAGATTTTTCTGCGATTTTAAGGCAAGGGCAAGGTTTCGTAACCATATGTATAGTCTACTCTTCACACTGATGTCTCACTACATGGAGGCATTCCACCTGGGAGGCAACCAGATCTAGCATTGATGAAAGACATCTTGTCTTTGGATTCACCGCTCTTTGATTTTGGAGAGGTGAAGAGTTTGCAGGAAAAATTTCGCATGGGGGATGTCAAAGTAGCAGGCAGCAGCACGAGGAGAGCTTCACATGCCAGATCACTAGTGCTGTCTCTTGGGAGGATTGATCCATATTGGAGGTCTCAACTCTTGGTAGAGTACTCCAAGGATCTTGGTGCTTGAAAGATTCTTGATGACCCTGATAGAGATGAAAGATATATGGTGGATGATATGGTGATCTATTCTTATGGAAGAGTCTTCTTGACTAGAGCTTCTAAGCTCAAGGAGAAGCTGCTACATGCAGCACATGAGGACTTCTTTTCCATGCATTTTGATGCATATCTTTCCTTGGTAGAGGATTTCATTTGGGAGGGCATTCAGCATGACATATTTCAGCATATGGAGAGATGCATAGCCCGGATGGTGATAGAGAGGATGTCACAGACACTTCCCTACTCTTTGGAAGTGAGGGATAATTTCCAATTGAGCCATTTCATCTCAAGGTCCCAAGTACATGGTGAAGAATGTATAATTCCACATTATGTTTTGTACTTATTTACTTTATATGAGCAACATATTGTACCAAGGAGGATTATTCCTTCTTGCATATTTTATAATGATGTACTTGAAGCCATTTGTAGCATTGAGATTGGCTATCTCATTGGTGGGTTGTGGGGGAAGCCACATGATTTTTGGTGTGCACCATTGACACCATTTTGTACTTTCATGTTTATATCTTGTAAGATGACTGTGGCAACAAACAAGTGGCTGGAAAGGCACTTATTTTTGTTTAATTTGATGCAAGAAAAGGATGCACTGCGCTGGTTCCTTGTGTGGGACCTTGATCCACTTTCCAGTTGTCATATGACAACTTGTTTCTATTGGTTTTTGCTTCCATATATTGCTGATATTTCTATGTTCATGGGAAGCTTTTTTTGGAGAGTGGGATATGAGTTGAAGATGCCCATTGGGAGTATGATTCTCCCTACTTTGCATGATGCATGTTTCAAGAGAAGCAATGGGTAGCCCATGATTGCCAAACTACATCTCTCTTCTTCATGTGGGAGGAGCCATTTGGAGAACTTGAGTTTTTGGAGGAGGCACTTCATGGTTTATTTGTTTAGTGGGGTAGCTTGGGCCACTCTTGGAGGTCATGATATTTCAGCCCAAGATCAGAAGCAGCCCCATACTTATCATAAATGGAGAGAGAAACCACTTGGTTGGGAGGATCCAATCTCTCCATGCACCCCCAACACATTGTATGAACCGGGGGTTGAGGATATTTTTGAGCTAACTAGATTGGCTCATTTCATTTAGATGATAGCATGGGTGTGGAAGTCACTCATTGGGAATAATGTTTCCCATGTTCATCATCACTCCTACCTTGAGGAGGCCATTGGATAGCAAGGAGTTTTCCATTTACATCTTCCACCTTTCTATGAAGTAAGCTATATGGTTTTGCATGCTTGGGAGGGAACATTGGAGGACAGATTTGTAGCAGATCACTTTGAGTAGTGGTGGGGACATTTGATGAGGAGGCCACAAGAAAATGAGGGGAGGATTTTTTCTCTCCTTATACAGTTGCTTGAGGACAAGCAACATTTTTGAGGGGAGGACTATAATATTCCAAAATTTTAGCCTTCAAGATAAATGGAATGTTAGAGTTGTTTTATCACTAGGTAGGTGAATAAATGGGTAGGGAGGCCCATTAACCTCTTTTAGAAGGATCAATAAAACTCCTAATGTGAAAGGAGTAAGATAAGAAGCTAATTTGAGCACCTTTGGGTGTGAATAGAGATGGGATCATGTTGATTCAGTAAACTTTGACCAAGTCAACAAAAGCTGTCTAGATACATTGAACCTCCTTGATGGACAACACAGTTTTGGTGGAGGACAACTTGCATGGGCTTGATGGCACATATGGATGGGACCCAATGTGAAGAGGTTCACTTGATATATATGGAGAGGATGGGAGCCTTTGTGATTCATGATTTTGATTTGATAATTTGATCTTGTCTGTTTAGACTTGGTTTCCTCTTGTTGTTTAGCAGGGTTGCAGTGCTGTTGAGCACAGGGTGTTCTCGAGCGGGAATCCCACCTCTTCCCTTGAGAGGCCTCTTGGGAGAGCTTGTTCTAGATTTCTCCACATCTATGCTTGAGGCAAAGCACCATTATTCAGTCCCAGCATTATTTCTGTAGCAAAATATTGCTGAGTTGTAGGGTGTTGCAGTGGAGGTTTGTTAACACCACTTCCGGGTATGTTTCTCAGTAGAGGGTGCCTTCATTCTCTCGAGAGATCAGCTAGAAAGATTTCTAAGCACATTTCACATCTTGGCAGTAGGCCAAAGTAATCTTGATCTCCTACAACGTAGTCCCTTGCAGGAACTGCGTCATTTTTCATAGATTTGTTGTAGTAGGGTTAAGACCCTTGTTTCTGAGCTAGTTTCCTAGGGAAAGGGCCAACCCTTCTCCCGGAAAGCTAGAGGAAGGGATTCTCATCCCTATTTGTATTATTCAGCTATATTTCTGTAATGTTGCAGTAAGACTTCATTTTCTGAGCTGAATATTCAGATCTTCTCTTTTTGTACTTGTACTTTCATGAAACCCTTGCCGAGTTGGATTTATAATGCAATAAGGAGGTTAGATCTTTATTTTGTTAGCATATTGTTCTATTTAGTTCCAAATACATGTTTATATATCATTATACTACAGAAACCCTTAGAAAAAAATGTTGTTATTTGCTTCAGTCTTTTCTGCATCACTTAAGTCATGGGGTTTGGTTATTTTCGAGTTGATATGAAGCTGGGAGGTATTTTTAACATATCAAAAGGGATTTATTTCTAATACCCTTTTGTATGTGAGGGCCTAAAATCATATTATAATGGAACCAAGTGTTATTTCACCCAGTAAAAACACAGATCTTCAGAAATAACATTTTCAGGGTCTATTTGTTGCATTTTCCCCACTTCGGAATGTGTAGAAGTTCTTCTTTTGTTGTTGTTTCACTCATTTGATGGCTATGTGTTTTTAACACATCATATGAGTCTATTTATCACTAAACATCCATTATTATGTTCATGAGTTGTTGTAGCTCCAACTTTAGAATATCTTAATATATTTTCATTGTTGTAGAATTTCCCTATTTTGGGATATTACACTTATATTCAAAAGGTACTTTGATCATTTTGCAATAAATTCCTTATACTTGCTTTTTTTTTTTAATTTAGTATGGATAAAGGAGTGATATGGAATATTAACCAATATTGCAATAATTTTGTTCTCTCACCTTACCAAGGGGGTTATTCTTTAGCTCTAGTCCAGTGGGACCTTCCTTAAGGCCAATTTGGGTTATAGGAGGGATACTACTTGGAAGACCATGATTGAGATATTATGTTCATTATCCCCTCTACCATACTAAGAATTTTCCATGACACATCACAAGACCCATATCTCACCTCCATTCTTCTAGTCTAACTTGTCATTGGTCATTTTGGATTTGGCACTCATATGTTCACATACCTTGAGTAGGGCTAGAAATTTTTTCCCTAGAGGTTGATGCAGCTAAAATAAAATAAAAAGAATATCATGACCATAACAAGGAAAATAAAGAAAATTCAAATGTAAACAATTGATGGGACATAAAGATTAACACATGGGAAAAAGCCTAGCATGAGCTCTACCTTTCTCATATGGCCATCACCCAGTTCCTAAGAACATGATGCTCCATGACATAAAAAAGGAACCCTTGCATGTCCCAATATGATGAGTGATAAAATGACTCATCTTAAGGGGTGATAAAACTTATATATCATAAAGAGAAAGCTATAAACCTTGAACTATTTTATGTAATATAAGGAAAAATAAAGAAGAAATAAAAGACACACACGAGGGGTGCAAAATCAAGCCAAGAGGGTAACTCACGCCTCCATAATTTCTCCCTCCTTTACATTCATACACTCAGGATGTTGGCACCCCATCATCTATTCACATAGACCATGTACCTTGGCCATGAATCCTTCTCCCATCCATTACCACATTATTTATCACTAACACCTATCTGTCACTTCCCCTTGAGGGTTGGAAGCACCTAATAAGGTTAACCATTAGCTTCCTCTACCATGGTAGGGAACACCTTTAGAATACTTGGTCTAGTTATATATTGAAAGGTGATCCTTATTTGAAATATTAGCATGCCCTTAATTCAAGTTTGGTCCACTTAGATGCATGTATGATATTATTCTCTAATGGATGTTTTTTTTCTCTTGAGTCCATGTTTGTTCTAGGTGGTCCATAACAACCTAGGCCTTCAGGGTACCCATTCTACAGGTACCTATGCATTTCATAAAAGTACATGGCCTAAGTAGATGAAACATTGGGAGACTAGAGCCTCCTAACAACATGAGAATATGTTACATGTACTGGAGAAATTTCAAGACCCATGAAGATGGTAAAATTTGACCTAAATTTGCAGATTATTCATGATGACACCAGAGGACCAAGTATGCCCCCAGGATAGATTTAACACAAACTAATGGGAAGGAGTTGATTCAAATCCTAGATGAGGATGGTCTCCCATTGAGAGACTAGGGAGAGTTTGTTGCAATGAGAGGAAGTCATAATGTTGGAGAGAAGGAGGAATTTATTTGATATTTTGAGACCTATGGAGACTCCATGATGGAAACCCAACTACACTTAGGACCCAGGAGGAGAATTTAAGGAAAATCACTCGAATTTTGAATCATCTAGGTATTTTCACACATTTGGAAACCTCAACACACTTTGTTATGGTATTTATAGCCCTAAAATGGAACAACGTCAAATTTAGGGAGGATATGACTCACACACATGGGCAACTATGGTCTATTTTTCATTAGTTAGTGGGTTGGCTTGTAACCCAAGTCTATCTTACGCCAAATTTTTTTATTAGTGGAGTCATTAGGGTAAATTAATTGAGGTAAACCTAATATTATTAGAAGTTATCGAAATTTGATTTGGATAATCACTTGTGGATCAATTTTGTCCTCATAGAGATCTCGACGTAGCTGAAATTCATCATGTATCTTGTGGATATTTGATCTATTGTGGAGTTGCTTTATTATGGAGATACTATTTGGTTTTGGAGATGTCATTTAGGAGAAATAAATGATTGGTTATGATTATGTATTGTAATTGTTATTTGTATTGAAATTTATTTTATGGTTATTACATGGAATGGATATTTTCTAGGGTTTTTATGTGCTAGGTATTAATGAAAATTTGTTATGGAATATTAGCAATGGTATTGTATGAATTAACCATTGTAGAATTTGTGTGACAATTCCAGGAGTGATACTTCATGATAATCACTCCTCAATGACTTTTCTCCCTCATAAAATGGTATTTAGGGTTTGAAACTAGGGTTTCTTATTCCCTTACTCCATGCTAGGGTTTAGTATTATCTGCTAATTATGCCTCCATTAGACTCCATCACCCAAGTTCAAGCCATTTTCCTTATTCAAAACTCAACTTAAATTCACATTTTTCTCCTCTAAATATGATTTTTGGCCTCTTAAGGAAAGTCGTTAGGATAGGGTTAGGGTTTAAAATAAACTACAGTTGATTTTGTTGCCTTATGTAGGGTTTCAACACTTTTTTGTGAGGTAATTTCCTCAAGATCAACCTTTTCCTATGGCTAATTTCTCCATTTTAGGGCTATCATCCTTCTCCCCACATAATTTTTTCTCTAGCTAAGCCCTAGTCTTGCACCGAGCTTCAATTTGGGGCTTTTTGAAGGCTTGTTGTCCCACAAATTAATCATACTTATATATTTCAAGCCTTTTCTTGGCTTTGTGATCCCAGGTAATCATGTTGACTTTTCCTAGTCTTAAAATCCTAGGTCACTTTTTGCCTTAATTAGGCCTTTTGGAGGGAACACATTGCCTTTTTTATGTTGGTTGAGCCTTGTTCCTAAGTAGATTTTCTCTTCCTAGCTTATTCATGTCACGTCTAACCTTTGGGATTCATATATCCTTTAGGTGAACTAACATGGGGAAGCCTCCCTTATAGTGAAATTCCACTGAAGAGAAGGACGTAGTGGTTGTGGTGATAGTGGGCCACACCTCATAGTGTTGTCACTTGGTCTATGTTTTTCCTTATAAGCTCCCCTAACACAACCTGCTAGATTTTGGGGAAACAAATAACAAATGTCTCTTTGTTACACAACAATTTTTCACTGTCCCTATACTCCCCATTCCTTGATCCTGGAGGACCCATAAAGTGATCCTTGTGTACTTTCCAAGCATGGAATACATACCCATGAACCACACTTTGTCTGCCAATTCATCTCCCTTTACAAATTTTCTGGAAGATCCTTATAAAAACCTGGTTTTCAAGGATGGTGCTTTGTCTCAGTGTCTGACCCGCACTGATAGCAGAGATTTGCACTAAGACCCATGCCGATCGGTGCTCTATCTTAATGTCAGACCCGCGTCGATCCTCTTTTGGAAATTTTTTTAAATAGAACTGAAGCTTCTGCGACTAGAAGCTTCGTGAGGTGGCGAGCTAGAAGTTTGTTTTGAGGATATGGCTGAGGAATTCCCCTTTGGGCTTCTCATTCCCAAGAAATAGGAATTACTCCAAAGGATAAGCTATTTTCCCATTATTTGAGGGCCCATAACCTCCTCCTCCATTGTTATATAAGGAGACCTCTTTCATCTCTGCTGCCTTAGTGTGAGTTAGAGAGCAATCATAGAGAGGAGAAGCAATTATTGCTTCGGGAGAATAGTGTAGAGTGTGATTGTTTTTGTGTGATGGGAACATAGTGAGATCTTGGACCTTTGTGTATGAGGGTGTTGCAAACGTGCTTGGATACGGACCTGTTGAAGGAGAGCCTCAACATCAAGGCTTGGTTGTAAACATCCCTTGTATTTATCATAATAAAATGCAACTGATGTTTATCTTCCACTCTTGTTTACATTTATAATGAGATTTATAGCATTCCTTGATCAGTTAGATAGGTTGTAATTGTTTTATATTTGTCTCGATTTTACGTTTTTTGTGGTGTCTTGATTATCTGTACATGTATTCGGATGTTGGTAGCAGCATGCATCGAGCTTGAGAAGTGCGACAGATCAAGAATCTCTAACAGAAGGCAACAACATAGCATCAGAACAAGGTAGGTCATCTTCCTTGCTCTGAATTTCATTTAAAATCTAGCCGGTATATGTTAGTATGTTCCTGTAGTTGCTAGACCTACCCTAGGGCTAGAGGCCCTGCCTCTGTCCGCAGAGGGGATTTACCTGGACAACAAACTGGCAACTCTGCTAGGTAGTTTCCTTTGAGTTTTTCACTCTTTGAGGTCTTAGTCATTCGACGAGTTTAGTCGAACAACCTTTTCCCTATTTGTTCCTATATTTTTCATCAATTACAATATTTTAGTTTTTCCTTGAAGTGGTGAGTTTGGTCTTGGTTAGGAGAAATTCTTTGTTTTTTTATTTTTTAGGCATTGGCACTTTTATTTGTCTAACATTTGCGCCGATTGGCGATAGTTGTCAGTTAGAAAGTCACGCCAATGGGTCGTTGGCACTAGTTTCAGCCTGTAAAGTCATGCCAATTCCAACATGTGTAAGAAATTAAGGTTTTTTCATTAAGTCTTTCACTAGTGTGTCTTGCCCTTCCAGTCTTTTTCTCTGTATGATTTCCATTTTCTCTCCTTCACTCAAGTTGGTTTTATTGACTCATTGGCTTGGTTTTTGGTTATTTTTTGGGACGTGCATCCTTATCTTGAATTGAGTCACCATGTTGGGGGCATGTCGATTTTTTCAAGCATAGTTTATCTTTGTTTCAATCTCATGTAAAAATGAAACCAACTTCAAGCAGAGTTTATTGATTTCAAGCTCGTGTAAAAATGAAACCATTCTTATTTTACCCCTCGTGATTGCAATTTTATTAGCGTGTTTTTCCATATGAGCCTTGGTTTTCTCCTTCCATCGTTACCATATGTTTGGCTGATCATATGCCCTCACTTGATTGATTTACCCATCCCCAAGGAACTGCTGCAATGAGTGGTCTTGTTAGCTTGCCTCTTGACCTTTACTTGTTCTAAGCAGTTCCACCATCACCGGAACTAGTTTCTACCCTTTATACTCCCCGTTCCTTGATCCTAGAGAACCCATACAGTGACCCTTGTGTAATATCCAAGCATGGAATACATACCCTTGAACCACACTTTGTCTTCCAATTCATCTCCCTTTACAACGTTTCTGGAAGATCCTTATAAAAACCTGGTTTTCAAGGTCAACACTTTGTCTTAATGTCTGACCCACGCCGATCAGTGCTCTGTATTAATGTCAGACCCATGCCGATCCTCTTTTGGAAATATTTTTAAATAGAAATGAAGCTTCCGCGACTAGAAGCTTCACAAGGTGGCAAGCTGGAATTTTGTTTTTAGGATATGGCTGAGGAATTCCCCTTTAGGCTTCTTATTCCCAAGAAATAGGAACTACTCCAAAGGATAAGCTATTTTCCCATTATTTGAGGGCCCATAACCTCCTCCTCCATTGTTATATAAGGATACCTCTTTCATCCCTGCTGCCTTAGAATGAGTTAGAGAGCAATCATAGAGAGGAGAAGAAATTATAGCTTTGGGAGAATAGTGCAGAGTGTGATTGTTATTGTGTGATGGGAACATAGTGAGATCTTGGACCTTTGTGTATGAGGGCATTGCAAAGGTGCTTGGATACGGAACTATCGAAGGAGAGCCTAAACATCAAAGCTTGGTTGTAAACTCCCCTTGTCTTTATCATAATAAAATGTAATTGATGCTTATCTTCCACTCTTGTTTACATTTATAATGAGATTTATAACATTCCTTGATCAGTTATATAGGTTGTAATTGTTTTATGTTTGTCACGATTTTATGCTTGTCGTGGTGTCTTGATTGTGTATACAGGTATTCGGACGTTGGTAGTAGCGTGCATCGAGCTTGAGAAGAGCGAAAGATCAAGAAGCTTCAACAAAAGGGGACAACATAGCATCAGAACCAGGCAGGTCATCTTCCTTGTTCTAAATTTCATTTACAATCTAGGAAGGTAGATGTTAGTATGTTCTTGTAGTTGCTAGACCCACCATAGGGCTAGAGGGATCACATTTGTCTGTAGAGGGGATTTACCTGGACAACGAATTGGAGACTCCACTGGGGATTTTCCTTTGAGTTTGCCACTCTTTGAGGTCCTATTCATTCGATAATTTTAGTCGAACAACCTTTTCCCTATTTGTTCCTATGTTTTCAATCGATTACAATCTTTTAGTTTTTTCTTGAAGTGGTGAGTCTGGTCTTGGTTAGGAGAAATTTTTTGTTTTTTCTTTTCCAGGCATTGGTGCTTTTATTTGTCTAACAGTCGCACCGATTGGCACTAGTTGTTAGTTAGCAAGCCACGCCAATGGGAATTTGGCACTAGTTTCAGCCCCTAAAGTGGTGCCAATTCCAAAATGTGTAAGAAATTAAGGCTTTTTCCCTAAGTCTTTCACCAGTCTGTCTTGCCCTTCCGGTCTTTTTCTCTGTATGATTTCCATTTTCTCCCCTTCACTCAAGTTGGTTTTATTGACTCATTGGCTTGGTTTTTTGCTGTTTTTTGGGATGTGCATCCTTACATCCTAGTTTTCCTAGGATTGTGCATCAATTTCCTGGTTGCATGCTTCACGAGACATCGCCCTGATGATTGAGTCAGTTTCCTTGCTTGGTGAGCCATCTCTAGTTGATTGCCTTTTCCTTTTTGGTTGATTGAGTGTTCAAGTCTCAAGTGTCTATCAATTTCATTTGGTCTGCTTGTTCACTTGTGGGCATAGATTACGTTGCCCATTTTTTAGCTGAATATTCTTCTTTCTCTGATTGATTGATGTAAAAATGGAATGAATGTCTTGTTTTGAGCCCACGCTTTGGAATTCCTCTTTGTGCTTGAACTCATATATCTTGTAACCTTTTGAGGAATTTCGTTACAAAGTGTTCGAAAAAATGATTGTATTCTTAGTGTTTGTTTGCATCCCTTTTTCATTCATCCTTCCATTAAGGAAATTTTCATTCATTTAGTTTTCGTCTCAAAGTTTTCTTTTCGTTAAAATGCATTAGATCAAGTTGCATTGAAAAGTCATGTTTGAAATTTATCATTGAACTTATATTACATTGTTTAATTATTGGAAACTAAAGGTCGCATTGATTGCATTCTCTTTCATTAAAAGCATGCATTATGTAGATCCCCATTTCATCAGAAAGTGCATTGAGTGCATTCTTATTCATTCAAAAGAAAATGGAAATTGTGCATATATTACAATTGCATAGTTTTCAAAAATTAAATTTTGCATAGATTACATTGCATAATTCACATCGTTTAATGTTTTAGATTACTTTTGAATAGTGAACGTCATCTAGTTAGGAAAAAATTTCTTTTGCAATATTTTGCATCATTGTTTGAGACTCTTTCCTTAACTAGAGAGCATTCATCAAATTGAAATATTTATTTTCTCATATAGCTGCATAGAGAATTTTTTAGATGACAGTGATAAGGCCTTCAAATCACAACATTAATTCAAGAAAAACCTTAAAATTTATACAATTAACCTAAGGAAGCCTTCAAACTTAACACTCATATTTAGAGGTCTATGCTAGTGACGTGTTCTGGCGTCGTTAAATATAGTAGCTGTCATTCACCATTTGACATTAGACAACACTAGTACGGACTTGTGCTCCCCGTACCATCGCGTATATAAAGGGAGACCCTCATATGTTGTAATCCTTTATCCATAGGAAGCCGAATTTGCTCCCCTGTAACCCTGATACACCGAACATAACATTCGGGGAGACTACCTATACGTAGGTCAAGTCCTTGGTCATTTATCTTTCATTTGGTCATCAAGGTGTATATGGAAATTCACAGAAACTTGGTACACCCTCTTTCTTAGATTACCTGAGTAGTAATTTTTGTCTTTTTGTGACTCTCTAAAAGTGAAAAGATCCTCAAGCACTTGTCCTTTTACGCTTGTTCAATCTAAAAGTGACTAGAGTCATCTTTTGTCTGTTTCTCGACTTTTAAAACATGAAACAACAAAGTTCCATTTCAATGTCATAAAATTAACTGCCCACGAAATATTCCTGGTTAAAGTTATATTCCTTAGTGTTTATGTTTTGAGGTTGTTTCCAATGGAAACTTTTCCTGATTTTAACAACCAAGGAATCCGCTCCGAAGGGAATCCTAGTCCTTTCTCTGCTTTTGGGAATGTTGGTGCTCCTTAAATAGAAACTTTGTCCCTTCCTGGGTTAATTTTTTGTTTCCACGTATGGTTAGTTTTGACCTCGGTGGTCCCGGGTGGTTTGACCTCTGTTCAACCCCCTCTTTCACCTGAACAATGTCATGTTGATTCTAAGGTGGAACTCTCCCCTTCTTCGCCTGTTCCTTCATCCTCCTCTTCTACTTCACCTGGTAAAAGTTTGGATTCCAGTAACCAGGTGGCTAAGAAGAAGAAGAAGAAGATGAAGAAGAAGAAGTCAAATCAGTAAGAGGATAATGATGCATCTATTGTTCTTAAGACACCTTCCATCGATAAACCATCCAACCTTCACGGAAAGTAAAATTCCCTTGCAAGTTGTGCAAGGGTCACCACTTCCTTCGAGATTGCCCTAGAATCCCCAATGTGCTCGAGGTATGGTCTGACGGTCATCCGTTGTTGTCTTTGGCTTCTAGAAGTCATGTTGGTGACACATCTTCAACTAATACTAATAAGACCTGTAAGAAATAGGGTAAGATCATGAATCCCTGTAAGTTGTGTGAAGGGCATCATCCCATTCACCTTTTTCCATACATGGATGAAGCCACAAGAGTATTAGACAACCCTACTATTTCTGCGTCCTGCCTTCCAGTTGGTTACCAAAAGCTTCTTTGAGTCCTTCGCTAGGTGATCCAACGATCGATCAAGATTCATCTTTGGTCGATCCCGCTCCCCCAGAAATTAAAAATCATGAATCCATTCCTGACCAACCATTGGTTGTGGAATCAGTCGATTTTATCCCGTGTATGGTTCATCAAATATTTTCTGTCGATAGTGGTTCACATACCCCTCACGTTCTTCTTGTTTCTTCAGATTCCTCGGACTTGGAGAAAGATTCTCCTGTCCCTGTGGTTGAAGAAGTTGCTCCTCCTGCTCTCATGATGGAGGTCTAGGAGGGTACTCCTCTTACTCTCATAACACCAGGGGATTTCCATTTCATTCCTATCGTACCCCCCCAATTATTTTGGTCACTTCCTTCGATTAGAGTAGATTCGCGGGATACCGCCTTCCTTATTATGTGCCCTTTGAGATCACGGTATAGGCCTTCAATGTGGTGTACCCAACACCATTATAGATGAAGGCGCATATGTTAGTATTTTGTCTTCAACTACTTGGAAAGCTTTTGGTTCTCCATCGCTTGTGCCTATTATGTAGAATCTGTTGGCTTTTTATAGAGGAACTAGTCAACTGCTAGGGATCCTTCCGAAGTTTCACTTTGGGAGGGAAAACCATCTATATAGACATGATGGTGGTCCAAGGACCCTTGGATTTTAATTTACTCTTCGGGCGCGACTATGCTCATGCCATGGGTGCGCTTGTATCTTCCCTCTCTTGTGTGATATGTTTTCCACATGAAGGTCGGATCGTGACCATTGATCAACTTTAATTATTTTCTCCTGATGTGACATTTGGTCTACCATCATCCCTTCCTGGTCCTTACCTATTGGTGGTGTCCTCCCCACCACATGTCAATTATGTGGCTACCTGTCCCATACCCGCATTCAGTGATAATGTCATTGTGCATCATGTGCTGGGGGCATTGGGTCCTGACTTCCAAGATGTTTTCCTCCCATCAGATGCAAACCTTTTCGAAGCCATGATTTTTTATTCATCATGATCAAGCTCTTCAGATCAGAGTTTTTTTTCTTTTTTCAATCTTCTTAAACAATGAAACAAAGTCGACGGAGCAAAGTTCATTTTATTGTGTCAAGCTCCTTAAAAAATGAAACAAACACTCATGAGGATAGTTCATTTACTATGTAAACTCATTAAAAAATGAATTAGTTCATGAGGATAGTTGTTTAACTATGTCAACCTCGTTAAAAATTGAAACAGGTTCCCTTTTCAGTTCGAGTCTTTGATTAGATCTCGTAAAATCCCAGTCGAGTCTTTCACTTGATCTCGTAACTGAACCTTCATTTCATCCATCCATCAATAACTAGCAATCTACTCCGGTGAATGCACTGAAGCTTGGGGGGAATGTACCTCGAATTGAGTCACCATGCTGGGGGCATGCTGAATTTTTCAAGCATAGTTTATCTTTGTTTCAAGCTTGTGTAAAAATGAAACAAACTTCAATCAGAGTTTCCTGATTTCAAGCTCGGGTAAAAATGAAACGATTCTTATTTTACCTCTCATGATTGCCATTTTATCAACCTGTTTTTCCAGATGAGCCTTGGTTTTCTCCTTCCATCATTACCATATGTTTGGGCATATGTGTTTGGCCAATCATATGCCCTCACTTGATTTTTTTACCCATCCCTGAGGAACCGCTACAATGATTTGTCTTGTTAGCCTGCCTCTTGACCTTTATTTGTTCTAAGTAGTTCCACCATCACCAGAACCAGTTTCTAGCCTTTATACCACTCATTCATGTAGGAGGAGTCACCTTTCAACTCTTTTCTGACTCTCTAAAATTGAAAAGATTACCGAGACTCTTATCGTTTTGAACTTGTTAAAGGCTACGAAACGTCATCTACCCATTATATGTTTACTCCTTTTTCGGGCTGGGACAGATTATTTACGAAAAAGTTATACCTTAGCCTATCATGACTAAGAGGTTCCCCCAGATATTTTTTTCTACCTTTCTCAGATCTGTGAGACTACCTACGAGAAGGGACCTGCTGGAGTTTTATTTTCTGCTTCTTTTCAAACTCTCTAAACATCAAAAGACGCTAAGTTTTTCCTTTATCAGACTCGTTAAAACTCAATGACATCGGAAATTGTCAGTCATGATGAAATCAAGTTCCTTCTTCCTAGGGCTCATAAAATGTACTAGGATGGATTTGTCCGAAGGAAAAACTTATACGACAAGCATATGATATCCTCTTCAAGCTTGTGTAAAAATAAAGAGGCACTCGCCAGAAATGGTGGGGGGAAATGGAAGTTATTCATTAGTTGTGTTGGCAGTTTGTCACTCTTGAACATGACACTTGTCTGCAGTACATGTCGGGTTGGGATATCTTCACTCTGTCACTTTGCCTCCATGGGTTTGGGAAATTCGTTTACCTCTCATTCAATTACCAATATTATCAACATGACCTCTGATCCTATTTGAGTCAAATGCTGCCAAATTCCAGAGTCGTGTCATCGATATGTTCAAGAGAAAATCCTTCTACAGTTTGTACATTCCTTGATCCTCTATTTTAGTCTTGATTAACACTCATATTACATTCTCTATTTTTTGTTTATGATGTGGGATTCACTATGACCCTCCTTTGATGGATCATTTCCTATCGAATTCATCTCATTATCTGAGAATTTGATCTAGAGACTCCTATCTGGTACCTTAGAGATTGCATACCTCAATGGCAAGTTCTTCGCATTTGACGATAGGTTCACATCATTGGCTTTCGATCGAGTGATTTCACGGGTGTTCGACTTCAGCTCACTATTCAAATTTTATGGATTGTACTAGTAGTACCTTGAGCCATTGACAATATGGGTGGTTTCTCTCGTACTTGTTAATGGTTCATATCATTGGCCGGTAATCAAGTGATTTTCTAGCATTTTCAACATCAACACGTCTATTCACATGTTGGAATTTGTACTTTGATCAGGTGATGTTGGAGTGCAAGACCTTGGGCTTCGATCACAAAAGTCTAGGTTGTGAGGAGTGACGAGTCATTCATGATTATATACATGATTCTCTATATGGATGGCCACGACCATACTGTGGGTCCTCTCTTTTTGATCCTCTCTATACAGATGGTTGCACCCATGTCGTCGATCTATTTCATATGATCCCTTCATTCAAATGGCTGCGTCCATGCCAAGGATCCATTCACATGATCCTATTCTTGATGGATAGCTGCACCTATACCATGGATTTATGTATTTTCATCAGATATTCTAGTTATGTAAATGTATCTATGCTTGATTTGCAGGTCTCCCAACGACAGTGTCTGGTTCCTTGAACGTACTTGTAAAGAATTTCACCCCTCACTCATGTTCAGACTTCATACTTTAGGGGGCATATGTTACACAACAATTTTTCACTGTCCCTTTACTCCCCGTTCCTTGATCCTAGAGGACCCATATAATGACCCTTGTGTACTTTCCAAGCATGGAATACATACCTCGGAACCACACTTTGTCTGCCAATTCATATCCCTTTACAACTTTTCTGCAAGACCCTTATAAAAACTTGGTTTTCAAGATCGACGCTTTGTATTAGTGTCTGACCTGCGCCGATAGTAGAGATTTGCACTGAGACCTGTGTTGATTGCCACTCTATCTTAATGTCAGACCCGCACTGATCCTCTTTTGGAAAGTTTTTTAAATAGAAATGAAACTTCCGCGATTAGAAGCTTCACGAGGCAGCGAGATGGAAGTTTGTTTTGAGGATATGGTCGAGGATTTCCCATTTGGGCTTCTTGTTCCAAAGAAATAGGAACTACTCCAAAGGATAAGCTCTTTTCCCATTATTTTAGGGCCCATAAACTCCTCCTCCATTTTTATATAAGGAGACCTCTTTCATCTCTACTTCCTTAGTCTGAGTTAGAGAGCAATCATAGAGAGGAGAAGCAATTATAGCTTCAGGAGAATAGTGCAGAGTTTGGTTGTTTTTGTGTGATGGGAACATAGTGAGATCTTGGACCTTTGTGTCTAAGGGTGTTACAAACGTGCTTGGATACAGACCTGCCGAAGGAGAGCCTCAACGTCAAGGCTTGGTTGTAAACTCCCCTTGTCTTTATCATAATAAAAGGCAACTGATGTTTATCTTCCACTCTTGTTTACATTTATAATGAGATTTCTAGCATTCCTTGATCAGTTAGATAGGTTGTAATTGTTTTATGTTTGTCACAATTTTATGCTTGTGGTGGTGTCTTGACTGTCTTTACAAGTATTCAGACGTTGGTAGCATCGTGCATCGAGCTTGAGAAGAGCGACAAATCAAGAAGCTTCAACGAAAGGTGACAACATATCATCAGAACAAGGCAGGTCATCTTCCTTGCTCTGAATTTCATTTACAATCTAGGAAGTTAGATGTTAGTATGTTCCCGTAGTTGCTAGACCCACCCTAGGGCTAGAGGGATCACCTCTGGTCGCAGAGGGGATTTACCTAGACAAAACTCTTAGGTAGCCAATTGCTTCTAAAATCTTTAAAATAAAACAATTTTCATTCAACAAGCATTTACATACATAATTGGATTCATTTTGATGTGTTTAGAGTTCAAAAAATTCATGTGAGGATAAAAAGCACTTTCAAAAGACAAATTTCATAGAAAAAGAAGTTTTCGTTATGCAATATACCAACATCAAATGTGTTTAACCTCATTATGTCTACTAGACTTTACTTGAAGATGAAAAATGCTTGGAATATTAAAACATAACATTGGAATAAGTGTATTGTTGATTCAAAAAGAGAGCCTCTATGTGTTTCATGTTTAGCATCCACCATTCCTTACCAAAGCCCTAAAAAACAGCGGAAGCTAATCTACACCATTGGAGACCTTGATGTGTTAGAGTATGTAGTGAAAAACTGAACACATACCTATATGCAAACCACATTAAGAAAATTAAGAATCAATAGAGAATATATGCTCCAAAATCCCAAAAATGGGATTTTATATTAGTAAACCATTCTTGTGTGTCTATTTTTTAGAAATGGTCCCTTTACATAATGATAAGTGACCACAATATATATGACATAATTAGATAATTAGTTCAACTAAATGGATAACTATCTCCTATGATCTCTCCACAATATCTCCCTAAACCCATCTATGAATATCTCAATTAATCTTCATCCCTAGTATCTCTCATTTATACTCATCTCTCATCTTTACATAAAATTATAGTATTAATCTAGATTGATACAAATATGATCATTATTTATACATTATTCATGATCACAAGTAGGTTTTATTCCTTCACAATCCCCTTTAACAATTATTTGTGATGCATCCTTCAACTCTATTTTGAATCGATCCCTTCATCTTCATCTCTACTCACATATTTTTCCTTTTGTCATATTTGGTCTTATTAATCTTCTTCAACTTTTATCTTGTTGCTAGAAATTATAAACATTGTTGAAGTCCACATGTAAAGGTATCCATCCACCAAAATACATGGGTCGTTAGCCATTGTATATGTTGGTTCTCTAGGAAAATCTTTCTCATATATGGTTCATCAACCATTTTTTCAATCACATATCTTTAACTTCCCTTGCATCATCATCGTCATCCTCATCCTTTTCCTAGGTTTTTGGCTTACCCATAACCATGCCCTTGATGCTCCTACATATAAGTACCAAGGAATAAAAACTTCTTCATGGGCTCATGTCCATGAGTTACCTTTGGCTCTAACTTCCATCTAGAAAACTATTCCATATTTTCCTTTGCTCCATCACATCCTCAATGCAAGTCCCCTTTTCATAACTTGCAATATACCTGACCATACTAACCACTATGATTATTGTTTCTTCCAGGTGAAAAATGTTTCAAATCAATATTTCTACCCACTATTGAGCTTCTCATTCTAACTCCCCGCCTATTCATTTCCTTTAGCGAGTTCTCTTTGATGACAAGTGATTTGTGGTTTACCAGAAACCTTCCTTACACTAGTGGTTTTGATCAACCATAAACCATCAATGATAAAATTGATTTTAGACCACCCAAAAATTTTACAATGATGGTATTATTGCCTCATCAAGGTTACATTACTATTGACTCATGTATATTTCAATTTTCATTTTAGGCTAATCTATCCTTTATACCACATATGACCAAGACCATTTTCTTTCCATCATTAAAAAGAAAATAATTATTCAAGGATTATCCCTTAGGGATGTCAATGTTATGGATTTATTGTATTTACATCTCACATGGTATTTTATTGTTACCTTGCTTTGTTTCCTTCTTTTTCCACCATGCTTTTGCTATAATTTTCACTATGCTTGCCTTTTGCTTCATCTTTAGCTACTTATTTCAAGTCTTTGAGTTGCAATTTTCAATATCATCTTCTTATGTCATGGATTCTACTTCTTTATCACTATTCATTTTTTTTATCATTCATGTAACCTTCTTTTTCTCTTCACTAACTATCTTCTTGATCCATACAATACCTTCATAAATCACTTCTAGGAGGGATGGCTCCATCCAACAAGACACATATGGCACTGGATTGGAAAAGTTAATTGATTCAGTAATGTCATGATTTGGCCTGCCTTAAATATTGACTTTACCTTTGATTTATTTCACTCCAAATTCTCAATTAGAATTCAACTCTCATGTATTTACTTGAAATAATTTGTTATGATATTAGGGGTCATCGATCATGCACCCTTCCTAACTTTTACGACAAAATACACACCAATGGTTTTTTTCATGACTCAAGCTTCAACTTAACTCTGATTTAGACTCTAAACTTCAATTCTTTACCTTACTAATTTATCTTTACTTTTTACCCATTATATATATAATAAAAAAATTTCTCTCATCTCTCAACAGTTCTAAGAAATTCATAACCATCATTTGATTCTCAACATTTCTCATAAATTCATAACCATAATTTAATTACAATGATGAAAAGTAAGAAATTCTTACTATTCCACCCAAAAATTTATGTAAGAAAAACATGGGAAACACCAACCATAATTTTTTGAAACAACTATCATACATTAGCACATTAAAAATTGTTGTGGAAAAGAGGAATCCACACAATTCCATGCAAATATTTTATGAGTTTAATAAGATAACTAGGATTCCTCTACTCCACTCTAATATCCACTATGCCACTATGTGCAAGACATTAAAACTGTACCAACTTTGTTTCTCTTCAATTTTGCACTTAGATTCAAAGTCAGGCCAATCTTCAAGTTTTAAAATCACAATCTTAGTTTGTGTTAGGTCCCTATAATACTAGTGTATCCCCTTATTTTTATTGTTAGTGTATCCCCTTATTATTATTTGTGTGCCCATGTACTCCCCATATTGTTATTATTGTGCCCCATAAAAGCCCAATATTGTTATTGTTGTGCCCTTACATTGTCATTTTTATGTCGGCTAGGATTATATTGTGACCCCTTGGACTCCTATATATAGAAAGGAGGTTTTTCCATTTGTATCATGTAAGAATTGTTAATTTATGTAATGTAAAGGAGGTTTCCCCCTTGAAGAGGCTGATTTCTAAGTCATCGATCTATATTTTGTTCTATTTTGTGATATGGTTTCATAACATCTGGTATCAGAAATTCAGATTCAAGGGTTTCACTGCTACAAACAGGCAATCTTGGAATTTTTGTTATAATTTTTTTTTTTGTGAAAGTTCAGAAGCTAAAAACATAACACATTTGAGATGAATTTCTGAGGAACTTCATGTATAAAGTTCAAATCTTGGTTCGCTAAATTTTCAGAGATATGATCTAAAGAAGTTAAGGTTTTTGCAGGCTCCAAAATTTCATCTCAAACAAGTGACCAAGGAAAAATCGTCATAACTTTTGTTGTAGGCATCAGATTCGAATTTTGTAAAATGTGGAAAAAATTGCATAGCATGTAGTTTCTTTTGTATTGTTTTTAGAGCGAAAGGTCAAAACAGTGACACATGGCACACCGTACAAGTTCGCTCTGTTGAACGAGCCCATAATTAGGTCATTGTGGGATATTGGGCATAATTTTACAAATTAGGTCTGACCTATGACATTGGAAAGAAGAATCATAGGGCTATGACAGGATATGAGTTTAGATCTTGGAGATCCAAAATTACAAATTTACAACCATTTCAAGGTCGAGCTCCTAAAAGTAAGTAAAAGGTGTGTATTTAAAAAAAATGCATAATTTTTATTTGAAAAATAAGTTTGAAATGATTCCAAGGGAATATTGAAGCATAGATATCAGTATTGAGTTCTATAATGCCTCCCAAAAATAATTCCATAGCCATTAAGCCCTCAAAAAGCTCTACTATGATGCATGAACAGGAAGAAGAGCTACATGATATTTCAAAATTACGAGACCAAGTGCAACAAATTTCATTCTCGCAAAATGTAACCAAAAATGAAATGGAAGCTAATATGGATGGTTTGAAGAAAGGCTTGGAAGGTAAGATGTATGGTTTCAAGAATGGAATGGAAGCTGAGATCGATGGTATAGAATAAAAACTGAAAGGAAACATTGAAGACATGAAGAGTGATCTAAAAGAAAACATGGAAGGTTTGACAAAGTTGGTACGAGAAATGATTCATAATGGAAAAAAGGTAGTAGATGAAACTTACGACGAGAAAAAAATAAATTTTAATAATTTTTTTATGGACTCTAATGTTGGATTTAAGACCCACCATATTCCAAATATCGATGTGAGGAATTTTGATGGCAAAGATCCATTAGCATGTATACTACATATGGAGCAAGTCCCAATCAAAACAAAATTTCCAAAACTTGACGAGGAAGGAAAAAAAATATTGGAACCTGAAGCAGTCACAAAAACAAGAATTTGAAAGCTACGAAATTGATCAATTTCAAAGTATCTCATCAAGTGGAAGAACTTACTAACTGACGATTCCACATGGGAGGATGATAATTTTATACAGAAGCATCCATAAGTAATCAAGCGTTGAGGAAAACACTTTTTTGAAGGAGAGGGGCATGTTAGGTCCCTCTAATAATAGTGTATCCCCTTATTGTTATTGTTAGTGTAGCCCCTTATTGTTATTTATTTCCCCATGTAGTCCCCATATTGTTATTATTGTGCCCCATAAAAGCCTAATATTGTTATTGTTGTGCCCTTACATTGTTATTTTTATGTCGGTTAGGATTATATTGTGACTCCTTAGACTCCTATATATATAAAGGAGGTTTTTTCATTTGTATCATTCAATAATTGTTCATTTATGTAATGTAAAGGAGGTTTCCTCCTCAAAGAGGCTGATTTCTAGGTCGTTGATCTATATTTTCTTCTATTTTGTGAGCTTGTTTCATAACAGTTTGCTTGTCCCATCTTCAAAGTTTCAAATCATAGCCTCCATCCAAAATGAATAAATAAATTGTAGGTTAATGACCACTCAAGTGTGTTAAAGGTTGATAGAATATATTGTAATCTTGATAATTCTGAATGTGTTGAATTCCTGTGATCAAGAGATACTATGATGTGTTATGTTGTGTTCGGGGTTTTATCTTCCCTATAGGAGAAAATCTACAAGCTCACGACCTTTATTCTCCATTGAATGCTACAGGAATATAAATATTTGCATGATTTCTATTATTTGTTGAATGCTACAGGCTACACCCAATACTTGCATTATTTTTTTCTCCTTAAGAATTCTACATGACCATAACAATAAAATTGAGGTGTCCTATATTGCAGTTGTGCTTTTCTATACCCTTCATCCACAAGTAAGTGTTTGGTTTTCCCTACTCAAAAATTAGTGGTCAATTCTACTTATGGAGAATATGAGAAGATTGTAAATTGTTAGAACCTGCAACCAGATTTAAGGTTCAAATTAACTCAACGCCACAATCCTTAACATCAATTCTTAGCACAACTTCTCTTCTATAAAATGCCACATGCCTGGAATTTTACTATTTTTTTTTTAAATTCTACAAACTTTTACATCCCATCTTAATTACTCTTTCTTTACTTCAAATCTTACACTTTGATACCAATTATCATGTATCAATGTACATGGTGACAAATTTTGTGCATTTATATATGTAAACTACATTAAGTAAAGCAAGGCACACCAAAGAATATATACTTCAAAATCCTTAAAAGGGAATTTATATTAATCAACCATTATTGTGTTTTTTTCCTAGTATACAAATATTATTTTTATATAATAAGAGATGACTAAAAGATCGATGACATAATTATATAATTACTTTAGTTAAATGCATAAATATTTATTATGACCTCCCAACAATATCTCCCTAAATCCCTTCATGAATCTCTCAATCAACATGTTGGAGCCCAAAGTCACATCGCACTGTGAAAACAGTGCAGGGCCTAGGAACATTTAAGATTTTATAGTTTAGAGTTTTCCAACTTAGTTCTATTAATTTTAAATGTTTCTTCAAGGGTTATGTCATAAACACTTGTAAATTTTGAGTGGACTATTGGGTTTGTTTCTTTCACCTAGTTTCACGATAATGCATTCATATACTTAGGGTTCGATATACATATTATGGGTATGGTGAAAAAGTAAAAAGATGAATGATATGACAAGAATAATAACAGGGCACTTAAGAACCTAATGATTTAAAAAATATATAAAGTAAATTTTCATTTAAATTTAAAAACCTATGTGATAATTCAAAAGATATTGGAAAATTCATAAATTCCTAATTCTTATCACAAAAATAACATGAAAATCATACTAATTAACTCCTCTTATTTATAAAACATACAATCATACATTAAATGACAAATATGTACCATCAAATTTCCATGAACAACTGCATTTGTATTAAATTGAAAGTGAAAATTCAAGTTACATCAGAATCACATGATCATATAAGAAAGTATTGACAACCTGTCATGTACTGTAGAATACCATCCCTAATCCTAGCTCGATATTACAAGCCCAATATTTTTTTTTTTAAATGAAATTCTCCACAAAAATTTCCCCTCCCCTTTTAAATTAAAATAGGGCCTATTTATAGGCACAATACCCTATGACTTAACCCTAAACCACTAGAGGCAATAGAAAACTGCTAGGAAGTTTATAATGGACAAATGGAAGTTTGTAACTAACAACTTATATGGACTTCTAGCTGCAAGGGTAGGTCCCACTTATTCATCTTGTCACTCTTGCTAATCACACTGTGAAGGTGAGTCAACAAAGGAACACATGGAAAGTTGAGGTGTTTGTTGCATCCATATGATAGATGTTGATGGCATCTGTTGGGTTAAGGTGGATGTTGTTGGTGTTGCAGGCTTCTTCAACTACTTATGGTACCAATTTAGACCAGCATATATATGCAATGATATTAATCTCCAATATTTCATCAAAAGACACCTGCAATTTCTGGTTGTTTTAATGGAAATAATCAAATCAGTAATTGAGTCACACTCTAGAGGCTCCAATCCCTTGAAGATATCTTTCAATTTGAACATAATATATAAGGATGGTTGCAATTGTTTGATGATATCTTTGGTTTTTACTATGTCTCCTTCCATTTCAAATAATAGGTGAGCATTCATGGTTGCTTCCAACCCCATATGGTAGTCCTGCTTCTTTCAGAAACAATTCCATTTGTGTCTATGAATTTGGGTAGGCATTTTTTGAACAACGACTCAAAGTCTCCTATGATATTCATGAGATGATCTGACATTTCTCTTGAATTCTTTTCCATATTCTCACTTATAATATTCACATTCTGGAAAACCATATCGCATTTGCAGACAAAGAAAGCTTTGTCATATAGTGATAATTCTTCTCTACTTCTTGTTTGGATAAACTGGACCAATATCTTACACTACTTTGGTTTTTTCTCCAGCACTATTCTGGAAATTTCAGCTTCCTTTTTTTATTTTAGGATCATATTCCATTTTTCTTTTAATATTGAAATTTGTTCCTAATTGTCATAGTATAGTATATATTTAGTGATCTTATCCCAAATGGTGTGATAATTCACCTTCATGTTTACTCGAGAGGCATGCCTCTTCCTGATGGCATTAAGTTCCTGCTTAACCTGGTCATATGATCTCTCTCGCTCCTCATCTCCTTTGTTTAATTCTTTAGTTCTTTTCTACTTTTGGGAAAATTCTTCGTCTCTCTTAGCCAATAAAGTCCTAAACATATGTACTTCATCATTTACTGAAAAAATTTCCACAATCACAGCCAAGTTGTGTTTTGGGGTCTAGATGACAAAATTTTCTAGACTACCCTTGCAATTAAGATCATCCACTTATGACTTCAATAACAGATTTTGGTCTTTATATTGTTGTACTTCTTAGGTGACTCCATACAATTTTTTCAATAGCTCTATTATCACACATAAATTTTTAATTTTTGATTAGGGTCATTCACCTAGGTCATTCTGTCTCATAAGTTTGGTCCATGAAATTGATGAAAAATTCATGAAATAAGTCTTTATCCTGAGTCCAAAGCACTTCATTAGTCATGTCATCTTAGTCATATCTATCAATTCCACCTTAATTTCACATGCATTGGTTTAAAATTCATTTTTAACCATATGTCTGATTTTTCACGATTCCGCAATGAATTCTATGCAAAATAGGCAGATTTCGCTACAGAATCACCTAACCATTTTGTAGCAAAATTGTCAAATTTATAACTAAGAATGTTGTGAAATCATGTTTTTCTGCATAAATGAATGGGATGATGACCTGTCAAGTTTTTAGTGGTTTAGGATAAAGGTGAGGTCATATAATAGGTTATCATAGTCATCCAAGCATGCAAAAGTTTAAATACCACCTCATCATTTTGTCTCACTTCCATTTTTCGTTTTTTATAATTAAAACCTCATGCATTCGAGCTTAACATTTAAATTTATCATCCCTGTGAGCTACTTCTGCCACCAATCCCTTGTGTGTCTCTGATCTCATTGTTTTTGTTTCGGGATATAATACCCTAAAGGTTTTTGGGTCGGCAACATTCACAGATCAGGGGCATACCATTCAATAAGGACTCACCTAACCTATCTTTTATACTGAAAACTAGATATAATAAGTTGCGGAACTTACCTGAAAGTCCCACGTTTGATGTAGATCCCACGGGGTGCAAACCCCCAACAACCCTTTGTGCTTCATAACCTGAAAATCAAGAAAGAACGAACATGAAACTCTAGTTGTACAACATATATAGTTCCTAGATGTTAGTGTAACTCATGCATAATATCATAAAAAAAATATTAAATATTCAATTAATGATCATTACACACATATAAAGATATATAAACACGTGAATATCAGGAAAAAGATGGTTCTTCTTATTATAAATGGCACATACAGTAATAGAAACATGGAGAGATCACCTGAATCCTTCCACGGACTTCGAGCATACCGTCCTCTGGATCCGTCCAGCCCTAGCCTCGCAAGAATTCCTCCAAGATGTGTGCACACTAGATGTCATATAGGATGATGAGCATCTCAAGGAAATAAGGGTTTCCTGAATATACTTGGGAAGTGCAGGAGGCACGAGAATATCAGACTTGAAATAGGGCTCCAACAGAGTATAATATCTATATTTTTCTCCCTCTCCTAGTCCATTCACATGAGTGGCTTTTATACTCCCTCAAATTAGTTTCTGCAGTTGGAAACAGTTAGGTCACGGGCTAGGGTGGTTGAATTATAGGAATAACCATCAACCTTGCCTCGAAAATAGGGAATAATATATATTTTTTAATGATTAAAAAGGTATACGCGGATATCTATGAATGGACTCGCGTATATATGCGAAAAATTCTGGGCAGAGTCGCGTATGGGTTTTAAGATATTGTTTTTTGTGAAGATGGTCAAGTCTGAGGGGAAAGGGTGCCCAAGGCCAAAGTGTCAATCATCAAGCACATGAAGGTTAAAAATGATGCTATAATAGATGCCCCCTAATACATGAGGTCAAAAGGGGTACATGATGGCTGAAATATATCATGTGCGTAGAAAGAACCTTGCGAGGACGAGAGAGGACTTCACCAGATTTCAGCCTGCCAAAAAACCAATGGAAGAGATCAGAGAGATAGCTCATGTCTAAGGTGGGCATACCCATGCTAAATGAAAGAAAATCATGTCCACATATGAAGTACAAAGTGGATTCAAAATGTATACAAGTATAGCTGAACTGTAAAGGACATAGTGAATCATATGATCATTGCCCAGAAGTAAAAGTCAAAATCAAGTCAAAGTATCACATATAGAAGACTAATCAATGATGCTGCAATAGATATCTGATCACACAAGTAAGAACTGAATCTCCAGGTACCAAATCATCAGGGTGGAACACATGGTACGATCATGCAACTCGGGAGTCAACATATAATATGTTGTTGTACTAAAATTACAACATATAAGGGTGGACGACGTCACAGGTAGAAAACTAGATGAACTGTCAAAGTGAACCGAATCATGTTGATGCAAACCCGAGGTCTTCACCGATCACCATGGCACAATTCTACACAATGGGAATAAATGAGCTGAATTCGACCATGTGAGAAATCGTTTGATTACCGGTCATTAATGTATACCGTTAAAAAATGCAAGAAAACCCACCGATAATGATAATGAGTGTCAAGGTGCCCCAGTACAATCTAGGAAGTATGAATGAATGAGTTGAAGGCAAACACCTATAAGAATCTATCAATCAGGAGGCAATAATGTATCCTCACTATCGATAGCAAAGAGTCTGCCACTGGTGACTGCAAACCCTAAGGTATTGACAAAATGACTCTAGACCTTATTCCTAGAGCAATGAGTCGGAGTCGATGGGAGAAGATCTGCTGGAAGGAAGGCATTAAGGCATCCCACATCACTCCAGCACGAGTGTAACCCGCAAGCCAAGATTTGGAAGGAATTGGAGGAATTAGAGTGAAGGAACCAACCCGAAGTACGTTTTCGACATGCACAAGATGAAGCTAGGGCACGGTAGAAACCCTCTGAATCAACCAATAATCAGAGCTAATAAAGAGGCAAGATATCCACCGATAGGGGTCAAATGGAAATCAAGGTAGTGCACAAATACCAAGTGTGATAATTTAAGCTGACATCAAACACAAGGGAAATCACTTAGTCAAAGACCCATAATGATGATCAAATGTTGAGCACAAGGTCACCTATCAGTGATGTAAATAGGGCCAAGGTGCAACTCTAGGTTTTCTCTCAAAGAAATATGCCATAGTTGATAAAATACAAACCCACCAGCAAGAAGACAATGGAGACCTTCTCAAACCAGCACAAGCATAGGACCAAACATCTGACGTGATAGAACAAGATACTAACAAGACTAAGAAGGCCGATTGAAAAATAAGTCAATAGACACCGCAGAAAGGCCAACTCAGGTTTAACTTCCCTTGAACAAAAGCACGGCTCATTTTGACTATGGCAGCAATGATAACTCTGTATAAGTTTGTTATGTAGGAGGCAAAAACAAACTCTCCATATGATTGGAAGAGATAACTAATCGGGGGAGAACTGACTTATGAAACAAGGTTATGGCTTCTCCTATGTCAAAACTAAAACCATCCCAAATGAAGGAAAGACATAGCTTTGTGTGCTTTGTTGAAGGGAGACAAAAACTGACACTATAACTGCCATCAAATATGAAGTAATATCCCGTTCCCGCTCTTTTTGATATATTTGATTTTTTTTGTCTTTTTCATATAGTAAGCCTGAAAAGGAATAAAATAATGCTATATTACAATGGATAGAACAAGTATTAGGAAACAGATGCACTAGTTCCTGGGATAGGAACAATCCTATACTTAATGCAAGGTGGTGAAAACTGGTAAGTGATACTCAAAGGAGCATTCCATCCATGGGTAAAAAGGTGTCAAGTCGCAATAGCTAAGTGTTTGCATGGTCAACTTGTGCAGAGATTCATAGTCAAAATATGGCCTAAACATCGAGTCCAAATGAAGCCGGATGAAGGCCAAGATAAAAAAGTAGCCAATATGCAATGCAGTGATACAAATTGACAACACAAGGGAGCCTCTAGGGAAATAGCCCAGAAAAATCAAAGTGAAAAAGAAGAAGAACGAAGCTTCAACATATAAGTCATGTCGGGACTAAAGAGGACTCCCGAGCCTACTTAAAGTGAAGCATGGGCGACAAGTGCTAGCGAGGAACTAACTAAGAAGCCCATGTAAAGGAAGGCTCTACTACCAAGTCATGATTAAAGATCGGCAAGTGAAATGGGTTAAGTACTCATGACATGATGGGATCAACCCTATGGAAAGTGATGAAAAATGGAGGCTAGCATGCATAATGCAATGGAAAGTGGATTTTCTAACCTATATGCTAGTTTGAAATCGTATACCTGCCATGATAGGTCAGCAGTCATGGATTTGAAAAAACTAGAAAAAATATCAACTTCAGTAAATGTACCTGAAAGCATACCTTTCCCAACACTTACAAGCAACACGGTTATACAGCTTGAGACAGATTTGAAAAATAAGCATAATGGAATTTTTCAAAAAAATCTCAATTTCTGGGTATAAATACTCATTTTACCTTATATTTGGTTCATTGTAACATTGTAGAAGTGGAAAAAGGAGCTCTAGAGAAAAAACCCCTTTCCTCAAAACAGGAGCAATCAGCCGCCGAATTGTGTCGAATCAGCCAGGTAAGCTCTAAATCCATCTTTGCCATCAATTTCGTTCATATTTAGGATAAATTTTTTTTATTTTTGACCGTAGGAAAGATTATTTTTTATTAAACCTTCTGCGCATACACGGGTTCGTGTGGACGAACCTGCGTATGATACGCAACTGTACACAAAGGAAGTCGCGTATGCGCAGTCCATGAATGCAAAAGATGAGCCTAATGAAGAATTTAATGGATTTTTTCAGGATGTCAATCTCTTGGAGGGAGCATGAACATAGTGCCATCGATAATGAAGTGATGGAGAATCAAGCGTCACTCAATATCCTTCGAAATTGTGGTTTGCTCAAGTTTTTTAAAATGCAAAATATGAAAAGTAATGTCCGGTTGCTTCAAATGTTGGCATATTACTGGAACCAAAATAAGATTGCTTCATGATTGATGAAATGCCCACACGTATAGAAGTGGAATACATTTATTTCATTACTGGACTCTCTTGGAGAGGAGATTCAGTAGATTTACACGAGAAGCCTTTGGGAGGGCTTACAATGGAAGACTATGTCCATTTCTATTGCATAAAGGGGTCTCAGAAAGTAGGAACTCAAATTGCGATCAAAGATTTGAAATAACTGTACATGAAAATTCTCCTCTTCACCATTGGCAAGGTAGCAGGATCTTCTTCCTTACACCAGGCTTCGAGGACACAGATGAGCATTGCAGTCGAATGTTTGATTCACCTCTTTGACTGGTGTACAACACTACTGAATAACATGAAGAAACAGTTAACCTCTATCCGGAAAGAAAAAACAAAGCATTTTGGGTATGGAACCATCTTACTGACATTCTTCTTTGAGAGGATTCCACAGCTTTGACCCATAGTGATCTCATCCATCAACAGCCCTAGACATCCAAGAATAGCCCGGTGGGCTGACTTGATGAAGAGATTGGGGGGAAGTGAAGTTCCCTGAACCACTTGGGATGACGAGTTCTTCCAATGGTGGGAGGAATAAGTTATCACCGTGGAGGATTATCCTTATGTTGGGATGGATTTTCATGGTGATCCAGACTTAGTCCTTCCACCTGGTGCAGCATGGGGTGCAATTGGTGAGACTGCAATTTTTTATTATATGATTTTTGTTTGATTTTTTCAGTATATGCAACAATGAAAAAAAAAAAATTTTGATCGGATTAAAATGACTTACAAAATTATGTGATGACCATGATATAGATATGGGACCAGTCCGTCCTGAGGGATACCCAAGGATCCTGGCAGAACCCTTCATGCCAGTTCAGAGAAACTTGGAGGGTTTAACTCACCAAGTGCTTATGTTTGCAGTAGAGGACCTACCAGAGGCTATCCAGAGATGGGTAGTCGGAGTACCATGATACTGGGTGTGGTTATTCCACCATGTAGTGACTGCTATCGTGTTCTATAGGAACATGAATGTTGGGTAGGGACCACAGGATTAGATATATAGATTTTATCGAATGACTATACTAAATTTTTGATACTGAACATGATCATGCATAAGCCCTAATTTTGTAGGACATATGGGTCCAAATTTTTGTATAATGTTTTGAACATTTTGACTATGTATATATATACAATGATTTATATGATGTGATGAATCAAATGTATGAAATATATGATGAATTTGATGACTTGATTAAAGTATTGAATGATGAATATGCCAATCAATTGCTTGATTAGCCAATAAGTCTGCCATCCAATTGTCAGCTCAAGGAATATGAATAAATGTTATAAATTGAAATGATCTTTATAACAAACGTACCCTCAAAAACAATTAGAGAAAGAACGGATTCTGAACCCGATATGTATTGTTCAACTATGATACCACTAGCTGGGAGTCCAAGAAAACTACCAACGAATCAACACCCAAAGATATTGTCTCCAAGAGTAGATAAATTACTGCAGTGTATTCTGCTACATTGTTTGAAGCAAGACCAATGCAGACACCTATTGAAACTAACAACTGACCGGATGGAAAACGAAGTACCCAAGCCATGGAATCCAAGTTCCGGGTGTGTCTACTAGCACCATCGGCGAAACCAAAATGACTCATGACATCCAACACAACCTGCTAAAGTAGATCAAAAACATCACCATAATATCAAAGACCGAAAACTCAGATATGTAAAAAAACAAACAAAAATATATACAAAAATCAAGATGCCAGGCCAAGGCCTAGGCATAATACCTTTTCAAATAGAGCCCATTTCTAAGCTTCGCCAACTCATTTCCCTCAAAATCAACCAAGGAATAAGCTCCTTTCTTGAGGACCTTTTTAACAATGAAGGGGCCATACCACATAGACTTAAATTTATCTGCCCCCAAGGCATCCTTCTCCTGGGCATAAACCAAGACAAGGTCTCCTTCGGAGAAAACCCTAGGTTTGACCGCTTTATCGTACTTAAATTTTACCTACTTCTTATGTGCCTCGTTCATCGTGGCGGAATCTCGACGCTGCTCATCGAGATGTTCCAGATGAAGGAGACGTTCTTCGAGACTAGAGGTGTCAGGAAGAAGCTCTACAACTAACTTAAGAGAAGAAATTTCACACTGGATGGGAAATATGGATTCCAACCCATAAGTTAGTTGAAACAGAGTAAAACCAGTTGTAGTTTTCACAAACATCCGATATGCCCAAAGTGCAAGATACAACATAATGTGCCAATTGGATCGAGCTTTATCAATTGTCCATTGAAGAATTATCTTCAAGGATTTGTTCATGACTTCCACTTGCCCATTGGCCTGAGGATAATATGGAGATGAATGCTCCTGCCAGAAACCTAATTTTAGAGCCAAGTCGGCCATCATGTTGTTCTGAAAGTGACTGCCATGATCAGTGACAATCTCTTTGGGAATACTAAAACGAGAAATGACCTGATTGAAGAGAGAAAGAGCTGTTGTCTCGCCGTCATTCCCAAAAGTGGGCATAGCCTCGACCCACTTCATAAAGTAGTCTACTGCTACAATAATATACTTATTACCTTTAGCCGAAGGTGGGTTACAAGTAGTATAATCAATACCCCACTTTGTAAAGGGAATGACAGTGATGACAGGGAAGAGCGGAGCTGGATGAGTGTGCATCTTTCGAGTATACACTTGACACGGATGACACCGTTTAACCGACTCCATGCAATATTTGAAAATTGAAGGCCAAAAGTATCTTGCATGAAAAAACTTTTGGGCTGTAGCAAGCCCAGATAAATGACCACCACAAGCTCCACAGTGGCAATCATTCAACACAACCTCAGCTTCTTCGAGAGTTAAGCATCATCTAAGGATCGAATTGACCCCACAACGGTATAAAGTGTCACCAATGATTAAGTAATGTTTAGCTAGGTGACATAACTTACGGTGCTCATCTTTCGAAAAAGTTGAGGGAAACTTCAATGTCTAAAGATATACTATGAGATCCCCGTACCAAGGATCCTATGAAGAAATGAGAAAAAGATGTTCATCCAGAAAGGATTCATCATAAACTATCTTTTCTCCATAGGGCAACTTAGAAATTAATTCCGCAAAAACTAATGATTTCTTGGACTTGGCAGACATAAAATTAAGATCAAATTCCTGCAAAATCACAATCCATTTATTGTATTTTCCCCCGATCACTCACCTACTAAGAACAAACTAAAATGGATTGACTACTACCAAAACACAAGTTTTTCGAAGAAGAATATAATGTCTGAGCCGCTGTACACCATGAATGGTTGCTAAAGCAAGCTTCTCTATCAGAGACTACCCGAGTTCAGGTCCTACCAAGCCTCGAATAAGGTAGTATATAACATGCTCTAAAAGAGCATCATCCTCTTGAACCAGAACCATACCAATGGTAGATTCTGCTGCTGCAACATACAAGAGGAAATCCTTGCTATAATTAGGGGGACTCAGTATAGGAGAAGAGGTCAACGCTTTTTTCAAAGCATCAAATGAGCGTTGAGAAAAGTCATCCCATAAAAATGGAACCCCCTTCTTCAATAATCTCATAAATCCTTTTGTAATATCGGCATAATTTACAAAATATCCGCAGAAAATTAGCTTTTCCTTTTAGACTTTGAAGATGACGAATAGAGGACAGGGGAGGCAACAAAAGTATTGCCTCAACCTTGAAGGGATCTACCTGAATCCCTTCCATGGACACAATAAATCCCAACAACTGACCGGATGTGACCATGAAAACACACTTGTTCGAATTCAACTGGATCTTTTAATATCGACATCTTTCAAATACTTGACGGAGGTGAGAAGGATGATCGATTCTCTTGTGAGAACGAGCAACTAAATCATCCAAGTATGCCTCGATAATATGTTTGATGTCATGGAAGGCATATGACATGGCCCGCTGAAAAGTAGCTCCAGCATTTTTAAGGCCAAAAGGCATTTTCTTGTAAGCAAAGGTACCCCAGGGACAAATAAATGCAGTCTTATGTTGATATTCAGGACAGATAGTAATTTGATTATATCCAGAAAAACCATCCATGAAGGAGAAAATCTCATTGCCTGCACACTCATCGATAATCTAATATATGAATGGTGTGGGGTAATTATCTTTAGGACATGCTTTATTTAGGTCTCTGAAATCAATGCAAACTCGAATTTTTCCTTGTTTCTTGTCCACCAGGACGGGATTCGAAACCCACTCTATCAAGGGAACAGGGGAAATGAATCCCGCCTTGAGCAGCTTCTCCACCTCAGCTTTGAAAGATGTTGCATTCCTAGGGTTGACTAGATGAAGCTTCTGCCTTACAGGCTTAGCATTTTCATATAACTTGATCTCATGCTAGACAATAGATGGATGTATACCAAGCATTTCCTCATAAGACCGAGTGAACACATCCCTAAACTCTCAAAAGAGATCGGTGTAAATTTGAATCTCTTCAGGGGAACATTTAACTCCAATGAAAACATTCTTGATAGTGTTGCGATTTCTGGAAATGTTCATCTGGATAGTAGGAGAAATCACAGCCATGTTCCCTTTAACAAATACCTATGCTAGCGCTAAAGGGTTCAGGACCGGGTGAACAGGACCAGAAGATTGAGGACTAGGAAAAATTGATTCAACTTCGCTCAAATCTGGTAAAAATTAAGATCGATGATGCAAATCATCCCACGGTCTATCTATACCTGTCATTGCTTCTAGGATAGCCTCTTCATATGGAAGAGTGGTATCAAGGCAATATTGAGTGGAAGAAGAACTAAGAGTCCAAGCTGGGGCCACATCTCCATCCAATTCCTTTGATGAAAGAGAAACTGGAGTGGATTCTGCAGAGTCAACAATAGAGCTATAAGAAATCTCAGCTGCAGACATAGGAAATGCCATTCCACCTACTTGACCTTCCACTAATGTAGAGGTAGGGGAAGGTAAGGGCCAAGGGTCCAAAAAATAATGAGTTCTAAAGAACTCTCTTCGAATAGGAGCCTTGGAGGATGAAATTGCATTTATATGAATGGAAGGAGGTGGAAAATCAAAAGTACCCATCAAAGAAGAATACATTCCAACCCCTAGATTCTCAACAGGCGGTTTGGTATTATCCACCAAAGGAATAGTTGAGTTAGTAGATGCATTCGGGTCTATAGGAGAACAATCCAATTGGTCAACTGTTACAATCCTCCCTTCGTGAGGGAAACAAATAATGCGAAATAATGAGGATGAAATAGCAGTCATCTCATAAATCCAGTTTCGTCCCAACAAAAGGTTATAGTCTAAGCTTGCATCGACTATCTCAACCTCAATGTTATCAGTTTTTCCCCCAACACAGATGTGCAAAGCCGAGACAATACCATGCGGCCTATGAGAATGACCATCAAACGCAGTCAGAAGAGTGGCTGAAGGAATAGTTGTGGGAGATCCGATCCCTTTCCAACATGCGAGAGACATCACTCACGTGGAAGCACCCTTGTCCTTGAAAGTTTGAAATATATTGAATTTTTGATAAAGCGATCTAATATATAAAGCCATATGATGAGGGAGTCTCTTTTTAAAATTAGACATATCAAATGTAATCATAAGATAGTTCTTCAGATCAACAACCCCAATAGCAATGAGGAGAGTACTTTGCTGAGCTGGAGAAGACTGGAGCACCTCGAGAGCGGACATGGCACAAGGAGTCTGTGCCAGATCTTCTACAATAGAGTAGTTTTGGGTGGCCTTGGCATTTGGATTAATCATTGTATGCTTTGTAGATGCCTTTAGCATCCGAGGTATAGGCTCAACAGTGGGCCTCGTAATATGAAGCGACTCAACATTATCAGGGGCACCCTTGGCTTTCGAAGGCTCGGCTTCGCCATAATCACGAGATCTCGTAGCGATATCTACATGAGAACTCATCATATATATGTTTGATGTGTTTTCCCCTTCCTGGGTGCCCCAGAGGGAGCCCCAGTATTTTGATTCGTGCTAACAACTAATTTCTTCCCTTGGGGAAAAGGGTTTGTTAACATAGCCTGGGAACTAGAAGAACCCTGTTGAGCTAACAAGCACTGTGCATCTTGAATTTTAGGGCAAAGGTGAGTAAGATGGTCTCCAATACATAACTTGCATGGAAACTTCACTTTATTTTTATCCTTTTGACCCTCACCAACATGCTCGTTGGATTTATTTGCATTCCCCTTTCCATCTTTGCCCTTCTTTTTATTATTCTGTCCCTTCTTCTTCCCTTCAGATTGTTGATTTCCTTTGGGGTTAGATGTCTGGACAAAATTTACTGACAAATACTGGGAATGAGTTGACACTGAAGGCACAAATTGACTAGAAGAAGCAGATTGTATGGACAACTGCTGCAATTGACTAAGCAAGTTAGCTGCACCGCTATCGATCGAACCAATAAGTCCAACACCATGAGGACTAGGTTTAGTTTTTTACAAGTCTAATTTGGAGTGAGGAGCATCAGGAAAGATTTTATTGAGGACTCCAGACTAAGAATAAATCAGTTCTAATTGATGAGCCCTAAAAATAGCCTTCTCTTCGGAAAATACCCCAGATAGGGATGCGTCCTTAGAAATATCTGGCTGCAAGGATTTCAAAAACCATTCCAGAAGGAATTCATTAGGAATATAGGCTTTAGTGAGCCTCTTCCTTCTTCGCCATTCCTGAATATGATCAGAAATATGAGTTGCCTTATCCTGCTTAAAATTAGCCAGGAGTTCAGTCTTGGCGTTGTAATAGACAGGAAACTGAAAATTATTTAGAAACATGGTAGCTAGATCTCCAAAAGTGTCGAAACTGCCCCCAGTTAACTCAATATACCACTTGGCTGTATTTCCAGTTAAGGTGCGTTAAAATAACCTCAACCTAATTGAATCATCAATCAGGGAGTTTGATGAACACCATAAATGGAAAGTGGTGATATGAACTGTCGGATCCTCTCCATTCTTCCCTTCAAACTTTGGGATGTATGAGGGTAGTTTGGTGGAGACCGGAGGCCACTCCAAACTATATCGGATAGGCTCGTTAGTCAATTTCAACAAATCTGGCAAGTTTAACGTTTCCAGAAATGGTAATCGAGGAGGAGCCTGGGAATTCCATCCCCCATAGGATGGATTCCCCACATTCTGAAAAGAATAACCTGGATTTGATGAGGCACCAAGTTTCCAGATATTGTCCGTAGAAAATGTTGGGCCAGAGGAAAATCCTTGTGACCCAGCATTTGGATAAGGACCCCCTCCCAACATGCAGTTACTATAAACCAGACCATTTCCCCCCACTGAGGTAGTGAATGAAGAAGAAACCCCCTGGTAGGGGTTCTAAGCATTTGAAAAAGAAAAAAAATCCTGATAAGCACTCGACAAAGGGAAAGGAACATTCCCTTGGTGACCATCGAGAAACTGATTCCCTACTCCTATTGCTATAAAAATAGGGTTCCAACCTATAAAGGTAGTAGAACTTTGGCCTCCAGACCATGGATTGAAACTTTGAGTCTGGGAAGTGAAAGGAAAAGATCCTAAGGAAGGGGTTGAATTAGGGATGTGCCCACTTCCAAAGGGGAACCCTTGAAAAGAATCTAATCCACTAGCCATAGAGGATATGGGTGCAGATACAGCTGCAGCAGCAGAAAAAGAAAAAGAAGGAATCCCACTAGTGGGCATTCCGAAACAAAAGGGACCATATTTAGAAGCATGCACTTGGGTGTGATTAGATCCAAACACAACAGTACTAGAAGAAATCATGGATATAGCAATAGTGCCTCCTCCTTCAACTGAAGAAGGAGTCTAGATACTTGTAGCACTTAAAGCCAAAGTTGCGTTCCCAGTCGTGGCCATCGAAAGGTGAGAATATGATGGATAAGGACTCTCTAGTCTCTGAGACTTAGGTTCGATGTACTCGATGATAAACGGATAACTAGCAGGAAGAGGAGATGGAAGAGACTCAGTAGGCTGAGGGAATTCCTCCACTTCTACTTCTTTTTCTAGAAATATAACTCTCGAGATGAGTGAAGCACTCCTCTCGGCACTGACACCAACACCTGAACCAGCTACAGAAACAACTAGCCCTAACGGAGGATCTCTCTCTGCTGCGTTTGAAAACACCAGGTGAAAGTCACCTGCCAAATTACTCCTACGCCTTCTTGAAGAAGGCTCGAGACTCGCGGGATACAACCCACGGAGCCTCCTCAATTGATGAGGCAATCGGTCAGCCACTTTAAGAGATTTATTAGACTCAAAAAAATATATGAATCTAAGCAATCTAGGAGAAAAGTAAGCAATCTAGGAGAAACGTGCACAGTCTAAAAAGTCCCTAAGATATAGCCAGATAAGTAGCTCTCAGGTATTTTCGATCCAAGTGATGAGGACTAGACACCAAAATACAAGGAAGCGAGAAATAGGACCTCCTGAAAGTAGTCTGGGGTAATTATGACCCAGACCTACTAGCGAAGGTAACATAAATAGTTACGCTGACCTCCTAACAACAGCCTTTTCCGGTGCAAGTCCCCAAGCTTCAAAAAGGCGCACTCCAGAAGCACTGATGGAAGTGATGCAACATCTACCTCAGGTGCCACAGGTATTCCCCCCAGGAGTCACCTGTGTGGTCCCTAGGATAGGCAACTATGGGCACCAATCCGTATCGGCAGTTGGGCGGAATGGTCTTAGGTCAAGATTCAGCAAATAGGAGAGGGGGTATCTCACTTCTCTACCTACACTTTCCCTCGCGCTTGACTCTCTGAAGGAGAGCTTTCCCAGTCCACTTAACAATGTTGGATTTCGCTCATTAATAAACTTCTATGTTTCAAAATTTTGAGCAGCCTTGGAGAGTTAACTCTCCACTCACCTAATCCAAAGCCCTATAACCTAGCTAGTTGGTGTATGAAAATAATACAAAAAATTGCTAGTTGTTTTTATTTATATCACTTATTTTAATTGGTTGTTATTTTATGTCAAGGGTGTGTGGAATTGAAACTGATGGTGTTTGTATGACACAGAAGAAACCAAAGAAAACCAAACTACATGCAAATGCACTAATTTCCTTTCAATGAAGAGTGATTTCTACATAGGTTTTACGAGACTACACTTTATTTTCTTTTCGGATGCTCACACTTCACAAAACTCAAAAGTTACCAAAAATACTAAAAATTCTTATGTGCACCTAATGCAAACTACCAATGACATGAAAATCCTAAGATGCTAAATCTGAAAAAGTAAAGAGAAGTCTCTAAAAACACCAAGGTTCAATCACTTTTTGGCAGTCAACAAAGCCAGTTCCAAGTCAGAATTGCCATGTATAAAAATTCCAAAACATACTTGACATAACAGAAATAAATCAAAAGAAGACTCCCCTCCTAATCAAGTCAAGAACCGAAGACTAGACACTCAACAAAGCTTCAAAAGATGAAAAGAAACTGTCAAACAAAATGAAAACAAAAACAACAGAAAACAAAATGTTTTTTGGGCTTTTGAGTTTATAGGAAAAAGAGATTTCAAGAAGACCAATGGAACTATCCAGTAACTGAGTCAAACTTGAATTTCGAGTGAAAGCCTCAACAAAATGCCCAAAGCCAACCATGCTACTCTCGCAGCGGGACTTATATGAGCAAAAGGAAGACTAAAAACTCAACAAGTCAACTCAGCACAATAGCATAAACTTGCAACGAACAAAAACTCCAAAGAATCAATAAGAGACCCTTCGAAAATTGTAACAAAACCAGTCTATGAAAACCAAACACACCAAATAGGCAAAAATCAAAATGTGAAGCAACACATAAGGTTAGGAAAGAGTAAATGAGCAGAATCTCTCTGTTCTGAATACTCAGAACAACCAAGAATCTTCGGGAAAAGACCTTGGTGCTCAAGCCAGAATTGAAAACACAACAAACAAAGATTTCACCAAATGAGTGGGTATTCACACAAATAGGAGAGAAATAGACATAAAACCGCTTTAGACACAGTCCAGAGACTTCAAAGACACTGCAGGAACAGGTCACCATAGGCAGACAAGACCATAAAGGCTTAAAACCAAAAATTTCAAATTTTACCTAGGAATACGCTCTTTTATAGTTTAGCAACAAGCATGTATATGTGACTATGACAAAGGAAACTCATGTATACGCTGGTCCCTTTGCAAAAAACAGTGTGTATACACGACTGTACAGAAGAAAAACTACGTATGGAAAGGTAAATAAAGAAAAATAAAAAAGGTCAAGCCTGATCAAGAGACCAAGTCTTCAGTCTGACTGGAAAAAGATTTACTGAACTGGAAAAAGTGATAGAAATTGTTGGGAACCTACAAGACAGATAAAACAACCCAGATGGGAAATCACAAAAATGTGATCCCCAGCGGAGTCGCCATTTATATTTTGGGATATAACACCCTAAAAGTTTTTGGGTCGGCAACCTTCACAGATCAGGGGCATACCATTCAAGAAGGACTCACCTAACCTATCTTTTATACTGAAAACTAGATATAACAAGTTGCGGAACTTACCTGAAAGTCCCATGTTTGATGTAGATCCTGTGGGGTACAAACTCCCAACAACCCTTCGTGCTTTGTAACCTAAAAATCAACAAAGAACGAACACGAAACTCTAGTTGTACATCATATATAGTTCCTAGATGTTAGTGTAAATCATGCACAATATCATAAAACAATATTAAATATTCAATTAATGATCATTACACATATATAAAGAGATATAAACATGTGAATATCGGGAACAAGATGGTTCTTCTTATTATAAATGGCATGTACAGTAATAGAAACGTGGAGAGATCACCTGAATCCTTCCACGGCCTTCGAGCATATCATCCTCTCGATCCGTCCAGCCCTAGCCTCGCAAGAATTCTTCCAAGATGTGTGCACACTATATGTCATATAGGATGATGGGCATCTCAAGGAAACAAGGGTTTCCTGAATATACCTGGGAAGTGCAGGAGGCACGAGAATATCAGACTTGAAATAGGGCTCCAACAGAGTATAATATCTATATTTTTCTCCCTCTCTTAGGCCATGCACATGAGGGGCTTTTATACTCCCTCAAATTAGTTTCTGCAGTTGGAAACAGTTAGGCCACGAGTTGGGGTGGTTGAATTACAGGAATAACCATCAACCCTGCCTCGAAAATAGGGAATAATTTATATTTTTTAATGATTAAAAAGGTATACACGGATATCTATGAATGGAATCACGTGTACACGCAGAAAATTCTGGGCAGAGTCATGTATGGGTTTTAAGATATTATTTTTTGTGAAGATGGTCAAGTCTGAGGGGAAAGGGTGCCCAAGGCCAAAGTGCCAGTCATCAAGCACATGAAGGTGGAAAATGATGCTATGATAGTTGTCAAAGGTAATTGATAAGTTCTCTCCATAGAAGCAATTTGTTGTCTCAAATCGAATCATACAGGTGTAAAAACATAAATTTCACTTTTCTCACAAGTGCTACCAATTGGGAGATTCGAAGATGTCTTTGGGATCTATTTTCAGAATGCATTTTTTCTTATTTTAGACATATTTTTCAAATACATATTCCGGACACGTGGAGATTTTTTTGAAAAAACAGAGAGAGGTTTTTCTTCAGAATGAACTTATTTACAAAAACCTCCTCTTGTTTTTCAAAAGCTATCAAGGATTTAGAGATATGAGCTCATTTATGAACCATATTTAAAAAAAAAAAACATGAAAATTCTGAGTATTTTGCCAATTAGGAAATTTGGTAGCGAACTCCAGGCTTGAAGGGCAGATTTCGCTATGAAATCATTGTAGGTGACTTCTAGGTGGGTGAAGTGGATTTTCTACAAAATCACGCTACAAAATTGCCTAGAATCCTCTGTTTTTACATTGAAAAGGAATTTCAAAGTTTTTCAAGAATTTAATGCAGATTTGAAGCACATAAATCATATGGATTAGTCAAACAGTATCAGCAAATAATTTTTTGGTCAGAATACTCAACAAAGAGGGTGATTAGGCTTCCAACTTATCAATTTTTGACAGATCATAAACTAGGCCAACACATTTCCAAAATTCGAGGAGCAAACCCTTAATGTCAGTTGGTTGTTATTTGGTTTGGTTATGAACAATGCCAACTTACTGAAAGTGGTTATGTTCGATAATGTCATCATCAATACATTATGTAAAGGTTGTTATTGTAATATATAGAGTTTGAGTCCTAATAGGTTTTGGACTCCTAGAAACAGAAATAGAACTAGATTCCCTCCTTGTAATAGGTTTCCTATTTAGGAAAGGTGTCTTGGAGAGTATTTGAAGGTCTAGTAAGCTCGTAGACCTCATGAAAATATATCTAGTTATATTAATAGGAAGATTATGAAAGGAGAGAGGGGTTGGAGAATGTCATTTGAGACTACTACTATTGTAAATTTTGGAATATCAGTAATATACAGTGATACACAGTGATGGTGTTTTATGCTTTACCTAAGATTCTTTAATTGTTCCAATGTATGTCTTATGTTTCCTTAATATCATTTTCCAATATCTTGATGTTGAATTACTAAGAATTCATGCCCTCATGCTCTGACTTCCTTTTCACATTGAGCTATTGAATATTTTCTCTATGTTAGTATTGTATTTTCATTGAAACAGTAAAAGCCTCAACTTCCACAAGGTGATTCATTTGTCACTGATTTCCTTAATACTAACTCCATGAGCCCATTGGTAGTGAAAACTATTTCATTTTTCACCTCCAATAAAATAAAATAAGAAAATTATCATAGAGTTAGCCATCTAAATTGAAACCTAATTGAGCAAATCATTAGTTAAATTGAGAGAGCCCTCTCAGGCTGAAGAGGCTAATCCTTAGTCAAAAGCTGGTTTGAAAGAGTTACACTAAGTTGTCTGGTGGAGTAGCCCATGAGTACCAATTTAGAGACAACATTTTGGTGCATTTTTCGGGAGTCTGAAGACATATTTCTTGAATTTTGTGCTCAAACAGTGAAGTTGAACTCTTGGAGGTAGCAAGAGGTCGGAATTTTCGAGGCTACAAAACTACCTTAGCGACTCCATTGTTGAAGAATTCAAAAATTTGTAGCTTCATGGTGATACCAGTGGACTTATGAAGAACTTAGATGCTGCCATTCTTGTTTAGAGGTATGCATGTGTATATTTTTCATAAATTTATGGTTTCCCACATCCTTTTCCCATGGATGCATATTTTTTAAGAAATGGTCCAAAATTTAATAGTGAAGATTTGAGTTTGACCTTGAAGCATATATCAAATTTCTGTGATTTTATTGAGCTTCTTAGAGTCAGACATGAAGATATTTTCATCATATTGTTCTATGATTCATTTCAAGGGAAATGTAAACATTGGATTGAAGGTTTTCTTGTCAGATCTGTTAAGTCATTTGCAGATTTTTGGCTTATTTTTTTGGGAACATGGATGGAAAGAATAGAGCTGGTGGCAGACTCTCTTTCCATTCAAGGTGTTAAGCAATGGAACGATGATCACACTAACGAGGAAGTGGATGGAAATTTTTCTTCGGCCTTGTCTTATTATTTAAAGTCATTTGAGTGAAAGTCAGAAGATAAGATTCAATTTTTGGATGAATTTGCTAAGAACATTGAGAAAGACATTGAAGTTTTAGAAGATCAAATTAAGTCCTATAGTCTTCATGGTCAATATCAATCTTTTCAAAAGTTTTTCATGCCAAAATACAAAGAGAAGGTGATGCTACCTTTTTCTTTTGAGATTGAGGAGGAATTCCATGTTCTTGAAAATGAGTTTGATAGCACACAACTGAAATCTTATGTTGCTAAATAAAGCATATATGAGTTGTGTAAAATTGCAGAATGTCTTGAGAATCACCAAAAAAATTATGTATTCTATGATCCTATAGCTGACTACATGGAAGAGTTCTACAGTCCAAATTTCTAATTATGTTTTCACTATGAAAATCAAACCCATTTTTTGTTGCCTTGGTCATTTCAGTATCCAGTTTGCATTGGCTTAAGCATAGTCAAGGAGTACATGTATTAGATCATCTCATAGATTGGCTTTATTCGAGGTTTCATGTCACTTGAATCAAGAATGAATATTTCAGCTGTTAGGGTAGGTAGGAGTGTGTGTGAATAACCTTAAGCATTATGAGCATATTTTCAACATGTATATATTTAGTCTTAAGCTTGGATTTCAATTTTCAACAAGCTTGAGCCCGAGGAGAAGGCCATAAGAGTTTGAAGAAGTCTTCATCAATTTCAAAAAATTTTGTTTTTCTTGAAGGAAGACACTGGAACTACAAGTTCTTTGTTGTACCACATGGGTACACCATCCCCAGTGGAGCCACTGTTATCACACATAAATTTTTAATTTTTTATTAGGGTCACTCACCTAGGTCATTCTGTCTCATAAGGTTGGTCCATGAAATTGATGAAAAATTCATGAAATAGTCTTTATCCTAAGTCCAAAACACTTCATTAGTCATGTCATCTCAATCATATCTATCAAGTCCACCTTAGGTTCACATGCATTGGTTTTAAATTCATTTTTCACCACATGTCTGATTTTTCATGATTCTGCAATGAATTCTATGCAAAATAGGCAGATTTTGCTACAGAATCACCTAACCATTTTGTAGCAAAACTGTCAAATTTATAACTAAGAACATTGCAGAATCATGTTTTTTTGCATAAATGAATGGGATGATGACCTGTAAAGTTTTTAGTGGTTTAGGATAAAGGTGAGGTCATATAATAGGTTATCATAGTCATCCAAGCATGCAAAATTGTAAATACCACCTCATTATTTTGTCTCACTTCCATTTTTCATTTTTTTTTATAATTAAAACCTCATGCATTCGAGCTTAAAATTTAACTTTATCATCCCTCTGAGCTACTTCTACCACCAATCCCTTGTGTGTCTCTAATCTCATTGTTGTCAAAGGTAATTGATAATTTTTGTCCATAGAAGCAACTTGTTGTCTCAAAGCAAATCTTGCAGGTGTGAAACAGAAATTGACCAGCACTGGTATTTGAAGGCATGACTTCCTATAAAAATCATAAAAAGGGTAGTAGCATGGTCAAGTATGAACCTATACACTTCAACCTACTCATGGAAGGCCCTTTTGTTGCAAAGGACTTCATTAAAGCTGGTTACATGCATTTTTACAAAAAGATACAAAGGGATTTCTTCGTTTTTTTACTGTTTGAGTAGTCAACTGGAAGAGCAGTTTATGGGAAAACGAAGGAGAATTATAAGAACCTGAGAGAGGTTATTTTCAAACACAGATCAAAGAACATTAACCTTTTTCACTTTTCTCATAGGTGCTACCAATTGGGATATTCAAAGATGTCTTTGGGCTCTATTTTTAGAATTTGTTTTTTTTCTATTTTGGACATGTTTTTAAAATACATATTTCAGACACTTGGAGATTTTTTTCAAAAAACTATGAGAGGTTTTTCTTTAGTACGAACTGATTTAAAAAATCCTCCTCCCATTTTTCAAAATATCTCAAGGATTGGGAGATATGAGCTCATTTCAGAGCCCTATTTTTTAGAAAAAAATGGCAAAATTATGAGTTTTTTTCCAATTAGGCAATTTCGTATCGAACTCCAAGCTTGAAGGCCATATTTCGCTCGAAATCTCTGTAGGTGAATTTTTGCTTAAAATCATGGATAAAGTCAAAATTAAAGTGGGAAAAAAATTGTATTTAGCTCACTTGGTTCAACAAACATCTCGAAATTAGAAAAGAGGGCTAACATATGGCATAGGTGGGTGAAGTGAATTTGCTACAAATTCACGCTACAAAATTCCCTAGAATCCTATGTTTTTACAACCAAAAAAAATTTCAATGTTTTTCAAGAATTTAACACAGATTTGAAGCACAACAATCATATGGGTTAGTCAAAGAGTATCAGTGAATAGTTTTTTGGTTAGAACACTCAACAAAGAGGGTGATTAGGCTACCAACTCATCAATTTTGGACACATCATCAACTAGGCTAGCACATTTCCAAAATTTGAGGAGCAAACCCTTAATGTCAGTTGGTTTTTATTTGGTTTGGTTATGGACAGTGCCACCTTACTCAAAGTGGTTATGTTTGATAATGTCATCATCAATACATTAAGTAAAGGTTGTTAGTGTAATAAATAGAGTTTGAGTCCTAATAGGTTTTGGACTCCTAGAAATAGAAATAGCACTAGATTCCCTCTTTGTCATAGGTTTCCTATTTAGAAAAGGTGTCTTGGAGAGTATTCGAAGGTATAACAAGTTGGTAGACCTCATGAACAGATATCTAGTTCTATTAATAAGCAGTTAATGAAAGGAGGGAGGGGTTGGAGAATGTCATTTGAGACTACTACTATTGTAAATTTTGGAATATTAGTAATATACAGTAATACACAGTGATGGTGTTTTCAACTTTACGTGAGATACTTTGAATGTTGCAATGTATATCTTATGTTTCCTTAATATATTTTTCCAATATCTTGATGTTGAATTACTCAGAATTCATGCCCTCATGCTTCGTCTTCCTTTTGACATTGAGTTATTGAATATTTTTTGTGTGTTAGTATTGTCTTTTCATTGAAGCAGTAAAAGCCTCAACTTCCACAAGGAGATTCATTTATCACTGAATTTATTCATACTGACTCCATGAGCCCAATGGTAGTGAAACCTATTCATTTTTCACCTGCAATCAAATACAATAAGACACTTATCACAGATTTAGCCATCTAATTTGAAACCTAATTGAGAAAATCATTAGTTAAATTGAGATAGCCCTCTCAGGCCGAAGATGCTAATCCTCAGTCAAAAGCTGGTTTGAAAGAGTTACTCTAAGTTGTCTAGTGGAGAAACCCATCAGTACCAATTTAGAAATAAAAAGCTCCTCTTTCTGCTTCTCAACCTCCATTAACTCCATTGTCTCAATAAGATAGACCTCCCATTTTCCTTGTCTTATTAGGAGGTTGATTTTTTTATTCTTCTCATCCAATATATTTTTTTTATTATTGAAATTGATTCTCTATAACGGAATTTTTTAGAATCACCTTCTCCAAGGCTTCAATTTTCAACATTCTTGCCCTGGCTACCACTTTTTATTTCTTCAATTTTTTCTCTTCCCTATTGTAGTATTCTGTTAATCTTTTCAGGGATGATTTGGCCTTCTAGGCTTCATTGTATATGATTTCATTTAGATCCTTGGAAAAATTGTAGGTTTAGCAAGCGAATCTTAGAACGCCCACGTAGATTAATACGCCTTCCAACATTAGCACTGTTGCGGCAACGACATGCATGGGGCATGGCCTTCCTTGCATCGTGGATCAGCAGCAGTTATTTTACAGAAAGGTCCTGCCTTCCTGTTACTCAAAGGTATCCTTCGAGGGGAAAGAAAGCAAGTGGTAAGGCCCAAGGTGGTAAGTAGAGCAGGTAGATTAGGGTGATAGGACAGTAGGTAGATCAAGAGTTATCCAAGTGGTGCCATAATCATCAGCAGACTGAACCTACTTTTCTTTTGCCTTTAGGATTGCCAAATTCAACATTTCCCCATTGTAATCCATGAAATTGAGAAATAGAGTGTCTGACATATTTCCAATCTCAATCACTCGAAGGTCCCTTTTCATCTCTTTCTTAGATTCCTTTGCTGTACTTTTGAATTCTGCAATGAGGGATGATGGTTCCCTACCTATATGAATATCAGAGATGTCCATGGCACCTGATGAAGTCAAAGTTGTTGATATATGCTACACTATAACTCGTGAGCCTTTAGGTATTATAGGCTTGCTTGATGGACCGTCAATAGTTCCTGTAATTATTTCCCAGGATTTCTCAATACTGCTGCCCGCCCCCCCTCCCCCCCTCATCATCATCATCTTATATCTCTGTCACTTTGATCTTCTTAGAGCTTGACACTCTTTCCTCATCTACCTCCATTTCATCAGTCTCGCTCCTCTTAGTACCAGACAACTAAGAGTATTGTGAGTATGCTAGCAGGAACACTCCCTTTACTTCGTCAAAAGTCAATTTATTTTCTTCTTTCTCAAAAATATGTCTTAAGTGATGGCAGTGTGCATCCATGTCCTTGTCCTTCCTCAATTGTAAATTACATTCAAATGAACATATTTCCTTGAGAAAAATGCAGTTTTTTAAGTATATTTTGTACTATTTCCTAAGCCTTTCTAGTTTAACAATGAATGACCCAAATTCATGTGGAAGATGAAATGTTATTGCTTGTTCTCTTGACACAAAGCATAGTGAATAACTGATGCAATGAAAAAACCTCAAGTGTAAGGAAACTCGACAGCAAGTATAGATTTTCTTTAAAACCATACACCTTGATTACAATACAGTTTTCTAGCAGGTACTGGTCTCCTATCATCCATATTTCATACATCTCTATCATCTCAAGGATGAACCTGGGTAGTGTATGTTCATGTACGAGCTGGTAAAATATTGACACAAAGGACTGAAGGTACTACATAATTCCCATTTTATCTAGGGCTTTTCTCACAGAGGGAATCCACTTAATGGTATGCAATACAATATTATAAGAATCAATTGAACTTGGGGCTAGGTAATTCAGGGAACTATAGTTCTAGTGCATGAAAATGTAGATGATATATGAGTAGTATATGAATGCATTTGTGGAGCGAAAGTTTCTAAATTGATAATGGATGACATCTAAAATATATTGGGGAAAAGAAAACAAGGAGTAGGCTATGGTGATAGGGTGACATAAGGATACTAAGAAGCCTAACATGGTCTCATCAACTTTTGAATCCTTGTCCATGCTAAGTATTTGAGTAAACATGAAAATAACTATCTTGGCCTCTCGAGAAAATTTCTTTATGGAGTAAGGTGAAGGCCCTTTTGGAGCCACCACTCCTTTAGGCACATGTTCTACCAACACCTTTTACTTTTGTTCTTTAGTGAGGTCCTTCCAATACACAAGCAAAGTGACATCATCCAACTTCTGTAATCCAACGTGGTCTAGGAAGCATGGCATTGATATTATTTCTTTCAAATTCACTGAAAAATGTACTCTTGATGTTGTAACTAAAGAGATAGTCCTTTTATCAAAGTTGTAACAAGGCACACTCCAAGTAATGATTTCTAGAAAATAAAAAACTAGGGGTACCACTGCTTTCATTATGTTTCTTTTGAATACGTGGTCTAGATCTTAACCTACTTGCAAATATGAATAAATTCATCAGATGGCAACATCAATGTCTTTTATGCTGAGAATGGGACATGGATTTTATAATGTGCATCAACAATAACTTCTTCATGTGGCTTCTCCATTGCTGGGGAAGTCACTGAAGTTGGGCTATGAGGCATACTTCATTGGATTATGTGGGGTGGAATTTTGATGGAACTTGAAATGTGGAAGGGGAAATTACCAGGGCTAATTTATTGGTCGATGTGTCATAGCTAGGGGACCATGGTTTCCGCCAAAATTTGAAAAAACGTTGTTGAGGTTGAGTTTGATGGGATAATTGGGAATATAAATGTGGGTTTTGGGGGAAATTTAGGTTCAAGGAAGGCTCAGAGGGACAGATGGTGAATGCAAGTCAGATGTTGGTTAGGGACAGAGTGCACTGTGAGCTCTGGTGGACATTTTCCATATTTCGGTGCTCTTTTATGGTAAAAATTACCAGCATGGTATCCCAAAGACCATTTTATAATCATTTTTTTTTTTAATTTCACATCACCACATGTCAAATTGTGGTTGGGTGTGCTGATATCATGATGATGCCACCATATTGTGGTGACATCATCATACGGGGGTGTGGATTTGATTTGGGCGATGACGTGGGGATAACGATGTGGCGAGCGAAGTGTACAGGGTGGTCACGTGGCAAGGTGACATTCGTTTGCGGTGATGGTGTGACAAGCAGTGTGCAAGTGAGTAATGTGGCAGGTGTAAAGGTTGATGTTAGAGCAAGTCAACCCTTCCTCGCCCAATGGATTTTGCATGTTAGGGTGGACAGTTTGGTGCACCACCCACCCAAATGTGTGGAAAATGGTGGCATGCCATGCATCCCAGGAAGTATTCCACCACACCGTCCAAACAAATTCAACTCCTACATGAATTACATAGGTTGAAGAGAAATTTTGCTCATTCATTGCAACAAAAATTAGTCATTATTTGTATTTCTCTACACTGCATTATTACATAGGTTGAAGAGAAATTTGGCTCATTCGTTGCAACAAGAATTACTCATTATTTGTATTTCTCTACACTGCATTATTTTGAGTAGATCTGAGATAAAATCCTTGAAGGATAGAGAGAACATGTACAATGGTAAAGAATATTCACCCTCATTGATGGCATACATTCTCATACATGTGCACTAAATGTTATCTTACTTACCCACCCGAGTCTTGCTGTAGTGTCTCATTGCCCATTCAAGATCTTAACGAAATATAATTATGATTGTTTTTCTCTCTCTAATACATAGTAACTCAAGCGGGCTTAGACTGAGTATTATCGTTGGTTCCACAGTTTTCATGCATTAATTTGGAGGATTATTGATGCCCATAATTGAAGGAAATAAAAAAAATCCTATTTCGATCACAAGGATCTCTCGACGAAGAAATTCACTTGATTTTAGCACTTGCAAAGCGAAAATGATCCTTATTTCATGCACAAAGTCATTTCATCATATCTATCTATGTAGAGAAAGTAGAATGAAGGTTAAAATATAAAATGTTCCTTATGGTCCAGTTTAAAGAGAATTGAAACAATTACCAGAACAATTTGACAAATGCAACTGTTCAGCATTGAATCCAACCGTCGACCTAATCTCTCAAGGACAATCCAAGCCACTCGTTGGTCTCAAGAATTCTATAAAAGAAGGAAAATGACCCGGCACAAGGGATTCCCCACTTTGACACCCAGATGCTGCCCATTTACTGAGTGAGAGTCTTGCCAACAAAGAGGTTCCTTTTTCTTGTCTTATTTCCTATTCTTTTTGTTGATGACAAGTGTTGACCGCAGGGCTTTCAAGCTTGCATAAAGACGTGAGACAATGCTCCATGCATAGGGTTCTCCTTCAAACCTCTGGTTCATTTAAAGTAACATTGATTCGCTCTTTTCTTTTCACATATACCATCTATCTACCAAACTTTGCATCAATAAATTTTGAAGCAATAAAAAATTATTTCGCTGCCTCAATCTCCCTCTCAATATTTTTGGCATTTTGCTTTATCATATCCAAATCTTGGTTTTTTTTACTATTTTTATTTTTATTTTCTTGCTCTATTTTTATGTACAGTATTAAATTTACATTTTCCTTTGAATAAATAAATTTTAGTAAAAAAAAAACAGTATAAACTTGAATGCACCCATTTTAATGGTAGATAGGGACCCCCCTCCCCACACACACGCAAAGAGATATATATATACGCGAGCACGCACAATCCTTTGTTTTATTAATTCAACACACAACATATATATGCGGTAACGTGTGTACATGTATACGAGGCACTGTTGTATAATAAAATTTCTTCTTGTTTCTGGCTTTTAATTTCTTATATACTTTTATTTGCTTTAAAATTTTATATATTTTTATTTTCTTTCTAATTTTAACCTTATTTATTGTTATACTAATTCTTTATTTAAAGGTTGTTAAAATACTTTCCACTATAATCTAATTTGGTATTTTCTAATATTTGATTATTACATCATTTCATATTTTACAAATATAAAAATACCCAAACAAAAAATAAATTAGGTAAGTGAATCATTAATAATTAAATTAATGCTCCCACCTTTTACTTAATTCAATTGAAGTATATAAATATTTCAGGTTTAATAGGGGAGGGTTCATTTTAATTTTATTTACGTAAAGAAATATAGTAGATTTTTTTTTGTAGAGCTCCTAGGGTGTTAGGGTTAAAGTAGGCAATTAGCTAATTAGTCGTTTCTTTGTTTCTTTTTTTCTCTTCGTCAAAGTTGTAGGCTCTATGATCATTCATAAGGAGTTGCAACTTTTGACAAAGACTAGATCATGTGCTCTAGGGTTTTTTCTTGTGGGAAACGATTTTTTCAATAAAGGCAATATTTTTTAGTTACCCTAGCCTTGGCGTGGGCTCAACCCTATTCGTTTGGATTAAGAAAATAGGAAAAGTGATCCATATGCTTCTCACAATCTGTCGAGAAGTTCAAAGTGTTCATTTCCAGAGTGACCCGTTTCAAATCATCAATAGAACCAAGTCCCATTTCAACACCAAATATCCTATCTACCGGTTCCTCTCCTTTTCTCTTTTGTCAAAGAAGGCTTTCATTTTCTACTCATAAGCTTCCATTTTTCCAAGAGCCTCTTCCATATTTTGTTGAGCTTCTATCAGTTGATAGATTCTTTTATGCATTGGGTTGGTGTTCTATTCCTCTTTCTGCATCAACTTCATTTCTGGTAGCATCATATTCATAAGAAAAATGAAATTTGTGCCATGTACCAATTGATAAGGAGAAGCGTCTATGTCCCTCTTAGTGCTTATTCTGTATGCCCATAGTGCATATTTGAGATTTGCATCCCTACCCTATTTATTCCTATTTATCATCCTCTTAATTATTCTTAGGAGATTCTTTTTTGAGGATTCTCCTAGCCTGTTACCTTGTGGGTAATAAGTTGTGGAATGTACCAGTTCAATAACATAATCCTAGCAAAAAAATTTCATACTAAATGACTTGAAGGCATAGGCATTATCTGTCACAAGCTTCCATAGATATCCAAACCTTGAGAGCATGCAATCCTCGAGGAATTTCATAATAACCTTCTCATCAACTCTCTGAGTCTGAATCTCTTCCATCCATTTTGTGATGTAATTAGTAGATGCGATGATATATTTGTGTTGACTAGTTGAGTTTGGATGTATTTCTCCAATGAAATCTAATCCCCATTGCTGAAATGGAGATTGTACTTCAATAAGCTTCAGTGGAAGAGACTTCAACTTTTTCTTTCCTTTAAATATTTGGCATTCCGGACATGGTCTTATACTGACATTAGTGTCCTTGCAAGGAAGGCCAATGATATCCAACCCTCAAAATATTGTATGTTAGGCTTTCCATGCTTGATGACACCCACATATTCCATGGTGAAATTATAAGAAAATCTCCAACATTTGGTCTTTAATAACACAAGTAAGAAGGTGTTGTGATGAAATAACAAACCCTCCATTTTTAATTTATTATCCTCATAATAATAATGGAGACCCTCTAGATAAATTCTGGTTATATTTCCTTTTTCTGCTTTCATTTGGTTAATTGTGTGACATTTTTGCGAGATTTTCACTTTCTTCAGATTTGCATTCGGATTGCTTCATTGCATTTGATTCCTTACTAGTTTTCCACCTATTTTCATTTCATTTCATTTGGTCTCATGGTTTACAACTAACACTTATCCAAAGTTTTGGTGATTTTTATCGCATAAGCTAAAAAATATACAAAATGTATATTATTTTAATTTTTGTAAATTAATTTATTTCAATATATAAATATTGATTTTTATCAAATTGTAATTATTATTTTTATTAATTTTTAATTTTTATTATTTTATTTTCTTAACTGTACTACCCAACCACCATAACCGAGAACCGAGATTGTATAATAGTTACAACTATATAATATAAATATTGTATCTCGGAGGTTAATTTAAATTCCAAATTTTGAAAACTCTTGAATCCTAAGAATATGGTTGTAGTTGTTTTTTAGAATACAAATAATATTAAAATGGTTGTAATTCTTTTTATGTGGTCGATACTTATTATAAGGGTGGTTGTAGTTTCCTTTTGGAGGGAGGGACCACCCTCATGGCCCTCCTTTCGTCCCGCCTCACCTCTCTCCTTACCTCGGGCCTTCGAATCCTCATCCATATTCCACCTCACCTCAGACTTCCTCCATCTCATAAATTGTTAATACATATCTCTAAGATCTCTCATCTCTGATACCCGAGATCCACCTTATGACTCCCTTACTTATCCCTCATGCCTGCCTCCTTATCTCGTAACTCCTCCTTATGCCTCCCACTTCAATTTTCACCACGGATCATATCATGAGCCAAAAGGGTAATTGGTTTTTTTTTTTAATTTATTTATTTTAAATTTTAAACTAATTTGTAATTTATATAATAAATTAATTTAATAATTTGTAATCATAATCTATTTTATAATTTTAATTAATTATTTTAACAATTTTAATTAATTAAGTTAATTAATATTTATTAAGTTACTTTAAAATTAGAAATTTTTAATTAAAAATACTTAATTTTGGTTTAGATATACATTTTTTCAGAATTGTAGTAGTTTTAACACATTCAACTTCAAAAGTTCATAAGTTGAGTTTTATTTGGCCAAATGAGGCCTAAGACAACTCATTAGAAAGATAAAATTATGGAGAATATTTATGAGGTGGTTTCATAATCATATTTGGTCATTAAGTATGCCTAAAAATTAGCAAAAAATTAATCTCTGAATTTACAATCAAAACTAATTTTCTAAGCTTTGTTTTTGCATTTTCATTTTCCCAAAGCTTTTGTCGTTGAAAATGCTTTCAATTATGTCCTCTTTCACCAACAATATCTTTACAAGGATGAATGTGAAACTCAATTTACTTTTTATTTTATTTATCTAATTATATTTTGATTGGAGAGTTGGGTTTTCCCATATTTTCTAATTTTGATTTTAGTATGTCATTTTTTTTATTTTTTTTGTTTCGTTGGTTTTTGGCAAGAGATATTTTAAATGGGATTAATTACAAAAAAATTGGGAGAAATGAGAAGGGACCAACAAGAAATAATAAAGAGGATTGACAACAACAACTTCAACAATTTTTCATTTTTAGTTTTCATTTTTGTAATTAAATAAGAGCCATGAGGAGGAAGAAGGGCTTCCTCTTCTCTGCAACTAGGAGATCTTGAAGCACTTTTGTAATGGATTTTTTTAGTTGTAGTGTAGGGAGAATAACTCAGATCTGAGGTATTTGGGGGAATCTTCATGATTTTTCTTCTCGATATCTACACTTTTGTAAGGGACATAAAGTTGAGTTGCAGAGAGATATAGCATTTTTGAGCTCCGAAAGAGAAGATTGTTTTGCGCTACTGTAAGCAATTTCTCCAAGGAGCTGAAACTAATCATGGACTACATAATTTGTAATGAAGTTCTGGTATGATTTTAATAATTTTGTATTCCAATGCACTCTTGTTTAGATTGTAAGTTAATATGTTATTGGTGGAATTTCTCTAATTGATTTTAATTCTTGCTCTAAATAGTGTATTGGATTATGATTTGAACACTATTGTCGTATCGATTATTTTATGCTATTAAATTAATCTAAGAGCTATCTATTAGAAGTAGAACAAAATTAAAATTAATTCGAATTCATTGAAATAGGAATGTACTCAACAATAATTATTTATTATTTAAATAAATTCACAGCTTTTCTCTATCATTAATTGAATGAACTACTTTAATTAATGAAAAACATATAATGAATTCAGTTGTTTTATTCGATTCAGGCATGTATTTCTAATTTTATTTGATAAATATTTATTTAAGAGAGTTCGATTTGTATAAAGCAATATGATAAAGTAAAATATTATTTTGCATATTGCAATTTAATATTATTTTCTGAATTCAATCATCATACAAACAATCCTCTTCTCCTACGTAGTTAGTTTATTTGCTCTCAAAATGAGAGAAGGCTATCCTTTTCTGATTTGAGATAGGATTAGCTACTTTTCCTGCATCTTAGAATAATTATACATATAGAATTAATCACTACATATCTATAAGTTCCCTTACGCAAGGGACAACATTAATGTGGCTTAGCGGAGCCCTTAAGTAAACTTTAGTATTTTCTTTCTTGCATGTGCACAACAAGAGGGAAGACCTTATTTCTCTCTTTCTATTTATCAGTAATAGACAGACCATAAACCAACACAGAGAGAGAGGGTAATTATATCTAGTTGAACCAATCAGAATCACCAAATGAAACAGATACAGGCTTAGTTGGGGCCCTAACCATGTGGTCTCCCTTATATGTTGATGAGGTTTTTTTTAGCCATCAACATTTTTGGTGCTAGAAGGAGGGCTTGCGTTAAATTGTTTCTTTGAAGATTTTTAAGATTTTATCTTATTACTTTGGCTCCACCTAAAAGATCACCTTGGAGTTTCTTTACAGGGTTTCCACCATCTTCCACTCTAATAAAGGTTGTTGAGACTCTGTCTAAGGTCAAATTCGATGGTAAGACTTATTCTTTTGATCATCTCCTTCTGTTTATTTTAAATTGTATTAATTTCGATATCAACGAAGGTGCTATTTGCAAGATCTTTACTCTTACACTAACATGTCAAGCTAAACACTGGTGTTAATCCTTTCCAGTTTCCTCTGTACATAACCAGGATGCATTTTCAAAAACACTTCTTCATACTTTTCAGGAATGCGATTACGAAAAGGTGTATGATCAGTTATAAGAATTGCGTAGGATGAAAGGTGAGACTTTGGATAATTTTATAATTAGATTTAAATTAATTTTAATGCAATTTCGGTCCAAATATTTCTCGCATGAGTTTCAACTAATGGGATGGTTTAAAATTTTAGTGTCTTTTTCCTGTAATTCTAATAATTACGAAGAACTAGAAAGCACTTGCACAAATGATGAAGATTCAATTGCTCAAAATAACAACACTGATCCTCCATAAATTAAAATTGCAAATATTATTAATCATCAATTTCAACTAGAGGTTGTTGTTTCTCAAACAAATATGATGATCTCATAACTGCCCCAAATTTAAATAATGGTGCTTTATCTGATGAAATAGAAAATCAACAAGATGTAGTACAATAGAAAAATCAACAACAATTAGATCAACTGCAAGCAAATCAACTAGAGAATGTCAATAATATACAAACTGACGCAATTAATTCAGATACTTCTTTTGTTGATAATTATCAATATCAAAATTCAGAGCAACCTAACAACAATTTGTAGATCGATTAAACATCTGACAAATTTGAGCTTTGGGAAGACATGGATCAACAATTTGAGATTTGCAATGATACAAATGTGGAAAAATCTATTGTGAAAAGTGAATTTTTTTTTGTAAATAGAGAAACTTTCAGGTATATATTTTCAACCTCTTATTTTTGTCTCTATCCTCATATTTTTAGTAACAATAATTTAATTCATAATCAATCAACAATCCTTTTGAACAAAAAAATAATTTTAAAAAATAATGGAGTTACCATTAATGATGAGTTATTGTCTAATTCTTACATTGGTAGAGAAAATTCGATTCATAATATTTTCAATGATCCTGGAGATTCTCTTAATCTTGCATGTAATTTTTTGTCTGGTTTTAATTTATTTTTTTAGAAAAAAAGAAAAGTAACAAAACCATTTATGACGATGACTTAAAAAATGAAAATACTCATCCTCTATTCTGTTCAAAATTGGTTTTTGATGATTTCCATATTCCCAATTCCTTAAGCAAATTTATTTTTGAATATGAAAAGTACATTAATCAAAAAATTACTTCATTTAATTCTCAGATTCAATCATTTTATCATCTTAGTAATTTCAGTGTTCACAAATCTATCCCAATATTTGATTCCTATGATGATGAAGTACCATCTTTGGATCATAAGCTTGAAATATTCCCATTTTCTGCAAATGAATGCTAAAAATAATTTTAATTTCATATTTTCTACTAACACTTGTGGGAATTTTTTTTTTTGCAAATAAATCCTAGTAGCTGTGTTGTACCATTATTTCTAACATTAATGTAAATTTTAATTTGATTTGTCTTAAATTTTTTATGTTTGAATTCATGTTTATTTCAAATTTCATTTTTGAATTTCTGAAAACAATACGCTGACACTTTGAACGTGATGACTCCAGACTCTCCTCAAGTGCATTAATGATTTTATACAAAAATCAATTCCAAAAATTTAAGCATGAACATCAACTACGTCTTATGCTGAAATATTATTTGTTCATGTTTGGGTTTCAAATGAGTTTATCACAATTTTAGGCACTTGAAAGTACATCATTACACTCTAGCAAGTATGTAACACTTCTAAAAATATTCTAAATTTCTATCCATACTTTATTGATTTACCTGAAAAATGTTTGGGATCCCCAATTCTCGGGAAGATTTATTTCCATGACTTTTCTTTTGTACATGATACCAACAATTTTTAGGAGGCTTCAATATTTAAAAATAAATCATTCAAGCCTGAACCGTTATTTTGTCTTGCTTTGAACTTCTTTCAAGCATTAATGATAATACATATTGATTTTTATGATCCCGTAGGCAGATGTTTGGAATGATTTCAAGATAATAATTTTATAAATAATTTTTTTTTGCTGAACTTATTAGATGTACATAGTAGGCTGAATTTTTATTTTAATAATTTAAATGTAGATTTATCCCTCTTATTTACTTATCACAGTTTCATATGCACAGTAAATAAAATTCTTGAATGGTTACATTGGAAGTATGGCTATACCTAGTCATGTTTCCTTTCATCGAGTTAGGATATGGTTAGGATTAGTGTAGTTAGTTTTTTTTTTCCCCTTTAATAATACAGGTAGAAGAAGAAAGCGAGTAGTTATACCTTTTTAGATTATAAACATGTTCAAGGGAGTATCTACTTTCTCATCAGAAGTACTTTTTATTTTTGTACTCTGTATTTGTGCTTCTCTTCACATTTCCTTTCTTTGCAACTTTGAGAGATGAGTAAATAATAATATTCCATTTTCGTTGATGCAGTTGAAATGGAATGCTTAGCTATTTCTTGTTTAGATTTATTGTGGGTATACTAATTCTCACATTTTAAATGTTAAATTAAAGACACCCATAAGAAAAGGAAAATTGCAAAATCTTGCAACAAGTTGTATAAGTGTTCATATCTAGGATTTTACCTTTTCCCATTCTGAATTTTACATTTGTGAAGCTGAGTTGCACCTTTGCACTGCACTGATTTATCTTACATCTGCTTTAGTGACATTACATTCTACTGAGATGACTCGGAGCCTCTAATTTTTAAATCTTTGAATCTCTAGTTTCTCCTTTTTCGTATTTCATTCATAATAGCTTTCGAGATCTTCCCTCGAGACTTCAAACCTTGAGGCTTATCAGACTCTTCGGTCCATATTATATCCGAAGAATTTTAAAATATTTTTTGAAATTTATCATTCGAGAACTCAATACCTTGGAACCTCCGAAAGACACTATATCAGAAGCATTTTAAAATACGTTTCAAGTTTTTTGGCCATTTTATTGATTGTCACACCCAACTTCCTTGTTTGCTCAATAAAATTATTAGTAAAGGAAGTGGTTCCACTTCATTGTTTTTTTTCAGAGAGTTTAAAATAATTTTCGAGATTTCCAATACTCGAGTTATTCCTCCTCAGTCATATTATTGGATCTTTGACTCCTTTTCTTGAAATTATATTTTACATACAATACGAGATTTCTTTCTAAGATTCCTATTTCCCTCTATACTGTGCCTCTTAATATCTCGCACTAGTGAGATATTTGACTAATGTAATCTCATTGGCCTTTGGTCAATTTTTCCACTACTAGATAGTCTGATGTATCACTATGCTCACATAGTGTCGTCTTTGATTATCTTTGCATCTTTATGATAACTTCCATGTTATCCTAGTATTCAAGAGCTTAGAGTAATTTCATTAAAACTCAAGCATTCATTCCTTGGGATGACTTTGTGGCTTTAAGGACATCCATGCTTCATAGTGTGTGCACATGGATTATATCGTTGTGCCTTCATTGGACATCCTCACATGTATAGTCAAACCTCTTTTTACTCTACATGACAATATTTTTGGCTAATGAAAAATTCATTACCTATGGCTTGCTTACTTTTTTGTCTTTGTCCCACTATTCAATGCTCATTTCATCATCCTGATCATCTTTTAGTGTGCATCATCATTTTGTCATTAGAGAAAATTTCAGCCTAAAATTAGCCTCCTAAGAAAAAATAATAAAATAATAGTTAAAATAAATAAATAAGAGTTATGAATTTTGGAGGGAAAAGAACAAAACTACTTTTTCTTTTTACTTGTATTTTTCGCTTATCTCCTTATCGATTTATCCCAATTTCAAGTGTAAACTCTCATGGATGTGGAATTAAATTTCTCATCCAATGAGTAGCCATTATGTATACTTTTGAGAAGATCCACATTGATAAAAAATGAAGATACATTAAAAAATTTTGTTGAACACACATTTTTAATGTATATTCATTTTTTTTTTCATTGTGGGTCTTATCAAAAGTATGCATAATGGGTACTCGTTGGATTTGAAATTTAATTCTGCATCTAGCGAGTTTCTACACTTGAAATTTGGGTAAACCTATAAGGAAATAAGCGAAAAATACAAGTAAAAAAAGTAGTTTTTCTTCTTTTCCCATTAAAATATTTACATGTACCTCTTTTTAAATTTAAAGTATTTTGATTGGCTTACATATTATGGCATGGAAATTATATGAAAATTTCATGGGAACTTTTAGGATGAAATTTCCTCTAATGTTTCAAGGCATTCTTGAGTAACCATTATAATAATATAGTTAGCTGGTAAGCAAATATAGAATGTGCAAAGATAATGGATCGTGGTTAATTTCAAATCCTCTTGTGATTATGTTGTCTTTAATACATCACTCCATATTCATCATACAAAATTCAAGTCCTCTCCATATACACATAACTCTTACATAGGTTGGGAATTGGTCTTGATTTTTGACATTTTATGTAAACCTTGGAGTTGATATGGAATCTGAAAAAACAAAGAAAACAATTTCCACTACAATTCATAAAGAAGCACATATTCATTTTCATTTCTCATGAATTTTATTTACTTCAGATTCCTTGAACACGAATCATTGTTTCTTCTAGTTTTCTACTCGTTTCAGTTTAGATCTAATAAGTGATGATTTTGGGTCAATAAAAGCTTCAAAGGGTACAACTTCTTCATGCTTTTAATTCCAATCAAAAGAAGAGGTTATCTATTGTTGGATAAAATCGACATTTTTCAAGAAAAATTAAACAAAATTCTGCAAATGGTAAGACTCATATTCTCATTTTCATCATGTTCTATTTCTTTGCATTTTTGTTTAAGTTTTATTTTTAATTTTTCTGATATATATATCTCTATTTTGTAGGTCTCCGAGAATCATTTTACACACCTACTAACTCAAATTTGGCGCTCATTTCCCTTTTTGTTTTCTTTTAGATTTTGGAAGAGAAGTAACGATGTTCAACAAATTAGCTAAATTGGAGAGCCTATGAACTTTTAGTTTGTTTCTCAAGAATCGATTTTATTAGAAAATTGTTAAGATGTTCTCATGCAGGCTTTGTTTTGAAACCAAAAATTTCCAAAGGGTATAAAATTCTCGTTTGGCTTGATTTTACCTCATGATTGGTATTCACCTTGTGGTTAACAGTCTAATTTCTCATAACTCTACATGATAGAATTCATTAAAATATCAACATAAGACGAACACACACATACTTGTCCTTTTTTACTCTTTTGTTGATAAATTTTTATAGTTAGTCTTGTTGGGGTTGCCTTTTTAATTTGGGATTTTCTTTCATTTTTCCTTTCCTTATTTGACATTTTTAGAGTATGTTGAGTTATTCTTTTGCTTTAGTTTGGATTTGTTTTTCATTTTTTTTTCTATTGGTTATAGTTTGGTTTTGGTGATACCGAAAAGATTTATTTAGAAGGAATTTTTCCATACCCATCATTGGTTGGCATACATGGGAAATTTTTATTTTATCTATTTCAATGGGCTTCATTTACCTTCAAAGGATAGTTTTATGGAATCCTAAAGCCCTCTTGCCTTAAATATTTTCCATAGAGAAACATGAATCCTTTGTAAGTGATATAGTTCATCTTTTCAAAGAAAGAATTAACCTAAGTTTAACTCAATGGATCCCTCCCATCTCTCCACTTTATAAAATCCTTTGAATTGATAGTCACGAGGAGGGATATGTAGTCAACAATATGCAAGTATTATATCCATTTGCTTAAGTCTCTATTACCATCTCACCCCTTTCCCTCAGCTACATCATAAACATAGCTCACAAATTTGCTTATCAAAAGGGTGATCAAAAGGGGGGGCATGGGAAATAAAAGTAAGCCCATTGGTGCTATGGATGCTCGTTGGCAATGAGGCCATGCTTGTATGGCATAAAATACAACTTCTCCGAGGTACTGACTACATTCGCTAGCATCAAAGTAATGTCAGAGACCATTTATATTGGTGGATATATGATTAATATAAAATTCCCTATTTGTACCTTCTTCTATCACTCACACGAGGTAATCTTAAATATTAAATAACCCCAAAATTCCGATTCATGGTTTTAAACTCAGTCTTCCTCGAGTACTTATCTTTTTGAACTTATATTACTTGATTCGCTAATGTGGGGCCCCTGTAAAATTCTTTACCATTTGACAACTTAATAGAATTCATCATTTTAACCTTTGGGTAAAGTTAAGCTCATCATCTTTTAACCAGAGATAGTTGGTTCTTCCCCATGTGTTTCCATTGTTGTGGTGAAATCACAACTCCCCCATTTTTAATTTATTGTCATAATAATAATGAGGACCCTCTAAATAATTTTTTATTAAATCACCTTTTTCGACCTTCATTTGGTTAATTGTGTGACATTTTTGTGATATTTTCATTTTTTTTTTCAGATTTGCATTCTGGTTGCTTCATTGTGATCAATTTATTGCTAGCTTTCCATTAATTCTTGTTTCAACTCATTTGAAATCATAGTTTACATATGATGCTTATCCAAATTTTCTGTGAATTTTACCGCATAAACTAAAAAAATATACAAAATATATATTATTTTAATATGCAAAAATTGATTTTTATTAATTTTTAATTAACTTTTATTATTTTATTATTTTATTTTACTAATTTTCTTACAAAACCACTGCAATCGAGATTGTATAATAGTTACAACTATATAATATAAATCTAGTATCTCAAATCTCGGAAGTTAATTTAAATTCCAAATTTTAAAAACTCCCGAGATTGTAAAAATATCATAATAATGGTTGTAGTTGTTTTTTGGTATTCAAATAATATTAAAGTGGTTGAAATTATTTTTATGTGATCGAGACTTATTATAAGAGTGGTTGCAGTTTCATTTTGGAGAGAGGGACCACTCCACATGGCTCTCCTCTCCTCCCTCTTCACCTCTCCTTACCTCGGGCCCTCGACTTCTCATCCATCTCCCCCCTCATCTAAGACTTCCTCCATCTCGAATTTTTTTAATACATATCTCCGAGATCCCTATCTCCGAGTCCCGAGATCCACCTTATGACTCCCCTTACTTATCCCTTATGCCTCCCTCCTCATGTCGCAATTCCTCCTTATGCCTCTCACTTCAATTTTCACCATGGCTCATATCATGAGCCAAAAAGCCACTACATTTTTTTAAATATATTATAATTGTTTTTTTTTAATTAATTTAATTTAATTTTCTTAAATTTTAAAATTTAAATTAATTTGTAATTTATATAATAAACTAATTTAATAATTTGTTATTATAATCTATTTTATAATTATAATTAATTTGTAAATAATTAATTAATAGTTAATTAAGATTTATTACGTTGAGTTAAAATTAAAATTTTTAATTAAAAATATTCGATTTTGTCTTCGCATGCATTTTTCTAAAATTTAGTAGTTTTGACACTTCAAATTTGCAGGCTCATAAGTTGAGTTTTACTTGGCCAAATGAGGCCCAGGACAACTCTTTAGAAAGACAAAATTATGGATAATATTTTTGAGGTCGTTTCATGACCAAAGTTGGTCATTAAGTGTGCCTAAAAGTTAGCAGAACATTAAGCTCCAAATTTGCAATCAAAACTAATTTTCTGAGCTTTGTTTTTGCATATTTATTTTCCCAAAGCTTTCGTTGTTAGAGATCCATTCAATTTTTCCATATTTGGAAAACAATATATTTACAAGCATCAATGGGAAGCTCAAATTTCTTTTTATTTTATTTATTGAATTGGATTTTGATTGCAGGGTTGGTTTTTCCCAGATTTTCTAATTCTTATTTTAGTATGCAATTTGATTTATTTTTGTTTTGGTTTTGAATGGTTTCTAGCAGGAGATATGTTGAATGGGATTAAGGGCAACATATTGGGAGCAATGAGAAGGGACCAACAAGAAAGAACATGGAGGATTGGCAACATCAACTTCAACAATTCTCCTTTTTTATTTTTCATTTTTTTAATTAATAATAGTCTTGAGAAGGAGGAAGGGGTGCCTCTTCTCTACAACTAGGGGATCTTGAAGCGCTTTTGTAAGATATTTTTTTATTTTTAGTGTAGGGAGAATAAAAAAAATCCAAGGTATTTGGGGGAATCTTTGTGATTTTTCTTGTTGGACATCTTCACTTTTGTAAGGGACAGAAAGTTGAGTTGCAAAGAGATATAGAATTTTTGAGCTTTTAAAGAGAATATTGTTTTGCACTACTGAAAAAAATTTCTCCAAGGAGCTGAAGCTGCCCATGGAATGCAAATTTTTTAATGAAGTTCTGGTATGATTTTAATAAATTTTCATTTCAATGCACCCTTGCTTGGTTTGTAAGTTAATCTAATATTGTTGGAATTTCTCTAATTGATTTTAATTCTTGTTCTAAATAGTGTATTGCATTTTGATATTGAAAATTATTGTTGTATCAATTGTTTTATTCTGTTGAATTTATGTAAGAGCTATCTCTGAGGAGTAGAACAAAATTAGAATTAATTTGGATTGTAAGTTAATCTGCTATTGTTGGAATTTCTCTAATTGATTTTAATTCTTGTTATAAATAGTGTATTGTGTAGAAATTATACAACATGCATGTATATATTGGATTCACCCGATCTAACAAAGTACTAAAGTTAAATACTAAATTGCTTCTACAAATATTTTTTGGAATTAAAAACATAATCGCTAATCACATGAAGTAAAGAAGAATCAAATCAAACACAACACAGATAATTTCTTGGGGAAAGCTTGTAGCTCAAAACCCCACTATCTTCTACTATATATTCAACATGGATCATGAAATAATTACATACAAAACTCTTCTAACAAGGGCCCTCCAGTACTCAGCTAATTGTATAACAATGTCATACAAAAAATGACCAATACTTAGCCAATTTATTGCCTCCAGACACCTTTCCTTGCTTGCATAATCCCTGATGAATGCAATCCATCAAAGATAGGAATTATGGCCTTCCTTGACTTTGCAAGTATCATGGGCACCCGAATGGGTGTTTGGTTGCATGGGTACAACCCAATAATCCTACAATTGATATTCAACTTCCCTTTCACCTAGATCTCAACTGGGTCTCCACTGGATTTGACATGCATGCAGCTAATAATAGTAAATCCTCAGTTGCATGTGAGATCACTAATTGTGAATTAATTAATATTTAATTCAATTGATCTCTCACTAGTTTATCAAGCAGTTACAACTAGCACAACTAAGTTTAACTCACTTAACTGAGTTAAATTGATTACAACCTGCATTAACTAATGCACCACTGCACTTCGAACTCTGTTACAACTAGAATTACTTTGCATGCCTCACCAACTACCTATAACTAGAAATCCAATAGCTAACTGAGTTTATCACTCTCAGTTAAAAATTACAAGTTATCATTGAGAATAGATTATAGTTTATTGTCCATCTTAATTAAGGGATAACTAAAATAGACATGCACCAAAAATAACACTATGGGCCCCACCCTAGTGTAGGTGCTTAATGCACTAGGCATGGGTGCTGAAATTTTCTTGTTGAATCTCAACACTCCCTCTCAACAAGAAAGGGTTTATCCTTCACCCCGATCCTGTCTCTATGGTATTCAAATTTTCTCCTAGTGAGCACCTTCGTCAGAATATCTGCATCCTGATCCTCCGTGGGAATGCACTGAAGAAATATTATTCTCCTCTGCACACAATCTCTGAGATGATGGTACCATATATCTATATGCTTGGACCTATCATGAAACACATGATTAATCAAGAGTTTAATTCAACTCTAGTTATCATAATGAATCACTGTCGTATCCATCTGAGAACCAAACAAACCAACCAAGATCTTTCTCATCCAGATAGCCTCACATGTAGCTTGACTTGCTGCCATGTATTTTGCTTCCACTGAACTGAGTGCCACAGATCATTGTTTCCTGCTGTACTGGGAATCTGTTTTCAATCCTATGCTAAAGATCCCTCATGATGTGCTCTTTCTGTTTGATGGACTGCCTACCCAATCTACATCCGTGAAGCCTTAAAGCTTCACTGCCTCTGTCTGTCTGTACCATAGACCATACTCTGATGTGCCCCTCAGGCATCTCAAGACATGCTTCCTTGCCTTCCAAAAGAGCTTGGTAGGCTTAACCATAGCTCGAATCAGATGCTTAACTGCGTAGCAAATGTCTGGTCTGGTGTTCAATAGATACATCATTGAACCAACTAACTACTTGTAGACAATAGCATCCACTACCTCTCCAGAAGTAGCATCCTCTTTCCTCTAATTTCCTGGAAGAGGAGTATCCATGGGTTTGCAGCGCTCCATGTGAAACTTACCCAGTATCTTCTTTGCATACTTTCCTTGAGACACAAAAATTTCACCATCCCACTGCCATATTTCCAATCCAAGGAAATAATGAAGGAGTCCCATGTCCTTCATTTCGAACTCCCTTGCAATATCTTCCTTTCATGAGTGTATCAACTTCTCATCACTATTCAAAATTAGATCATCAACATAAAGAAAAATAATCAATACTTACCCTCAATCACAATCTGATACAGGTTTTTATCTGCTTCACTTTTGGTGAAGCCCAATCCGGTGAAATAGATGTCTATCCGAGTGCACCAAGCATGGGGGTGCTTGCTTCAGCCAATACAATGCTCTCTTGAGTCGACACACATGCGGCTCACTGTTGAAGATCTCAAAACCTTTAGGCTGCTCTATGTACACCTTTCCCTCAATGATCCCATTAAGAAACATAGTTTTCACATCCACTGATGAATGTGCTAGCCCATCTGCGTAGAGAGTGCAAGGATGGATCTTATGGAAGAGTACCTTGCAACAGGTGTAAAAGTCTCATCATAATCGATCCCTTCGATATGTGAGAATCCCTGGGCCACAAATATGGCCTTGTGTTTCTCCACACTCCTATCAGCAACTTGTTTTACCTTGTAGATCCATCTCGATCCAACCACTCATTTGTCAATCGGTATTGGGACTATCTCCCATGCACTGTTCCTGACAATGGAGTCATACTCCTCCACCATTGCATCAACCCAAGTTGGTTTCTGTACTGCTTCCTGAAAGGAATATGGTTCAGTCACAATAAATTTTTCATAAGAGCCATGTATCTAGTAAATCGGTCAGGAAACTCTCTTTATCTTTGGTGTGAAGTAGGAGCTCCTACATTCTCTGCAACATCAAGTCTCAATCTATCAGCTTCCGTGGTGCGCCTTCTACCATTTCTGATGGATGGATCTGCATGTGTATTTTCCTCCACTCCGTGAACCTCCTCATGTGGCTGATCCACATATTGAGGCTCATCCTTGGGAACCAACAATTTCTCCTCTGCATGCAAGTCCAACTCCCTCTCAAGGGACAACCGCATGGCTTTCTCCTCATTAAATTTTATATCCCGCCACACAAAAGTCATTCTACTGTTTGGAAAATACACACGATAATCATGGGGAGTTTCAGTGTACCCCACAAAAATTTCGATATCAGTTGTCGGTTCCAGCTTCTTCTTGGCGTCCTTTTTCATATGCACATAAACAAATGAGCCAAAAATGTTAAAGTGTGAAACATTAGGTTTGTTATCAATGAAAGCCTCTTCAGGTGTACTCATGCCAAGTATCCTATGAGGACAATGATTTTTCACAAATACCACAGTCTTGCATGCTTCCATCCACAGATGCATCGGTAGGCCTTGATCACGCAACATCACTCTTGCTGCACCTACAATCGTTATGTTCTTTCTTTCCACAACCCGATTATGTTGTGGGTTATGAGGCACTATAAATTCTCTTCGAATTCATTCTTTTCTATAGAAGTTCTTGAACTCATTAGAGATGTGTTCTCCACCATTATCGCTCTTAAGAGACTTCACTTGCTTCCTCGACTCTTCCTCCACCAGTTCCTTAAACTCAAGAAACTTAGAGAATTTCTAATATTTCTTTTGCATGAAGAAGATCCAGCACTTACGAGAAAAGTCATCAACAAATATTACATATTACTTATGTTTTGTTGTTTTAGCAACAAAGAAAGGACCACACATGTATGTGTGAACTATCTCAAGGATCCCTGAAGCTTGGTTCTCCTTCTCATGAAAGGTGGCCTTTACATATTTTCCCATAGTACATCCCTTGCATGTGTCTGACTGTGCAAGTGTACCCTTGGGAAGACCAGTAGAAATCTACTACATGACTTTCAAGGCAACATGGTGAATATGTCCCAATCTCCTGTGCCATAATTTGCCCTCATCCCGGCTCACCACTTGATCTGCCTTGTCCATCATTTATGCGAAGCCATATACCTCCAACTTGTAGATATTCTTAACTCGAATCCCTATCCTCTTGGCTTGTCCTGTTGTTTTATGTCGCAGGAAAGTTTTTCCTTCACTAAAAACAACATCATAGCCTCTATCCTCCAACATTGCGACTGAGACTAAATTTTTCTTCAAACCTGGTACATGCATTACATATTTTAATTGAAAGGGTTTACTTGACTACCTCTAGAAGGTAATGGTACCAATCCCGGTAGCACTGTACCACCCGTTATCGCCCATTTCAATATGCATCTAGAGATCCTTCTCCTCCAAGTCACTGAAAATTTCCTTGTCTCCCATCATGTGAAATGAAGTGCCACTATCCAAATACCACATAGATCCCAATGCACTTGACACCATGAATGCGATCAATGAGAAATCAAGATCAAATTTCAAAGCCAAAGCCTCACTAGTTTTAGATCCTCCAGCCTTCTTGTTCTTATTCTTTTGTGGATAGTTAGTAGCAAAATTCCCATGCTCATGACAGTGAAAACACTTTACCCTGGACATGTCCTGCTTCTTGCCATTCTTAGAATTGAATTTGGAATGAAATTTCTTCCCCTTCCCATTCTTTGCCTTGGCAGCCAAAGAAAAATCCTCTTCATCTTCATTCTTATATGAAGATCCATCTCTGGCATTTTGTCTGAACTCTTCCTACACCAAATCCGACCACAGTCGTTCCCAATCTAGAAATTTTTCCCTTTCATTGAAAGAGTCTTGATAACTGTGCCAACTCTTGGGAAGTCCTAGGAGAGCCAAAATCACCAAATCATCATCAACGAATATTATACCAACGCTCCCCAGTTCATCCTGACATTGGAAAAACTTTGTTATATATTTTGGTATGGAGTCGCCCTTCTCCATATTGATTTTCTTGAGTTTATCTTTGAGCACCAATTTCCTATGGTCCTTGCTACTCTGGAATAGATCCGTCAAAGCCTTCCACATTGCATATGGTATGGATTTCCCATGGAGGCTTGAGACAATGTGGTCTCATACTCCCTCCAACAGGATCCTCCTTTCCTTTGCCACTTTCCTTTTCCATGCATCAATATTTGCAACATCTGCCACAACGGGTTTAGGAACATCATTGTTAATGAATTCCTTCAATCCATTGTCTTCAAGTACTGCCTCCATCCCGTCCTTCCAAGAAATATAGTTTGAGCTACCCTCGAGTGCATACTCCAACCTTAAGCCATTGAAATCCATTTCGATCCTGAATCAGCTATAGCACTAGGAAAGTCTTTCTGCAAATTTGAATTCTATCTAGTCACAAACTCAGCACCTACTTCACTTTTGCAATTTCCTGTGCTCTCACACCATGTAGAAATTATACAACATGCATGTAGATCCTGGATTCACCCGATCTAACAATGTACTAAAGTTAAATATTGAACCGCTTCTACAAATATTTTGCGGAATTAAAAACACTCTCACTAATCACATGAAGTAAAAAAGAATCAAATCAAACACAACACAGATAATTTCCCAGGGAAAGCTTGCTACTCAGAAACCCACTATCTTCTGTTGTATATTCAACATGGATCATGAAACAATTACATACAAAAATATTCTCACAAGAGCCCTCCAGTACTCAACTAATTTTCTCACAGTTTCATACAAAAACTGACCAATACTTAGCCAATTTACTGCCTCCAGACAACCTACCTTGCTTGCGCAATCCCTAACGAATGCAATACCTAAAAGATAGGAATTATGGCCTTCCTTGACTATGAAAATATCGTGGGCACTCCAATGGGTGTTTGGTTGCATAGGTGCAACCAATAATCCTACAACTAATACTCAACCTCCCTTTCACCTAGATATCAACTGGGTCTCCACTGGATCTGACATGCATGCAGCTAATAATAGTAAATCATCAATTGCATGTGAGAACACTGATTGTGAATTAATTAATATTTAATTCACTTGATCTCTCACTAGTGTGTCAAGCAGTTACAACTAGCACAACTGAGTTTAACTCACTTAACTGAGTTAAACTGATTACAACCTACATTAACTAATGCACCACTGCACTTCAAACTCTGTTACAACTATAATTACTCTGCATGCCTCACCAACTAACTCTAACTCGAAATCCACTATCTAACTGCGTTTATCACTCTAAGTTAACATTTACAAGTTATCATTGAGAGTATATTACAATTTATTGTCCATCTTAATTAAGGGATAACTAAAATAGACATGCACCAAAAATAGCATTGTGGGCCCCACCCTAGTGTAGGTGCTTAATGCACTAGGCATGGGTGCTGAAATTTTCTTGTTTAATCTCAATATATTGCATTTTGATATTGAAAATTATTTTTGTATCAATTGTTTTATTCTATTAAATTTATGTAAGAGCTATCTCTGAGGAGTAGAGAAAAATTAGAATTAATGCAAATTCATTGTAATAAAAATGTATTGAGTAATAATTATTTGTTGTTTAAATACATTCCCATTTTGTTTTCTCTTTCATTAATTGGATGAAATACTTAATTAATGAAAAACAAATAATTAATTCATTTGTTTTATTGTATTCAGGAATGTATTTCTATTTTTCTTTGATAACTATTTATTTAAGCGAGTTTAATTTGTATAAACCAAATTGATAAATTCCAAAACACAATTTGTTTTTCGTATTGCGATTTAATAATATTTTCTATATTCAATCATAATACAAACAACCCTCTTTCCCTAGGTAGTTAGGTTATTTTCTCTCGAATTGAGAGAAGGATATCCTTTTCCAATTTGAGATAGGATTAGGTTCTTTTCCTGCATCTTAGAATAATTCTGCATATAGAATTAATCACTGCATATGTAGAAGTCCCCTTACATAGGGGAAAAATTTAATGTGGCTTAGTTGAGCCCTTAAGTCAACTTAAGGATTTTCTTGCTTGCATGTGCCGCTACAAGAGGGAAGATATGATTTCTCTCTTTCTATTGGAAAGTAACATACAAATCACAAGCCAAAAAAGAGAGAGAGGGTAACTTGACCAAATTGAACCAGTCAGAACCACCAAATGAAAATGATAATGGCTTAGTTGGGGCCTTAACTAGGTGTTTTCCCTTACATGTTGATGAGGTCATTTTTGGCCATCAACAATAGGACACTGACACGATATTTCTAATACAATATTCCTCCCATGATAGAGTTCTTAATTCATTTCAATTTCAAGGATGTGCATTTGTCTTTAGGCATCTCTGAAGGGCATTGTAAACTCAATAGGAAAACAATATGTCCTAGTACGAGCTATAATTCTGGAACATGTCAAGAATTTCTAAAGGGACTTCTTGCATTCTCACTTCATTCAGTGGGAAAAATTACTGTGCATTCTCTTGTATCAAAGTGGTGCAAATAAACCCATATTTACACTTTTCCAATACCACATAGTTTTCTTCAGTAAGTAGCCTATCCAATCCTTGACCATTCACCAAATTTGTGGGGTTGATCTCCATATCATAATATTGGAGCTCGGCTATACACTTTCCCCATCTGTCATCACTGTCAAGAAAAGTGAGGATCTCCTTTATTGTTGTTGATGGTATATATGCAGTCACCTATGAATGCAATACATATTCCCCGAATTCCTCAAAATATGTTACCATAACATATTCTTGTTTCTCCAAAATGATATATTTCATCTCTACATCTCTATGTGTGTGGCTAAAAAAGGATATAGGTTGCTTGTATCCTTCTTTATTTTTCTATAGGAGGAAAAAAATTATTGTATGCTCCGATGCAAAAGAGAAAATATAAAATTATTTTAATAAATCTAGACTTGTCAAGACCAGATCATCCATAATATCTTTCTTGATCCATTCAAAAGATGAGTAGGCTTCTAGTTTCCACCTCATATCACTATCCTTTTTTAGCATCTCAGTTACATACGTGAGGAGTCTTGTGGAATTTGCAATGAATATGTGTAGAAATTTTATCTTACTTAAAAATGACTGAACTTCCTTTTTGTTTCTGGGTAATATTATCTTTGATATGGCCTCTATCCTTTTTGGATCAATCTTGTTTTTGTCTTTGGATACTATATTCCCTAACAACTTCCTTTCTTCCAAAGCAAAGAATAATTTCTTGGGATAATTTAGAGAAAGGCCATTTTTTTTTCACTTGAGGAACACTTGTCTCAAATTATCTAAATGTTCTTCATCTGATTTATAAAAAACATTCATGTCATCCAAATAGATTTAACTATGAATTTGTGTCTCTCTCCTAGACAGGTGATATTCATGGCCCTTTGGAATGTTTCCCTTGCATTCATCAAACCAAATGGAATTTTACATAAAAATTCCCCATGATGTGGTCAAAGTGGTATTTTTCTTGTCTTCTTCATGAATGGAAATATGATTATATCCAAAAAGCTTGTCCATCATGGATATCTTAGATGCTCCTACTTTCTACAATAGATGCTTGATCTTCAGAAGTGGGTAATTATCTTTTAGTGACCACCTCTTTAAATTCCTGAAATCTACACTTAACCTTACGTCTTCATTCTTTTTCCATACAGGGATTAGGTTGGCTAGCCACTCGAGTATATCAAAGGTACAATTATTTTTCCATCCAACAATTTTCTGATATCTTTCTTTATTGTCGGAAACAAAATAGGATTAAATATTATGAGCTTCTGCACAAAAGGCTTAAAAATTTCTTTCAAGGGTATTATATATTGTATTATAAAAGTTTCATATGTTTTTAAAATCGTCTTAACTCCGTGAAAATATATGTTTAAATTGCTGAAACAATTATAAGTACCTCTTCTTGCATGATGTCTCCAGGTATTTGGCTAGATTGACTCTTTGAGGATTCGTCTCTATGCCAAGGTTGTGTTCTTCAACGTTTCCACCTACTAGGTAGAAAGTAGGCTTGGTGGATATATCGTTATGATCAAAGATCTTATCCAATGGGACTAGCCCCTTTGGGATAAATTTATTCTTTAGTTTTATCACTTTGTGGCCCCCAATTTTGGCTTAGGAAGCCCAGATTCCCCTTCTGTGATTCTATTTCCTACTGATCCATTTCAAGGGCTTGGTACTCATGATCTATGTTGATGGTTGAAAATTATTCCAGCAATTCCAAGAACCTTTTTAATTTCTAATAATATTCAAACACTTTCCAATGTTTGATGTTGTCAGGGACTCAAGGTATGCATCTCATCTCAACTTCATACTTCAATTTTGGTTCTTGAGGTGGCTTAAAATTACTAGCAGTTGTTTCCAACACATCTACTTGCTGGTTGTCTTCCCAGTGAACATATGTAATGTTAAATGCATCAGAATAATTTTTAATAATATTCCATACAATATTTCAATAATACCACATCAATGGGTGTTTAGTTGTGTACATGTTCCTTATTTGTAATACTATTAGTTCAGAATCATCGAGTAATGCTATTTTTTTACTCCCATTTTCTTTGTTGTCTCCAAACCTAGAATTAGTGCCTCATATTTTTCAACATTGTTCATGGTGTCAACCTCTATATTAAATGACAGAGCGATGTTTTGGAATTTTAGGGGTATTAAGCTCACTCTAACTCTTGCCCTTATCTAGAGCATGCTCCATCAAAGTAAAATTTCCAAATTGAATGTGGATCCTAAGACTACTTGATGTCATCAAGGGGTTGGTCTACTTCTTCCATCATCTCAGGGTTCGAGAATAGGTTGTAATAGCCCATGGATTCCTCTATGAAATATCCATGTTTATTCTTAGAAATTTTAGCCTCACTTACAATAAATAGGAGTTTAGCTTTTTTTTTACAATATCCTCTCCTAACTTCCAAGAAAAGGTATGGTTGCATAGGATAAATCCATCTACAAAGTTCCACCTAATTTTCTGATACAAGATTTGGAAACTAAGATGCCATAGGTAATTGGGATTTAAACTACCACAATGTCCATGACTACTCTATTATTGGGAATTTTGGTGAAAGACATCACTAAGTATCTAACGAGACCTAAACATTTGACCCTTTTGGAATCAAAATAATAAAGGTCATGGTAAGGGTTGGTGATTTCTAATCCCAACTCCAACATAACTGATATGGGCATGAGATTATGGGATGCCCCTTAGTCTAACATGAAATTTTGAAAATGTTTATTATGAATGTTGAGAGTGATATAGAAAGGAGGAATTCCATCTTAATGCTCCTCTACATGTGGGCCACATACCATAGTAGGAGGATCTTCCTGAATGTTCAAAGTATCATTATGAGAAGCTAGTTCAACAAGGTTCATTAACTTTTGTATGTGAGACTGATAAGTCAGATTCTAAGCTAGTTCCAACAAAGGTATTGGGATATTTATCTTAATCATCTCTTATTCTGGGCTAAACAAAGAGACTGTGTTTTTTTCACTCTCTTTAGATGGTTGAATTTGTGGTTGAAATGGTAATGGATCTCGAGGTTTTTTTGCTACTTGATTCAAGTCAGGATTGGAAATATGACTAGTCTTATTGCTCCAATGTGAGGTTCCTTGTTGTTGGAAAATCAGGATGCGTTAAAATTAACTTAGATTTTCCTTTCATAGTAATTGCTTGTGAAATATGTTAGCTTATTTTATTAATATTTATCTTGATATTTTCACCAAAAAATTACCATAACATGTACATGAATATCACAGAAACAAAAATAATACGAGATATAGGCTCCAAGCCACGACAAAACCCCTTCAAGGGGAAAACCCATAAACTTTTCTTCTTATAGAATTTGATCAAATGAGATATACAAGACCCACAACCATAAAAATTTCCACCTCTAGATGCCAAGTCAAACCTTCCTTTTATTTATCAGATTCATCAGGAAGAGACAAAAAAAAGAAGAGATGTACCAAGGAAGATCTTCCAAAAACTCTAACTCAAGAAGGAATCCTTTCTTTTACACTTCATCCCTTCACTTCGTTTCTGCCCTTCTATGCGATATTTCAGACCACAATTTATCAAGTTTGTGTCTCCAAATGAGCTCAATCATCCCCTTATTTATACAGTTTAGAGGGGGTGCGAATAGACATGACCATTAGTGTAACAAACCTAGTGAAAAATACATGTAAAAATATATAAGACCATGGTTGATGGGACATGTATTCCAAGATGAATGGTGGGAAAAAAATCCTAGCGGGTGTTCATTTCAGTTATTATGGCTAAAGGAAATTGGAAAATGCAATAGCAAAGGGTTTGGAAAGGAAAAATAACATTTTAAATTTGGGACATTTATTAATGAAGTAATCGAAATTAGGAGAAAATGGAGATGAAAGGTCACAGGTTGCAGGTGAGGAGGAAAATTAAGGGAAATAATGGAAAATGAAGAAAATAGAGGCCTCATCTATGAAAAGGTTTTTAAGGACCAGTTGGAAATTTTTTTGGCTCAAACCTTTTGCGAGTTCAATATTTGGAGCTATCTCATTATTCTTTCTCTCACTCTCTCTCACTCTCTCTCTCTCTTACAGTTTTCTTGGAGCACTTTGGCATTGGATAAAGAAAGGTAAAGAAAGCAAGAAGAAGGAAGGATCAAGCAAGGAAGAGCAGGATCAAGCTACAACAAGATTATTTGTAATTATTGATTTACATGTGTGAATTTATTGCTAGATATGGCATGCATAGTATTGCATGTGGTTCTTTTCTGTCTTGGCATGGTTTTTTCCAAGTTTGACAATTTTTTTAATCTAGCCTTTCCATTTCTAGATAACCTTAATGAGATGAGTTATCATACTTCGACAGTTGAGCTGGATTGCTGAATTGGATTCAAAGCCAAGTGAGGTGGATCTCTAAATTGATATAACACATGGCCTAGTAACCCCTGAACCAGACTATGGGTTCCGGTAAATTTGGATAGTGTGTTGCCTCAGTGGGACTAGGAATCCTTTCCTATGAATGGCAGGATATATGGTAAAGCCCAAAGGTTGTTTGCCTCGGTTTAGGGCCTAGTGATCCGAGATTGATTGTGGTAAAGACTCAGAGGTGGTTTCTCTCTATTTTGGCCTAGTAGTCCTGGGATGGTATGTAGAGTAAAGCTTTGACAGTATGTATCAGTTTAGGGCCTAGTGATCCCTGATTCAGACTGTGGATTGCGGTAAATAATGAGAGACTAGGAGGCACTAAAATTCCTCATGTTGTAAGAGGAGAACTTTGATAGCATTCATGATTGTTTGGCTCTTTTTGGTTGGTTGTTAGTCCCACATTCATGCTTGGAATATGGCACAGGGGTGATTGACTGAAGAGATATTTGGCTTAGCCAATCTATGGTTGGGTGGAACGTGGTAGTCCCATCTCTGGTTGGTTTCTACGTTCATTAATGAGCAGTGCATTCCATTGATATTTGGTATGAAAATGTACTGGTTTCTATGTGGATTATATTGCTATTGTATCCATGGTATTTATGTTGTTGTTATGCTAGTTATAAGCATGTATTTTATCAATGATGATGTATGGCTCTATCCATGTTTTTACTTGTAAATGAATGCATAATGTATATATGGTCAAATAGATTGTATTGCAGCTAGTGATGTAAGGGATAAATGCTTCTTGGCGATTGTTATATAAGTATGAGACCGTATGCTTAAATATGTTGTTTACACCTGTAGATTCAATGTTTGTGACATGTTTGACAAATTTCATGTCATGGCTAGGAGGGGTCCAGATGAGTTCTTGTTGATGTGATTGCTTTCATACCATTTTCCTATTGTTATTTAACATCCCTTAAGTTTTCATGAAGTTCTAAGCAGTGACCTAGGCTATGGGCCTAAAAAGGTGGCTCAAATCCCGAAGCCTCACGCACATAAATGTGCATTTGAGGCCATAGACGTTGACATAGAGTGTTGTGCCTATAGCTATAGCCTTCCAGCCCCTGAAATGCAATGTTATGCTTGTGGCTATGGCTCAAAAGGGGTCAAAATTTCAGTGTGACCCTGGGGCAAGAGGCCTGACTGGTTGGGTTACCTCCTGGGGGTGTTTTGGTTGTTGTACAAGGTCTCTAGGTTGTGTTTTCCATCAATTTCACTTTCTTAAGGTCACATAGGAGGTTGAATCTCATTATAGTACCTTCGTGTCGCATGTTTACCCTAGTTTTCCGGTTACTTAGGCAGATGTGGGAAGGGGGTGTTACAGAGTGGTATCAGAGCATGCTTGCACTCTCCTTGGGTGGTGTTCGGTTTTTTTTCTCTTGGTGTCATATATGATACCACAATGTGGTATGAGAGCATGGTTTCAATCTCCTTGTGTGGTGTTTGGTTTTTGTTCTCTTGATGCCATATTTGATACCACAGAGTGGTATCAGAGCATGGTTTCACTCTTCTTGGGTGGTGTTTGGTTTCTATTCTATTTGTGTGATATATGATACCACATATTGGTATTAGAGCATGGTTTCAGTCTCCTTGGGCAGTGGATGGTTCTCATTCTCTTTGGTTCATATTTGATACCACAGAGTGGTACCATAGCATGGTTCAACCCGCAGACTAGATGGGAAATGTGTTGATCATGCATTTCTGTTGGTTGCATATGTGTTTAGTATGATTTTGGTCTATAAGTGCTTGTTGCATCCATGTTGTGTTGGCCATGGTGGTAGTGGTGGCACCATGGAAGTGCTGATGGTGTTGTTTTCAACATGTTTTCACGAGTGTATGAATGGTTATGTGTTGCTCATGCTTATGTATTGTTCGTGCACACATGCTTACATATTGCTACATATTGTACATTCATTGCTTGTTTATGTTATGTCACATATTTTTCATGCTTGTGTGTTTTCCAGGGAAACTTTTAGGGGCTAATATTCGTAGGTGGGCTAATTTTCCATGCGTTTTCCAAAAAAAAGATTCACCAATTTCCATATATTTGAAAATTGATTTGCCCAATTTTTTAATACAAAATTATTTTACCCTAAAAATAACCAAAATTTTATATGTATTAATATAAAATAATTAAAATATAATTAAAATTTTACAATTGACATATTGGGTAATAGTAAGATTCACCGAGGTTTCTAAACTTTAAGATAAACATCCATCCTTAAATTTTTCCCTTGTTTTGTCCATGTATGCTTTCTTATGTGATGCTATATGTGGGACATGCATTGGTCATTCATGACTGGTTATACATGTCAAGTGGGTGCATATGGTTAAGTTTGCATTGGTATGGTCAAAGGTTGTTGTGCATAAGGTCATTGTATTCAATTAGGTCATCATGATGATATTGGTATGTTATGATGCTAATGTGTTGATAAGTGTTGAGGAGGTAAATCCCCTCTGCGGACAGAGGCGATCCCTACTAGCCCAGCAGGGGTCTAGCAACAATCAAACAATGCTATGACGCAGGTTCCTAGTTACGAATGAAAAAGCTGGAGATAGAAGCCTACCTGGATTCCAACGCTAGGATCTGAAGAAGAAGCGTCCCCGTTCCTCAGCCTTGGCAGATCACAATCCCTCCACGATCTCCGCGGATGAACACCTGCACATGGAAGAAACGAACAGATACAAGCATAGAAACCAGCATACGTAACTAAACATCAGTCAGAAAGGACATTACTCGCATTAACATGATGGAAAACGGAGTGGAACCATAATCATAATCATCTATTAAATAACCAGCGAAGAAAGATTACAACCAAGTTCTGACGTCACGGTCTCCTTCGGACGGGTTTCCAGTCGTCCACGTCTCGCAAAGCTTGCCAAGGAAAGGGAAAACCTCTCCAGAGTCTCGTGACAATGGTCTCCTTACTTGAGTTAGCCTTAAGGGAAAGAGAGGGTGCTTTACAACACAAAGGCTCTTGGGAATATGGAGATTCAGAGCTTAGGCACTTCAAGACTAGCTTGCCATGGATTTGAGCAAGCTTTTATAGATGGGGAAGGAGGAGTTGGGATCCCTATTATTATGGGATTGGCCCTATCAACAAGGAAGGTTCCATGGGAGGTGGCAAAACCACTTCCCTCCATAGAACTCCCGCAGCCAAACCTCCCAACTCAAGATAGGCAATGGTTTGTGAGTTTGTTAGAACTCAACTTCCGCCATCCATATTTAAAAAACAACTCCCAAAATGGGTGGCGCGACTACGTCTCTATTACAGAGCGCCAGGTGGCGCGAACTCTTTGCATTAATTTCCCCATTGGCGCGAGTAATGAACTGCCTGCCCGCGCCAATGCCAAAAGGGATGTTTTTCATGACTTTTGCAAGGAGATGTCTCAAGGGTAAATAAAGCTCATGTTCAGAGGGATGCATTGATGATGTTTTCAAGGCATGAAAATGTTCACAGGTCACAGAATGGGTCCTCCATTGTGCGGGATGGGGAATGGTAAGGACGGTGACAAATTACTGTGTAACAGATGCCCCCTAAAGCATGAGGCCCGAGAGGGAGAGGGGTGAAATGCTTTACGAGAACATGTTCAACTGAAGGCCCACCGTCGGAAAACCTGCGCAGAAAGATACAACTGATATCTCAAGTACATGATATATATGTGGTATGGACGCAGCCATCCGAAACAGAGCATGTTATAATCCGGATCCAGGGTATGGGCGCAGCCATCCATCTAAGATCAAATAAATAGACTCAGGTATGGTCGCAGCCATCCAATCAGTGAGTCATGTACATAATGATAATAATCCACAATCGCAGCCTGGATTACAACAGACACAATCCAGGGTCTTGCGCTCCATCTCGACCCAACAAAGTAAAAGTCCAAGCATGTGAATATGTGAGCTGAAGTCGAACATGCAAGAACATCGTCTGATTACCAGCCAATGATGAAAGCTGTTAACAGACGCGAGAGAAACCACCAATAATGACAATGGTCCTCAAGGTACTACAGGTACAATCTACGGCGTGCGAATAAACGAGCTGACGTCGAACACCCGCAGAATCACTCGATCGGAGGCCAATGATGTAAACCTCACGTCGAATGCGACGAACCTGCCATTGAGGCATGCAGGCTCCAAGGTACCATCAGGAGTCTCTAGACCAACTTCCTGGATAATGAGTTGAAGTCGACAGGAAGTGACCTTGATCGAAGGTGGGCCATAATGATTCCCACATCATCGACACGAGACAGAGGAACATAATGTTTTTTTGTGAATCAGGACCATATAAGAAACAGAGGAAGGTTGCTATTTGCAGAGGCCAACTTCTCTTGAACACATGAACGGCACGACAATGGACTTGGCAGTATTTGACATCAACGGATCATAGGTCATGGTGACGAGGCAGTGAACAGATGAGAGGTCAAAAGAGATTACCCAAACCCATGGAGGCAAAGTGAAGCAACGAGATGAGATGTCCCCAACCCGACACGAATGCAGACAAGTGCCATGTTCAAGAGCGACATACCGCCGACGACAACGACGATGGTTCCATTTTTCCCCCACCATTTCTGGCGAGTACCCCAATTATTTTTGATAACAAGCTTGAAGGGGATAGCATATGCTTGTGATATAAGTCCGCCCTTCGGGCGAATCCATCCTAGTGCATTTAACGAGTCCCAGGAAGGAGAAACTCGGAGAACGTCATTTCGACGAAATCCAATGTCATCAGGGTTTAACGAGTCTGACAAAGGAAGAACTCGGCGTCTTTTCATGTTTAGAGAGTTTGAAAAGACAGCTGAAAAGAAAACTCCACAAGTCCCTTTTCGTAAATAGTTCCCCAGATCCGAAAAGGTAGAAAACAATATCCGGGAAAACCTCCTAGTCGCGATAGGCTAGGGTATTCCTTTTCGTAATCAATCCATCCCAGCCCGAAAAAGGGTTAAACTTATACTGGGTGGATGTCGATTCGTGTCCATTTTAACGAGATCGAAACGACAAGGGCCTCGGCGATCTTTTCATATTTAGAGAGTCGGAAAAGAGCTGAAAGATGACTCCAGAGTGACTTTTTCGTGTATTTACCGAGTCCGAAAAAGTATAAAATACAACTCGTTTCCATCTTTTAAGTCGCAAAAACCTGCTGCTGCACATACCAAGCAAGCGTAAAATCCATTTTCGACATAACATATGCAAATATTCGATAAAAATAACTTTTAAAACTCATTTAACGTCGAAAAAGTTATAAATATGTCTAATTGGTAAAAATGAAATTACTTTTTACTATTTACCTTGTGGAAAGCAACAGTGGTCCTTTTGGAGCAGAAACTTCTGACGGTGATTGCGACCAATCCAGGTAACCATTCAGCTTCTCGTCTGTCACAGGTAAGAGGCGCTCTTTTGCTCTTCATTTCCATTCATTTTTTAATGATTTTCCCTTAGAAATCAGCTTTGTGTGGCCATTTTTAAAATTTTAGGGCCGGGCCCATTGGCGCGGGTATCGGGCACGGACCCGCGCCAATGAGCTCTTTTTTGTAAAGGGCTCGCGCCACGTGGCGCGACTGTTCGCAAAACAGCCGCGCCAGCGGCCGAACCTTAAATTTCGCCCAAAATTTCGGTATTTAAACCAAATTACTTGGAATTTGAAGCTCATCAAAGATCTAACCAGGGGTTTTTGACCATGTGAATGCAGATAATCACTCAAAATGGCGATAGAATGGAAGGAGCGAGAGCACGGAGACGAGGATGAATAGGCCATGCAAAGCCAAGCTTGCATGAATGCACTTAGAGACTGCGGATTGAAAAATTTCTTCCTCACGCCATGTTTACGAGCTCAGCCCGAGCTCCTCCAGTATCTAATCAGTATCTGGGATGAAAATGAACAGGTGTTCAGATTACGAGACCAGGTGTTGGAACTGGAGGTCACTGACATTTATTTCATCACTGGATTGTCCCGCAGAGGTCCAATCCCTGTACTGACTGGAAGCAGACCATCCGGGGAAAATATGGAACAGGTAATGGCACGGGTGTGCCGAGGGGCACAAACAGGATCAGGAAGCAAGAAAGTGGATATCCACACCATCCCTGATCTAGCACTGAGAGTAGTTCTCCATACCATTACGTGGGCTGCTGGGTCGCAGGCTTCGCACGAGGCCACGAAGACTCAACTCCTGCTGGCCTCAGAATGCATGGGTCCCTTACTGTTCAACTGGGCAGAAGCAGTGACCATCAACATGAAAAGGCAGCTCACAAGGTGCAAACAGGGGAAACTGAAACAATTCGGTTATGGTTCCATCTTGGTATCGTTCATTCTGGAACGCATACCAATATTCCAGGGCCAAGGGGCCGCAGTGGCGAGTCCGATACCACGAGAGCCACGAATGGCTCGCTGGGCAGCACTGATGCCCAGATCTGGAGGTGGCCAACAGATGTCCTGGAGGCCAGAGTTCTTTAGGTGGCTACGGCGCCACATGATCGTCGTGGAAGATTGGCCCTATTCGGGAACTGACTTTACCGGGGACCCAGATCTCCCACTACCAGAAGGAGATGACTGGGACGAGGAGCTGGGTAAGACCTCATATTTTTGATTTTATGTTTATATGTTTTTTTTGTTAATACACATTTGTCTTAACACAATTATATATGCATGCAGATGTAGGACCTGAGAGACCAGCCGGGATGTCTCCTATCTCCCGGAGGACACAACTCGCCCCTGAGATCCAGGGGGAAGGCACCGGAGGAGAGGAACTGATCCGGAACCTCGAGGGGATTGCCCATGGGATCCCAGACTATGCCCGACTATCAGATGTACCGATGGCATACCAGCGCCACACGGTGGGAGTTCCGAACCGGATCCACCGAATCCTGAGGCGCCTAGTGCGTGCAGTGACGTGCTATCATGAGCACCATGCGGATTAGTCCTTAGGATTTATGCCACACCTATTTTTGAGAGACACAGTGTCTCAGGATGTACTAAGACGATTATGTATATTTTTTGAGTTTTGTGATGCACACTGTGCAAACATTTCGACACACACATATATATATATATACATATGACTATTTTGGATGGATCTTTCTTTACATGTGATGATGTTTTCTATATGTCATGCAAATGTCTAATACAGATGTAATCTAATGTATCAGTTACATAACAAACGACCCAATGCTAAATGTATTCACACAATGTATCTAATCACACATTTCATTTTTACGCAAGCTTAAAAGCACACATGAACACACACATATGCAAACTATGCTTGAAATGAGAAAGACGGGCATGCCCCCCAGCATGATGTCTCAATTCGAGGTGCATGCCCCCCAAGCTTCAGTCCATTGAAAATGGAGTGAAGGTTCAAAACAAAAAGTCGAATTGATCATGCTTGTGTTTCATTATTTTAACGAGGTTGACACACTTAAAAGAACTATCCTCAAACAACTTGTTTCATGTTTTAAGGAGCTTGACACAAATGAAGGAACTATGCTCCGAGATCCTGGTTTCATTTTTTAAAGAGCTTGACCCAGGGAGGAAACCGTGCTCTAACTGACTTACATCAAAATGAACAAGAAGGCGGTGCTTCCAAGAGTTCCACTCCTGATGGAAGGGAAACATCCTGGAAGTCAGGACCCAATGCCCCCAACACATTATGCACAACGGCATCATCACTGAGCACAGGCACGGGGTAAGTAGCCACATAGTTGACCTGCGGTGGGGCAGATACAACAGGTGGATAAAAACCAGGAGGGGGTGATGGCGGACCAGTTGCCACATTAGGACCAAAGAACGACAGCTGATCAATGGTCACGATCCTTCCTTCATGCGGAAAACAGACCACACGAAAGAGGGAGGAGACGAGCGCTCCCATGGCATAGGTGTAATCGCGCCCCAGGAGCAGATTGAAATCCAAGGGGCCTGGAATGACCATCACGTCCATATGGACGGTTTTACCTCCCAAAGTAACCGGTAACCTTGGAAGGATCCCCAACGGTTGACTCGTTCTTCTATTGAATGTCAACAGATTCTGCGTAACGGGCGCAAGCGGCGGCGAACCGAAAGCTTGCCAGGAAGTTGATGACAGAATACTAACAGAGGCACCTTCATCTATAATGGTGCTGGGTACAACCAGACCAAGAGCCTGTACTGTGATCTCGAAAGGCACATAAGACGGAAGGCGAAATCCTGCAAATCGATTCCAGTCAAAGGAAGCGACCAAACTACTCGGAGGGGCTACCATCGACGCGCGAAGGTCTTCCCCTGATGTTACGGTAGAAGAAGCCTCCTCCATGACCTCCATCTCGAAGGCAGGAGGAATATCCTCCGTAGCCTCCATCATGGGAGGCGGAGGAGGGGCTTCTTGAAGTACAGGGACAGGAGAATCTTTCTCCAAGTCTGAAGAATCTGAAGAGATCAGAAGGACATGGGGGGTGTGAGATCCACTCTCGATAGAAAAGACCTGGTGCACTGCGGACGGGGCCAGTTCAACCGATCCGACGACCAATGGTTGGTCAGGGACGGATTCGTGAATTTGAATTTCTGGGGGAGTGGGATCGACCAAGGATGACTCTTGACCAATCATAGGATCAGCTGGCGGAGGACTCAAAGAAAGTCGATTATAACCAGGTGGAAGGCGTGGTGTAGAACCGGCTAGGTTGTCCAAGACTTGCTTGGCTTCATCCATATAAGGACAAAGGTGAATGGCATGGTGCCCTTCACACAACTTACAGGGATTGGTGATCTTACCCTGCTTCTTAGAGTTCTTATCAACAGCAGCTGAAGATGTGCCCCCAACTTGGCTCCCGGAAGTCAAAGGCAACGGTGGGCGGCCGTTGGACCATACTTCGAGCACCTTGGGAATGCCAGGGCAGTCTCGAAGAAGAAGGTCTCCCGTGCACAACAGGCAAGGGAAATTGACTTTCCGTGGAGGGTTGGAAGGTTTATCAAGAGAAGATATCTCGGAGACAGTAGCCGTACATTTAGCCTCTCGCTTATCAGACTTCTTCTTCTTTGTCTTCTTCTTCTTCTTCTTAGCCACCTGGTTACTTGAATCCAGACTTTCACCAGGCGAAGTAGAAGATGAGGACGCAGAAACAGGCGAAGAAGGGGAGAGGTCCACCTTGGGATCAACATGATGTTGTTCCGTCGGAGGAACTGACTGAACAGTAACGGAGTTATTCGGGACAACAGAGGTTGATAACAACCAAACAGGCAACCCAACAGTTAACCCAGGAAGGGACAATGTCGCCATGTAAGGAGCACCAACATTTCCAAAAGGAGGAAAATGACCAGGATTCCCTTCTGAGGGGATTCCTTGGTTGGTGAACTCTGAAAAAGTTGCCATGAAAACTCAAAACCACACACGGGCTGAAAATGAGTCAAGAGCACACGATCAAACGGTCAACAAGCAATATATAAGCGGGCGTGTAATCGTGGGCGATTAATTTTACCACATTGGAAAGTAAGAAATTCTACCGTTTCATATTTTAAGAGTCGAGAAACGATAAAAAGATGACTCTATCTCTTTCAGAGTTGACACAAGCGTGAAAGGACAAACGCTTGACGGTCTTTTCAAGTTTAGGGAGTCAGAAAAGACCAAATGACTGCTCAGGAAAAACTAGGCACAAAGGGTGTACCAAATATCCGTGAACTGCAATATACACCTTGGTTTCAATAATGAAATAGAAATCGACCAAGGACTTTCCGTACGTGCAGGTAGTCTCCCCGAATGCTGTGTTCGGTGTATCACGGGTATAGGGCGGCAGACTCGGCTTCCTGTGGATAAAGGATTGAAAACTTAGAGGGGTCTCCCTTTATATACGCGACGGTACGGGGAGCGCAAGTCCGTACTAGCGATGTCTAAAGCCAACAGGCGAATGACAGCTGCTAGGTTTAACGACGCCGGAACACGTCTCTAGCCTAGACCTTCTAAACATGTTTTGTTAAGTTCCAATGCTGCCTTAGGTTAATTGAATAAATTTTACAGTTGATCTTCAATTAAGTTTCAATTTTCAGGCCCTATCGTATGTAGTGTCTCCTAAATGCAAAGCTATATGCCATAGTGCAACATTTCGTTCGATGAAAACTAGTTAAATAAGAGTTGAGAGCTTTTATACAAACGAAATGAATGGAAGACAAACAATGAGATCTCTAATGCAACTAATGCAATTGAAAACTTTCATTCAAACACTAATCACTAGCGATATGGAAAAGATCACAATTTGCACTAATTAACAAAAGCAAAAGAGATTTTTTTTTTTTTGATTTTCAATGTTTAAGAGCCAATATGCACTAAACAATCTTGAAAACAAACGGAACAACTTGAGAAATGATTTCCAAGAGAGCGAAACAAACAAAATTCACTCAACAATGCAAGCAATCAGATCCCCAAATCGACCAAAGTCTCTTAAAGCAAAGAAAAGACTCAAAAGCTTCCAATGGACCGTGTGATCTATGTCCAAAGCAAGGCCAAACGAATTTCGAATGAAGGAATGAACAATCACCCAAAAAACGCAATAAAACAATCAACGACTACTAAGAGGATGTGGAGAATTAACCAGCAAGTTGACAGGACAATCAAGACACCGAAACTCCCAAGGAGGGCTCGATACACTAAGCCACTAGATGCCCTAGGGCTCAAAACGTGAAATCGGTAGATAGAAGCAAACAACCAAAGGACAGAGGTGAATTTCCAGCCAAACAAGACTCCAACACACCCAGGCAGTCGGAAAATCAAGAAGAAAAACACTGGTCAACTTCAGAGAGCTCAAAAATGAGAAAACTCAAAAAACTTACAGGGGTGGCGCGACTGTAAGTGTGAAACTGGCGCCAGAAAGCAATTGGCGCGGGTTGAACAAAGGCAACATGCGCCAATTGGCGCGACTGTCGGGTTAAAAACCGCGCCAGTCGAGTTTCTCAGCAAAAATTAAAAAACAAGCTACTCCAGAAGCAGACCAATGCAAGCTAATCAAGCCAAGAAGCTAAAACAATGAAAGAATCCAACCCAGAAGGTTCATCAAGCAAGGAAAAACAATCAAAGCGAAACAACATAAACGAGACAATGAAAACCGGACGATCCCCAGCGGAGTCGCCAATTTGTTGAGGAGGTAAATCCCCTCTGCGGACAGAGGCGATCCCTACTAGCCCAGCAGGGGTCTAGCAACAATCAAACAATGCTATGACGCAGGTTCCTAGTTACGAATGAAAAAGCTGGAGATAGAAGCCTACCCTGGATTCCAATGCTAGGATCTGAAGAAGAAGCATCCCCGTTCCTCAGCCTTGGCAGATCACAATCCCTCCACGATCTCCGCGGATGAACACCTGCACACGGGGGAAACGAACGGATACAAGCATAGAAACCAGCATACGTAACTAAACATCAGTCAGAAAGGACATTACTCGCATTAACATGATGGAAAACGGAGTGGAACCATAATCATAATCATCTATTAAATAACCAGCGAAGAGAGATTACAACCAAGTTCTGACGTCGCGGTCTCCTTCGGACGGGTTTCCAGTCGTCCACGTCTCGCAAAACTCGCCAAGGAAAGAAAAAACCTCTCCAGAGTCTCGTGACAATGGTCTCCTTACTTGAGTCAGCCTTAAGGGAAAGAGAGGGTTCTTTACAACACAAAGGCTCTTGGGAATATGGAGATTCAGAGCTTAGGCACTTCAAGACTAGCTTGCCATTGATTTGAGCAAGCTTTTATAGATGGGGAAGGAGGAGTTGGGATCCCTATTATTATTGGATTGGCCCTATCAACAAGGAAGGTTCCATGGGAGGTGGCAAAACCACTTCCCTCCATAGAACTCCCGCAGCCAAACCTCCCAACTCAAGATAGGCAATGGTTTGTGAGTTTTTTAGAACTCAACTTCCGCCATCCATATTTAAAAAACAACTCCCAAAATGGGTGGCGCGACTATGGCTCTATTACAGAGCGCCAGGTGGCGCGACCTCTTTGCATTAATTTCCCCATTGGCGCGAGTAATGAACTGCCTGCTCGCGCCAATGCCAAAAGGGATGTTTTTCATGACTTTTGCAAGGAGATTTCTCAAGGGTAAATAAAGCTCATGTTCAGAGGGATGCATTGATGATGTTTTCAAGGCATGACAATGTTCACAGGTCACAGAATGGGTCCTCCATTGTGCGGGATGGGGAATGGTAAGGACGGTGACAAATTACTGTGTAACAATAAGATAGAGCAGGAGATGTAGACCATCAAAGTGAAGTTGCAGCATTGGACCTCGAGGCAAGAGCATATCATCATAAAAGTTTGGATGTTGGGCATGTGGGTATGTAGGTTAAGGATTGTTATATGAATTATGATTATGAGTATTCCTTTCATTCTATTGATGTTATGGTTACATACATTATATATGCTAGTTGATTAGTGCAGTTGTATGTATATGTGTTATATAGTCATGAATGATAACAAATTGTGGTGGTATGCATTGCCATTATTGTTTTATGTTAGATAACTTATATGTTGTTGATGAGTAGGTCATGGGTTAATTTGTTGTTGTTATATGTGTTAGCGCAAGGAGTCACTCCTTGACTGGAAAAGGAGTAAGCCTTACACATCATAGTTCATTTCAAATTTTAAAGGGTTTTGAGTGGTGGGATGGCTTCTCAAAGAGTTTGAAATTATTTTTTTATTCTTTAAGACTTTCATGCATTTGAAAATTTGTGACAAGTATAAATTGTATGGGTAAATTGGTAGTATAAGGAGCAGAGTGTAACAAATGAAAGGAGATGGATAACTGGTACTTATTCTAGGAAATATTCATATCCTAAATCAATCACACACCTATAATGATGGTTCTTTACACAAACTCTATTTATGAAAAGTAAAAAACATTAAGAAAGTAGATTACATGCATAAAGTATTTCAAAAATACTTTATGAAATCTTCACTAACATGTTCTACAACACATATATGATTTGCAGTAAGCTGGAAAGAAGATAATTTACAATTAAATCCTTTAACAGTTTCTCACTCACACCTTACTAGCTGCTACAACTCATAAATTAGAAAAAATTAACAAAGAGAGAAAACACACCATAAATTAGATAGTTCTTGAGTCACAAAATCCTCAAGCACTAAGTGAAAAAAGGCTTTTATTTATTATATTCAGTCTTTAGGTGGACCAACATCCAACCTAGAAATGGTATTTATAAATGGTATATAAGAAATAGAGGCACCAACTCCATCTCTTCTAAAAACAAGGAAACACTACTCCTAACATACATAGGTTTCATAGGACATTAAAACCATATCCCATCGAAATGTGATTGAAAAGACAGATGTAAATGAAAGAAGAGAAGATAATTTGGAATGAACTGCTAAGTATGCTGACATGTCACCCCTTTTTATGCTGATTTGTCTCCTTATGTCTTTCGTTCTTAAATAAACATGTATCTTCATTTAATATGCCCTCCAACAACCTCATAACCACTTATCACCATCACTTGTTATATCCATTTGGTTGTGAGTCCTTATATTTCCTTAACTAGCTCGGAAACTTTGTTGACAGGTGTCAAAAATCAGTTAAAACAGGCGCTACCAGAAATTCCGGTAAAAAACCTCTAACTGCATGAAAACTGTAACGCTACGAGAATTTCTGGTAGAAATATGTTTCTTTTTCAAAAATGCACAGAAAAAAATGGAAAACATGTGCAGACTTAAATTCTTTGACATCTGAGCTACTGTTCAAAATTGCATTTGATAAGAACAACAATGTTTTATCAAGAAACCTTTTTACCTTCCTTCCATGTGGGCTGCAGCTTCAGAAAGCTTGTCCAATTCTAACTTGTTGTCAAAATCTGATCTTGATCTGGTTTTTCTTGTGGTTGCTTTCTTGACAGTGGCCTTTTCTTCCTTTGAACCATTTTGGATCTTTCTTCTTTTTGAGGGTTCTATGTGCTTCTCTAAAGGGGTTTTGTTTTTATATTTCTTCTTGGATTCCTTTTTCTTTAACCCTTCATATTTTCCTTCTATATCAATGACCTCTGTCAATAAACTTGGATTGTGTATAGCCTTAGACTTAAGCCTAAACTTGTTGATGTCTCTGGTATGTCTGTTTCTGGTACCAGCAATAGGTTTGGATTCTTCTTTCTTTTTGTTACTACTGATCTCATACCCTGCATCTTTGAGGATTTCTTCATCAAACTTTTTAGGTTGATATTCTTTCTGCATCTTCTGTTGAATTTCTACTTCCAGAATTTCCGGTAGCACTTGTGCTTTGGGTTTCTCTACAGTTGTAGACCTTCCTCTTCAATATCTGGTGTAGACATTAGGAAAAGGAGTAATGGGGAGCACCATTTTCGTAGACTTGGGTTTATTTTCTAAGGAGATCTCTCCTTTATCCAACTTTCTCTCAACCTTGACTGAAGAAATATTTTCTTTTCTGCTCTTGGCTTTATGGATATTCTCTTTTTTAGCCTTTCTCTTTCTTCTTCTTTTTGCAAGTTGAGGGTGTTGTTGTGAGAATGGAGGTGCAGGTGCAGGTTGGCTTGCCCTGTAAAACAAGAAATGGTCTCAGGTTTGATTTATTTTCCTTAACTCTTCTTCGACTAACACTTTGATGAGAGCTTTATGATACAAGTTGTATTTTGAAGCAACAGTGTGAGTTTGGATCCTAGTTGACATTTTTGTCAGAATTTTCAGCAAAAAGTATGGCAAGTTGAGGGTCTTCATACCTCTAACATGGAAAATAAATCTCATATGATAAAGAAACACTATTGTATACCTCCTTTCACAAGTGAGGTAAATATTCATGAGTTTAACAGCTTTTTCCCATTCATTTTTGAGAAAACTGTTAGGAATTCCTTTGTCCCAGTTGGGATCTTTGTGTCCATCCTTGAGAAAATTGTTGAGCTCTCCTCCAGTGATAACCTGACCTTTAAAAAATCTTTCTCCTTCCTGTGGAAGGTTGAATGCCTCAACAATTGAATCTGTTGATACCTGTAATGTGAGACCATAGACTATGGCTTCCTGTCCATTGAAAGAGTTTACAAACTCTGGAGCTACTCCTAAGTGATAGATTCCCAGTCTGGTGCACAAATAATACCACCCTTCTTGAACAAACAACCTTCTCACCTTCGAATTTGCATCCACTAGGTTAGCACCTTGTGGTTCAATTCATTTTATCTTTCCTCCTCTTTTAGTCATCTTCAGAAATTAATAACTCTGTCTGCGAAATCTGATAGGTTGTAGAGCTAGAAGAGCTCACCTAACAGGTGTTGCTGTGTCTTCCTCTGAAATCCTGTCTAAAATCTAAGAATCCTCCTCAATATGCACTTCTAAAAACTCGTTTTCCAACAACTAAGCTCACAACTGATACTCCTCCTTCTTTCTTGGTGATTTTTAAACAACAACAATGGTTCATCCTCCCATGCAATAGTTTTTCATGATGGAAAATATCCTTAACTGTAGTATGCACCATGTGATAGACATCATGGTCTTTAGTTGGCTAAGTAACTTCAGATAGCATGCTATAGATGGCTTGAAATAAGTGGATCTATGACTGGAAGTCAACTCCACTGCATGCTGGTTTATTGGCCTAAATTTCCGACAGCGTATATGCGTAACCATACAAATGATCACTGCTTTAAACCTACAGATCCATGATCTTTCCATTCAAAAATCACGTACTTTGACATGAAACCAGACCAACTCGGCTAACAGACAGGACATGATCAACGACTGGCTTTGGTTATTGCAGATTGACACCTAGAAACTACACATATACCATGACTTAAACTTAACATGACTGACCACAAACCTATCTTATCACGTGATTTAAAACTTAATAAAATGATTTGAAATGTATTTTAAACTAAAACACGTGGCTTGACACAAAGCGGATGCACATTTTTATTTTTATTTTTTAAAAACAGGGGAAGTTATTGGAATTTCCGGTAGGATTAGTTTAAAAGAAAAACAGACAGAAATAGGAATATAACAGACTGCCTAAAAAGGGCTAAAACATGCACTACTAGAAATTTCAATAGCGACCAATTTTTTTTTGAGATTTTCAAATTCTAACCCTAAAAACAAAAAAAATTAAAATAGACTTATGACTTAGCAAAAAACTGTGCTAACATTGGCTCCATAGGGGATAGATCTCTCCCTGTGAGGCTCTAAGAATATTTTGCAATTTCAGTGCCTTGTCATTGGGATATGGAGTCTTATTATGAAACACACCAGTATTTACAGTGAACTTAGGCCAACAACAACCTTAGTAAAAGATTTTGTTGAGAAAGCACCCATTGAATGGGCCTCCAAACAATTCTGTCCCATCAAGGTGTTGCAACTCAAAAGTATTGTTTTGTAGAATATTTGAGATTCTGAAAGGAACAAGCCATAAAACATCAAATTTGGAATTCTTACCTGGATCTTAATGTTGTGCATCCCATTTCAACACCAGATCTCCAATTTGAAACTCTTATTTTTTAGTTCCTCTATCAAAAACTTGCTTCACAACTTGCTGATATTTTCTTACCAAATCATATTTTTGTTCTCGCTTTTGTTGCACTTCTATGATTTGATAAACTCTCCTGGTCATGTCATTTGGTTCATCTTCATGATCTTGCAGAAATTTAGGTACATCAATGGCCAATTGAACTGGACAAACATCATCAGTTCCATAAACCATTTGAAAAGGTGATGTATTAATATATTTTTTTATTATCACCCTATCAGCCCATAAAGAAAACTTCAGTTTTGAATCCTAGGCTTTCTTGTTATCCTCCAATAGTTTGGTGATGATTCTTATCAAAGTTTTGTTTGATGAATCAACTAAACCATTCCCTTGGGGATAGTAAGATGTAGAGTGAGTAAGTTGAATACCATAATCTTCAAAGAAATTTACCAATGGACTAGCTTTGAAATCAACTGCATTATTTGCTACTAATCTTGATGGACATCCAAATATGGTTATGATTCCCTCCAGAAATTTAATGATAACTTTATGAGTAGCATTCCTGTTAGGTATTGCTTCAATCCACTTGGTGAAGTAATCAGTTGCAACAAGAATCTAACGATGTTGTCCATTTGAAGGTGGATGAATTTCTCCAATGAAATCTAAGCCCCATTGCTAAAAAGGTGCAGAAAAAAATATGGTCTTGAGAGGAGAAGACTTCGAATGTTTCTTACCAGTGAACTTCTGACATTTTTCACATGCTCTCACCTCAGAATATACATCATAAAACAAGATAGGTGAAAAATAGCCATCTCTTAATATTTTGTATGCAGTAGTTCTCCAATAGTGATGAACTCCAAACACACTACTGTGCATGTCAAAAATAACTTTCTTGGAGTCATCTGGGTCAATGGATATTAATAAAACTCCTGTAGGATCTTTCCAATATAAATAGTTATCTTTAATGCGAAATTTAACAGTTTTCAACTTCAAATATCTCACTCTGCTTTTATCATAATTTGGAGGAGGTTTAAAATGTTGCAGGAAATAGATGATATCCTTATACCATATGCACTTAGAAATATTTACATCCACTGCCATGCTATTAATATGTTCATAAATTTTCCCTTCTAGATTTTCATCCATGAAATTCAAGCCCAAAACTTTACAAATTTCTTCAACTAGTAGTTTTGCTAATCCTTGACCTTTGATTATTTTAGTAGGGTTTATCTCTAAATAAAACTCAATAAATTTATTAACCCACTTACTTCTTTTTCCATCAATACTACATTGAACTAATATCTCTCTAACAACAGATGAAGGTACAGATGCAATAACTTGAGCATGCAGAATATAAACTCTAAAATCTTTCAAATCTTTCACTAATGCATAAGCATGCTTCTAAAAAATTTCATACTTCAATTCTGCATCTCTAAGAGCTCTGCAGAAAAATGATATGGGGGATTCCTTATTTTCCGAATATTTTTGTAACAAAACAACAACAATAGTACCTTGGGAGGAAAATGAGAGATCAAGAAAGGTTTTGAGTATTCAGGGCTTACCAGCTGAGGTGCTTCAATGATAGTTTTCTTGATCAAATCAAATGAATTTATGGATTCAATTTTCCACTTGAATTCTTTGTCCTTCTTCAACATGCAAGTAATGTGCTTCACCACTTCAACAAAATTTGGAATGAACCTTCTTAATAAATTCATCTTACCAAGGAAAGATTGAACCTCTTTCTTGTATCTTGGAAATATTAAATCCTAAATTGAAATCACTCTTTTAGGATAAATTTTCACTCCATCTTTAGAAACTATGTGACCCAACATCTTACCTTTTTGAGAGAAAAATGAGACTTATTTGGATTCAATGATATACCATATTTTCTGCATTTAACAAATACTTGTCTAACATCTTACCTTTTTGAGAGAAAAATGAGACTTCTTTGCATTCAATGATATACCATATTTTCTACATTTAACAAATACTTGTCTCAAGTGTTGAAGGTGTTCTTGATCTGAAGCTGAAAAAACATTAATATCATCCAAATAGATGACAAATAATTTGTATTTTTCTCTAATGAATGCAAATTCCATAGCTCGCTGAAAATTAGCTCCGACATTCATAAGCCCAAATGGAATCTTTGCATACATGAACGTACCCCAAGGGGTAGTGAATGTTGTCTTCTCTCGGTCTTTCGGCCAAACAAAAACTTGATTGTACCTGGAGAAACCATCTAACATGGAATATTGTCTGACCCGACTACCTTTTGAAGAATATGATCCATCTTTGGCAATGGCTAATTATCTTTCTTGGAGCATTTGTTAAGATTCCTGAAATATACACATAGTCTAACTTCACCACTCTTCTTTCTTACTAGAACTAGATTAGCAACCCAATCCGAGTATCTCAATGGAATGATGATTTTGGAATCCAAAATTTTCTTCTCTTCCTTCTCCATCACTGGTAACAATAGTGGATTGACTTGTCTTGATTTTTGCCAGAAAGCCTTAGTACCATCCTTCAATGGTATTCTATGCTCAATGATAGTTGTATCATATGTCTTAAGATCCTCATATTTCCAGGAAAAAAATCAACAAATTCACTAAAAAACTTGTGATATTCAACATTTCTTTCTTTTGATAACTTAACATAGTTCATGTAATATTCCCAATTTTTCATCAGATAATTGGAATATTAGAGTTCTTAATTTTCTTCATTAATTAAGTAAATAAGAGGGTGTAGGGACCCACAAATCCCATCGATAGATAAAATCCACTTTTGATGTGTGTATGTGGATAATTTTGAGTTAGATATACATTTATGGAGTAGTGGAGCAGCTTCTTAAATGAAGGAAGAGTGGAGATCAAGCCACATTAATGATAGATCATGGATATCATGGAGGAAGTCAAATAAGATCATGGTGAATTCAAAGTAAGATCATAAACCACTAATGATGAGATAGTGGAGGAAGTTGTGAATATAATTCACACATGATGGAGAGAGTGGGAATTAAATGCAGAGATGGTGGAGAACATGGAGAGACAATGCAATCTTCATGGAGGCTAGTGGCCACATGTGCAGCGCAGTTATGATGTGGGACATGGCTATGGAAGGCTCACAAAGCATATAAGGGAGATGAAGTCAACAATAGAAGGAGGCTTTAGATTATTATTTTTGATATGTTTAGATCTAGATTTTTCATGTGACATTTCTATGCACGCTTATGCTATTTAGCTAAGTTTGCAGTGCTTTTTAGCACACAGGTGTTTCCGAGTAGAAATCCCACCCTTACCCACGGGATACTTTGAGTGCCTACTCTGGGAAGGTTATTCCGAGCTGCCATACATCGTCAAGCATTGGTACCACATTCAACCACTCTCATATGCACATTTAGTCTCAGGGATAACACAGTCCTACTTGAGGGTTGAGAGGTGGAGGTTGTTTCTATCATTTCAGTTAGGAAACTGGTGGAGGATTCATCCTTTCACCATGTGCTTCAATATCAACCTTTCAGGAGAAACATATTCATATCTGGCATTAAGGACAACATTTCATACCTCCATGAAGCAGTAATTCCCCAAGGGGTTGCGTAGTGCAATCTTGCAGATCTGAAGGAGGAAGGAAGTTTCTAGTATTTCAGCTCGAAATCCTGTGAGGGAACATCTCCTCACTTTTTATTCATTTTTTCCATCATTAAGGAGCTGATTTTCATTATCTAGCAGTAGGCTATAGAGCCTCCATCCTTGATAGCACAATTTTCTTCAATTGTTGTGTATTTAGCAGTTGCATCTATAGGAGGACGTTGAAGGAGACATATATTGAGCTTCTAGCTTAAGGATCTGAAGGATGGATCATCCCTCTATGCATTGAGTTGGTTGTGCCTTATTCCAACCATCATATATTCAGCTCATGCAGTAGATCTCCATACCCAACAGTCATATAGTTGCAAGCTTAAGAGGGTGATTTTCCAAGATTGTCAGATTTGGAAATCCTTTATGGGTTATCTTGGGTATTCATCATAGAGCCCATATCTTAAATTTCAGCATCATCTAAGCTCTGAAACTACCATATCTACACTTTCATATTTTTTCGGTAGTTTCAGTCCCGACATTTGCAGTAGGGACAGTGCAGTATTCCTTCCAGCAGCCCAGCAGTTACGTAGTCCCTCTTGTGGGAGCATTTCAGGGTCATTGTAGGCCATCTCTTTGGCTTGAGTGTCTCACATTTTGAGCACTATTGTACTATTTTATCCACCTCCTATTAATAAAATGGCTCAGCTATTATGTGCATTTGTATGGTGTATTTAGATTAATTATTTACATTGATGCAATCCTTATATTGTGTTTTTGTATTACTACATTCTCCCTTTTGGGATATTACAGTGGTATCAGAGCATGATCTTCGGCTCAGCTTGTGGGCACTTCATCTTTTGCATCAAAATAAGAAGAAGATAGTAGAGATCTGCAATGAAGGAGGATTGCAATTTTTCCACTCTTCTCTTTAGATCTATGCAAGATATCTCCAATGAGATCAATCAAATGAAGAGAGAAAGGAAAAAGGAGGATCCAAGAAGAGTTCATAAAGAGGAAGTTCCAAGCACTTCCTATCAGCATTAGAAGCAACTAGAGAAGCAAAGAGCTTTACATAATTCTACTAGAACCACCTGCTTTGATAAGAGAGGGGAATGGTGTGAATATGAAGGAGACTTGGGGCATGAGACCCTAAGTAAATATATTTCCGAGTACAAAGCACAACCTAGAGTTCTCAAGGAGAATTTAATTCTCCAAAAAAATTTGCAACTCAAAGAAGAGAGGAGATCCCGCAGCAATAATAGAAGAAAGAGGCATGGATTATTCTTGCCTACATTTGATGGATATTCCATAAGCACATTGGGGGCTTTGAGGGAAGAGTTAGCTACATTATTTCTGCAATATTCTATAGCAGAAAGAGGGGCTATGGAGATTGCAACGCTGCACCTAGAAGGTGAAGCAGGAGATTGGTGGTTCAGTATTTTGTTACACATGGAAGTGTCTGCTTATGAAGATTTTATTCAAAGACTGAAGAAGAAGTTTGGTAGAAAGAAACCGGAGACATCTCACATAGATACATCTCCCATGATTGAGGAGATAGTACATGAAGATCCCAAGGAAGATTTCCTCATCATCACTCCAGAAGAGGAGCCTCTACTGCCCCCATCATTTATCGAAGAACTCACATCAGGAGGAACACTTGCATCTTTCCAAGATGGTCTTGAAATCTTGACATTAGGAGCCCCATGTAGGATTCATGAGATGCATGAGGAGGAAGAGGAAGATATCAGTGCTAGTACAGTTGAAGAAGAGTAGCCATCATCATTAATAGAAATTGGAGAGGCCATTGCACTGGTTTAAGGAACTCTTGTAGATGTGTAGGATGTTCCGAAGATACACCCAACACTTTGTGTTTAAGTGTGGAGTTACAGAAGATGGGAGGGGCACATTCCTATTCAGTACAGTAACAGACTATGATTTTAGCATTGTATATGTCCATGAGACAGCACATGTATCACCATGCAATTCTACAGCATTGTCACTTAGCAGTAGTGATGAGAAGAGGGCCCCATTATTATCGGAGAATTTTGAAGATAACTTCACTCATGAAGCACTGGAGGGACAGATGATAGATGGTGGACATATTGTGATGGAGAGCACTTTCCATTGTTAGGATCAATTTTTTTTATGATCTCTTCATAGCTCAAAGAGGAGATTCTACCTATAGCGTGTATGGAGCCTTATGGGTTCCAATGGGCCATTGATGAGAGGATCTCATGGAGAGACCTCAATGGAGGTGCACTTCAACATTTCATGGAGTGCAAAGCTATTTGGATGGAGGATGTTTGTATTCTACCTTGGGTGGATACCAATATTGAGCTTGGCATGATTCATCATCCACATTGGGATGAATGGATCTGGATGAGGAGCAGGAGGTTGCCAACCTTCTTGCATATCTATGATACGAAGAATCAAGAAGCATGGTTGTGATGGTTTCTTTTGGGTGAGTATGGATACTACCCAACATCTCACATTTGTGTGGTCCACGCCAGGTATATCACTGTTGACATGCAGCAGCAGGAGGCATGGCTACGCTGGTTATTGATGAGAGAGTTTGGACATCTCATGATGTATCTTATGTCCATGTATTTGATTTTCCTTGGGATATGTCTCATGCCTTTACATGTACTTTTGTTTGGGATATATCTTATTTTCATGTATGTACTTTGTTTTGGGACATGGCATGACTCTCACATGATGTGGCAAAAGGGAGCTTATTTGTATTATTCTGATGTGACATACCACATGTCAATCAATATGTTATTGCTCCATGAATTGCATCATGATGATGTAAGATGGCAGCAATAATACTTGTTTCTTTGGTTACTATTGGGAGAGTATGGATTGATTTCTCCCCATACATTGCATGAAATTGATCGAGGATGGAAATAGGAGGCCTTACTACATTGGGATTATGGTCATTGTACTTGGTATAATGATGATGTGATGGGGAAGAAAGATGCATTGTTGCGGTGGCCTCTCTTGAGAGAATATGGCCACTACATTTGGTACAATGATGATGTCGTGTGGAATCAAGAGGCATTGCTGCAGTGGCTTATTTTGAGAGAGTATGGCTCTTATGTTTATATTGATGTTGATTTAGCATCGTAGTAAGAGGCATTGTTGCAGTGGCTTCTATTGAGAGAGTATGGATCTCTTACTTGTTTTCATGATGATCTAGCATGGCAGAAGAAGCCTTTGATGTGATGGTTGTTATTGGGAGAGTATGGTTTGACATTGTACATGTTCATCCTTATGTCTCTACTTCTTATTTTGCACTATGTTGATGTGATGCTTGGATCCCACAAGGCCAACAGGGCTAATGATGAGAGAATTTATAAATGCAATCTACTCTATGTAACATGGGTTGGAGAGATAGTTCACGAGTTGGGAATTTCCACTTTGGGAAGGAACCACTTCATTTCATGTATCTCATGCATAGAGGAGATCTTTGGATTTCATATGGTTACCACTTGGAGATTCATTGATGAGGAGAGGCATCTAACTTTTCAATTAGAGGCCATTCTAGACATTATAGAGAGGCAACTTTGGAGTTGGGCATGCATTACACATTGTGGCAGATGGGGAGGCCTTCCATATGAGGATGCAATTTTGAGGGAGGATGTTTGTTGTAGCATCCAATTTTACAGTTGCTTGAGGACAAGCAACATTTTGGCAGGGAGTACTGTAATATTCCCAATTTTTCATTAGATAATTGGAATATTAGAGTTCTTAATTTTCTTAATTAATTAAGAAAATAAGAGGGTGGAGGGACCCACAAGCCCCATGGATAAATAAAATCCACTTTTTATGTGTGTATGTGGATAATTTTGAGTTAGATCTACATTTATGGAGTACTGGAGCAGCTTCTTAAATGAAGGAAGAGTGGAGATCATGCCACATTAATGATAGATCATGGAGATCATGGAGGAAGTCAAATAAGAACATGGTGTATTCAAAGTTATATCATAAAGCACTAATGATGAGATAGTGGAGAAAGTTGTGCATCTAATGCAAGGATGATGGAGAGAGCGGGAATCAAATGCAGAGAGAAAATGGAGAGACAACGCAATCTTCATGGAGGCTAGTGGCCACATGTGCAGCGCAGTTATGAGGTGGGCCAGGGCTATGGAAGGCTCACAAAGCATATAAGGGAGATGAAGGAAGCAATAGAAGGAGGCTTTACATTATTATTTCTGATATGTTTAGATCTAGATTTGTCATGTAATATTTCTGTGCACGCTTATGATGTTTAGCTAAGTCTACAGTGTTGTTTAGCACACAGGTGTTTCCGAGCGAAAATCCCACCCTTACCCATGGGGGACTTCGAGTTCCTACTTTGGTAAGGTTATTGTGAGCTGCCATACATCATCAGGAATTGGTGCCACATTCATCCACTCTCATATGCACATTTAGTCTCAGGAATAACACATTCCTTCTTGAGGGTTTGAGAGGTGGAGGTTGTTTCTAGCATTTCAGTTAGGAAACTGGTGGAGGATTCATCCTTTCACCTTGTGCTTCAATATCAACCTTTCAAGAGTAGAATATTCATATATGGAATTGAGGCCATCATTTCATACCTCCATTCAACAACAATTCCCCAAGGGATTGCATAGTCTAGTCTTGCAGATTTGAAGGAGGAAGGAAGTTTCCAGTATTTTAGCTGGAAATATTGTGAGGGACAATCTCCTCACTTTGTATTCATTTTTTTACATCATTCAAGAGCTGATTTTCATTATCTAATAGTAGGCTATAGAGCCTCCATCCCTGACAGTGCATTTTTCTTCAACTGTTGTGTATTCAACATCTGCATCTATTGGAGGAGGTTGGAGGAGACAGATCTTGAGCTTCTAGCTTAAGAATATGAAGGATGGATCAACCCTCTATGCATTGATTTGGTTTTTCCTTATTGCAGCCATCATATCTTCAGCTCATGCAGTAGATCTATATACCCAACATTCATATACTTGCAAGCCTAAGAGGGTGATTTTCCAAGATTGTGAGATCTGGAAATCCTTTCTGGGTTATCTTGGGTATTCATCATAGAGCCTAGATATTAAATTTCATCATCATCTGAGCTCCATAATTGGAATATCTATAATTTCATATTTTTCCGGCAGTTGTAGTCCCAACATTTGTAGCAGGGACAGTGCAATATTCCTTCCAGCAGTCCAACAGTTCCTCTTGTGGGAGCATTTCAGGGTCATTCTAGGCCATCTCTTTGGCTTGAGTGTCTCACATTTTGAGCATTGTTGTACTGGTTTATCCACCTCCTATTAATAAAATGGCTTAGCTATTATGTGCATTTTTATGGTTTATTTAGATTACTTTTTTACATTGTTGCAGTTCTTATATTGTGTTTTTGTATTACTGCATTCTCCCTTTTGGGATATTACACCTCGGTTCTTTTTCTGTGCCCAAATTGAAATCTTCCAATTATGCTTCTATTTCAGCTAACTGTGGTTTGACTGAGACATCATTGTGATCAAAGAGATTTTTAAGTTGGATTAACCCCTTAGGAATATGATTGGTAGGCAGCTGAATGATAGGCTGATCAACAATCTGTTTTTCATATTTTTGGTATCTTTCAAATCAACATCATTCTTCATGAGATCTTCATCCTGGTCAATGTTTAGGATAGAAAACTCTTCATTAGCTTCAATGAATCTTCTAATCTCCTGATCATCTTAAAAAATTTTCCAATGCTTGACATTATCAGGAATGCTAGCATTGAACCTAACTTCCACTTCATATTTTAGCTTTATAGGTATTGGAATCTTGAATGAGCTTGCTGAAATAGAAAGTGAATTGGCCAAAATATTGCTTTCTCTTGGAAAAAATAAATGTTAAAGGCCAAGAATGAGTCTTATACAACGATTCACACTGGCATTCCGGTAATCTATAAGTCTGGGACTCTTAGTTTGATAAACATTTCTGATTTGCTGAATACTAAGTTCAACATCTCCAAAAAAAAAAAAAAAATCTGAAATATTCATGTCTTTTTTTGTTTTTAAACCAATCAGCAGAACTTCATATTCAACCACATTGTTAGTTTCTTCAAATTCAAGTTTGAAATAAAAATTAGAGCTCTCTTTCAAAGGATAAATGAGAACTATTCCTACACCAACTCCTTGTTTAGAACATGAACCATCAAAATACATTTTCCACAACTTAGAACCCTCATGACTGATCCGTTTTTCAGCAGGCTTCAAAATCTGAAACTTTTTTGCAGATAGGACAACATTATCCATATGTAAAATGCATGAACCAAAATTAGTTTTTCTTGCATAAATTGGATGATTAGTGGGGTTTTTGTTGTCACTAATTATATATGCCAGCTGAATTTCTCTAAAAAGTCTTCTTTGTTCTCCTCCAAAAACATGGACAGTAGCATAAGTGAAATCCGTTTGCAAAGACCTTCCAAACTTCTAATCCATGACCTAGAAAGTAACATGCCAAATCTAGGAGGAATCTCAGCTACAACAATATCCATCACCATCCCTCTCATGGGTAACTAAAAAAGGATTACTGCAAGATATTTGATAACACCAATGCATTGGACTTTTCGGGAATAAAAAGAGTAGAGATCTGGGTACTGTCTAGTTAATTCAAGACCTAGTTCATCCATGACTACCTTCGACATTAAATTATGTGAGGCTCCGGAGTACATTAGGGAATTATGCAAGATCTTATCATGAATATTCAAAGATAGATAGAAAGGAGGAGTAGAGTAATCTCTGTCTTCTACCAATGGACCTAAACTAACAGTGGGCTTGTCATCTTTAAGGTTAACAAAATTATAAGCTACTTTAGTAGGTGGAGGATCAAGAGGTTTCATAAAAGTATTTTTGAAATCATCATTTTTCATGAGTTCTACAAGAGGAACATGAATCTTTATCTTTTGTATCTCATTCTCAAAATTGAAAACATGGGGAAATTTGTGAGAAATTTTTACCTCAAGTGAAGGAGGGTTAACTTCTACCAGAATTTCCAGTCTGCTTGGTTCAACAACTTGATTTTCTGCTGGAATTTTAATTGTGGCCTTATTTTTCTTGGGTTGTGCAACAATATTTGGATTATCATCAATCTTATTTGATTTGAGATTGTATCTTCTTTAATGATCAGTTGCAATAATGTAATTAATAGAAATATATTCATTATTCTGAGTATATGACATGAAATCTTCATACTCTGCTTGTGTAAGATGAATCGACACTTCTTTATCTCTTAGACAATTGATATCAATATCTTTCTCCAACCTTTTATCTTCCTCTTCATCTTCAAATATAACATTCTGCAAAGGGGTTGTACTTTTTGATCATCAACATCTCTTCTTTCTCGTTGCAATATTTGAGGAACATTAGATATTCTAAACTGTTGCCTATTAGGCTGATCAATTGAAACATTTATAGTAGTTGCTGGTCTTTCTTCCATCTTAATCTTGTACATTGAAGTAGTCAATGACTTGACCATCTTGGTCAACTCATCTACCTTAGGATCTATGTCTGAAGTTCCTAAAGTTGAAACTTCAACTTTTTACTTTCTTTTTTCTCCGTCAATCCCTCCTCTGAGCCTATCAGCTGCTAACACATTAGATTCTACCTCTAGTGCATTGTCTTGTATTTGTGTTAGTGTTGTAGATCTTCTTTCTATCAATAATAATAAAAAATCAGGATCAAAAGCACCAACAAAAGTGATTTTCGCTGAAGCTCCATTAGGCTTGATTTCAGTAGGTATTTTTCTATACATCTTATTGAATCTCTTAGAAAAATCAGAAACCATTTCTCCTTCTTTTCTTTTTTATTGCACCAAATTCAGTGATATAATACAGAAAATATTTTTTGATCACCCCATTTCCTTAAAAATGTATCATCTAGGGTTTCAATTCTATTGATGCTACCAACTATCAAATATTTGAACCATTGCCTAACATCACCCTCAAGGCTCTTAACAAAAACTCTCATCCAGACATTTTCATGTTCATTATTCAGATTGTCAGCATAGGCATAAAAATAAACAAGGTGTTCTTCAGCTGTTACCTCTCCCTCACCACTAAATTTAGGCATGTATAATTTCCTGCAGGTAATGCATTCATAGGCTGAGGTAAAACCAAAGGGGCATACCTTGAAACAACAATTGCATCCATTCAGTAAGGGGGTGGGTTTGGACCTGCCATGGTATGAGTTGTTGGGATTTTTGGAACAACAATTGGTGGATTATGAACAACAGATGATGAAGCACTGAATTGTGATGTAGGTGCTATTTGTTGGTTGGAAAACAAGGGAGGTACAAGATTTTCTGCAAAATAAGGGGATAGATTTTGCAAGAATTCTTTATGAGAAAACAGTAGCAGATACAGAAAAATTTCATTTACTCTTTTTATTGATTATATTTTTAGGGTCAGGGATTGGGATTCTCAAAGGCGAATATGGGTTATTCCTATTTCTATCCCTTCTAGGAGCCTGAACTTCAACAATGGAGTTGCTAGGTGTAAAGAAATCTAAAAAGACAATTGGAACTATACACCTCAGAACCAGACTTATAACTTTGTCATTCACCAAGGGATAAACTTCAATTCGCCTCCCTAAAAATGACGCCAAAGATGTTAGTGCGAGGACTCACTCCTTGGTTGCAAAAGGAGTAAGCCTTACACATCGTAGTTCATTTCAAATTTTAAAGGGTTTTGAGTAGTGGGATGACTTCTCAAAGAGTTTGAAATGATTTTTTTATTCTTTAAGACTTTCATGCATTTGGCAAGCTGTGGAAAGTATAAATTGTAGGGGTAAATTGGTAGTATAGGGATCAGAGTGTAACAAATGAAAGGATATGGATAACTAGTACTTATTCTAGGAAATATTCATATCCTAAATAAGTCACACATCTATAATTATGGTTTTTTACACAAACTTTGATTATGCAAAGTAAAAAACATTCAGAAAGTAGATTACATGCATAAATTATTTCAAAAATCCTTTATGAAATATTCACTAATATGTTCTACAACACATATATGATTCCCAGTAAGCTCGAAAGTAGATAATTTACTATTAAATCCTTTAACATTTTCTCAGTCACACCTTTCTAGTTGTTGCAACTCATAAATTAGAAGAAATTAACAAAGAGATAAAACACACCATACATTAGATAGTTCTTGAGTCACAAAATCCTCCAGCATGAAGTGAAAAAATGCTTTTCTTTATTATATTCAATCTTCAGGTAAACCACCATCCAACCTGGAAATGGTATTTACAAATGGTATATATAGAAAGAGAGGCACCAACTCCATCTCTTCTAAAAAGAAGGAAACAGTACTCCTAACATTACAAAGGTGCCATAGGAAATTAAAACATTCCATCAAAATCTAACTGAAAAGACAAATGTAAATGAAATAAGAGAAGATAATCTAGGTTGAATTGTTGAGTATGCTGACATGTTGCCCCTTTTTCTACTGATTTGTCTCCTCCTATATTTGGTTCTTAAATAACCATGCATCTTAATTTAATATGACCTCCAACAACCTCATAACCACTTATCACCATCAATTTTTATATCCATTTGGTTATGAGTCTTTATATTTCCTTAAATAGCTCAGAAACTTTGCTGACAAGTGTAAAAAATCACTTAAAACAGGTGCTACAGGAAATTTCGGTAAAAAAGCCTATAACTGCGTGAAAACTGTAACGCTACCAGAATTTATGGTAGCACTCTCTTTATTTTTCAAAAATGCATAGAAAACACTAAAAAACCTATTCAGACTTACATTCTTTGACATCTGAGCTGTTGTTCAAAATTGCATTTGATAAGTAAAAAGGTGCTTTATCAAGAAACCTTTTTACCTTCCTTCCATGTGGGTTGCAGCTTCAGCAAGCTTGTCGAATCTTGACTTGTTGCCAATATCTGATCTTGATCTAGTTGTTCTTGTGGACGCTTCCTTGACAATGGTATTTTCTTCCTTTGAACCCTTTTGGATCTTTCTTCTTTTTGAGATCTCTATGTGCTGCTCTGAAGGGGTTTTGTTTTTATATTTCTTCTTAGATTCCTTTGTCTTTAACCCTTCATATTTTCCTTCTATATCAATGACCTTTATCAATAAACTTGGTTTGTCAGAGCCTTAGACTTAAGCCTGGACTTTTTGTTGTCTCTAGTATGTATTTTTCAAGTACTAACAACAGGTTTGGCTTCTTCTTTCTTTTTGTTGTTACTGATCTCATACCCTGCATCTTTGAGGAGTTCTTCATCAAACTTTGTAGGTTGATATTATTTCTGCATCTTCTGTTGAATGTCTACTTCTGGAATTTCCGGTAGCACTTGTGATTTATATTTCTCTGCAGTTGCAGACCTTCCTCTTCGAGCTCTCATGTAGACATTAGGAAAAGGAGCAATGGGGGGAACCATTTTTATAAACTTGGGTTTATTTGGTGAGGAGATCTCTCCTTTCTCCAACTTTGTCTCAACCTTGACTGAAGAAATATTTTCTTTTTTGCTCTTGGCTTTATGGATATTCTCTTTTTTAGCCTTTCTCTTTGTTATTCTTTTTGTAGGCTGAGGTTATTGTTGTGAGGATGGAGGTGTAGGTGCAAGTTGGCCTGCCCTGTAAAACAAGAAATGATCCCAGGTTTTATTTATTTTCATTAACTCTTCTTCAACTGACACTTTGATGAGAGCTTGATGATAAAAGATGTATTCTGAAGCATCAATGTGAGTTTGGATCCTCACTGACATATTTGTCATACTTTTCAGCAAAACGTAAGGCAAGTTGAGGGTCTTCATACCTGCAACATGATAAAGAAACCTCATATGATAAAGAAACACTACTGTATACCTCCTTTCATAAGTGAGGTAAATATTGATGAGTTTAACAGCTTCTTCCCATTCATTTTTGAGAAAACGGTTGGGAATTCCTTTGGCCCAGTTGGGATCTCTGTGTCCATCCTTGAGAAAACTATTGAGCTCTCCTCTAGTGATAACCTAACCTTTAAACCACCTTTCTCCTTCCTGTGGAAGATTGAGTGCCTCAACAATTGAATCCACTGATACCTGCAGTGTAAGGCCATAGACTGTGGCTTCCTATCCATTGAAATATTTTGCAAACTCTTGAGCTACTCCTAAGTGATATCTTCCTAGTCTGGTGCACAAATAATACCACCCTCCTTGAACAAACAACCTTCTCATCTTCGAATTTGCATCCACTAGGTCAACACCTTGTGGTTCAATTTGTTTTATCTTTCCTCCTCTTTTAGTCATCTTCAGAAATTAATAACTCTGTCTCGAAAATCTTATAGGTGGTAAAGCTAGAAGAGCTCACCTAATAGGTGTTGTTGCATCTTCCTCTAAAATCCTGTCTGAAATCTAAGACTCCTCCTCAAGCTACACTTCTAAAAACACGTTCTCCAACCGTTAAGCTCACAACTGATACTCCTACTTCTTTCTCAATGATTTGAAAACAACAACAATGGTTCATCCTCCCATGCAATAGATTTTCATGATGGAAAATATCCTTAATCGTAGTATGCACCCTGTGATAGCCATCATGGTCTTCAGTTGGTTGCGTAACTTCAGATAGCATGCTACATGTGGTTTGAAATAAGTGGATCTGTGACTGGGAGTCACCTCCACTGCATGCTGGTTTATTGGCCTAAATTTCTGGCAGCGTATATGCGTAACCATCCAAACGGTCACTGCATTAAACCTACGGATCCACAATCTTTCCATTTGAAAATCATGTACTTTGACACGAAAATAGAACAACTCACCTGACAGATAGAACAGGATCAACGACTGGCTTTGGTTATTGCGGATTGACACCTAGACACTGCAAGTATACCATGACTTAAACTTAACGTGAATAACCACAAACCTATCCTATCACGTGATTTAAAACTTAATAAAAATATTTTAAACATATTTTAACCTAAAACACATGGTTTGACACAAAGCGGATGAACTTTTTATTTTTTATTTTTTAAAAATAGGGTAAGTTGCCAGAATTTCCGATAGCATCGGTTAAAAGAAAAATAGGCAGAAACGAGAATATAATAGACTATTTTAAAATGGCTAAAAAAGGCACTACCAGAAATTTCGGTAGCAACCAATTTTTTTTTTGAAATTTTCAAAGTCTAATCCTAAAAACAAAAAAATTAAAATAGACTCATGACTAAGCAAAGAACTATGCTAACAATATGATAGTTAGATTGATGATTAGGCTACATGTTGTTGATGAACATGATATATAACGTTTTTTGTTACATGTTAGTGACTTGATGGTTAGGGTTATGGCAATAAGGCATGATTCGACCTAATTATGATAGTGTGTTGTATTATGTCTAGACTGACTATGCATATGTGATTGTATGCATGAATAAAAATTGTTTATGAGTTTAGGGTGTGAACATGTTAGCTGGATAACGTTATGGATATCATGACCTTATTTATGATTGGGTTGATATGTTGTGAAGTTATATCATTCTAATATAGATTGATTGTGCATAAAAGATAGCCTCCCCTGAGATACATTAACGTATGAGCTTGCTTATGTTGTCTAGTGGATTTATCTAACATGACGTGTTTATAGTTTATGTTTGATTAATTTAATGTTATGAGCATGTCTTTATAATATTGCATGAAGTAATGATCTTTTTTTAAGATATTTTTACTAAGACACTATGTGTTAAGACAGTTGATATGTACTTGAATGTAAATATGTGATAGTTGTACCATGATGTATTATGACTGATGACTATGAATTGATTGTTGATTATGACATGGTTTTAGACTTGGTAAAAGTTGATTTCGAATTGATAGATATGTTGTCTTGATCTTTGGAACATGTGGCTAACACGTGTGTTCAGTTACAAGGCACATTGATTGGCACACCAAGGTAAGGTAACTGGTACATTGTTATATTTATTTATGCACCAACAATTATGTGTTTACAACAGTATGATTGTAATATCGCAAAATGGGAACATGCAGCAATACTTCACACAATATAAGAACTTACAACAAGATAAACAATAAATCTAAGTACAAATTAGAATATGCAGAAAGAGCTCAGCCATTTTATTATATTGGAGATGAATTAGTTACACAAGTAAAAGATATAGGTAGATCTAGCCAAAAATATGAGCTAAGATCACCTAGAAAACATGTGTGAAGCAGGTACAGCGTAACTGTTGAGGCTCTATAGCAAATACCGTGTTGTCTCTTCAATAGAATATAAACATGGAGTTGCAGGCTGAAAAGAGAAATGCATATATACTCAAAACTGGAGCTCTGATGATGACAAGATTCAAGATCTGGCCACTGTGATGGATTCCCAAGATAACCCAGAAAGAATTTTCTAGATCTGCAACTTTGGAAAAATCACCTCCCCGGGGTTTTATCCTTGATCTGATGGGAAATAAAGATCTGAAGCTAGATCTGAAGAATAGATGGTTGAAATATGTGCTCAGATCAGATCTATGCTTGAAGGGCTAATCCCTTCCTTAGATCTATGAGCTAGGAGCTCTAGATCTAGCTTCTCAATCCTCCAAAAGATGATTGCAGCTGCTGCAACACAACTGCCTTTGAAAACTGCGCTATGAGGGAAAGAGAGGCTTCCTTCCTGTTGAAAAATGCTGCAATAATATCCAGGCTGATGGTAAGATAGATGGAAATGTGAAAGAATAATCCTCCACTGGATTGCTAGCTAAAATACTAGCAACTTCCTTCCTCCTTTCAGATCTGCAATATGGACAACGTTATTCTTGGAGAGAATATTGTTGCTAGGAGGTTAATAATTTTTGGCCTGATGCCAGATTTGCAATGTGGCTCTAGGATTGCTGCAATATAAGCCCAAGTGATGGGAATATTCCCTCACCTTGTTCTCCAGTTGAAGTACTGAAGACAACTTCCACCTTCCAAACTGATCTTCAGAAAAACGCAGTTTTCTGAATATGAATGTTCTGTGGAAAGTAAGAAATGGAAATGGCACTTAAAGCATAATGTATAATGGAGTAAAAACCTCTTCCTTAGAGATCACTCAAAGAAAGAGGAGGGATTCCCACCCGAGAACACCCTGTGCTAAACAACACCTGCAATCTCTGCTAAACAGCCCAAGATTGCAGTGGAATGTCACTTGACAATTCTAGATCTAAAAGATCATACATCAAAATAATCCAAGATGCCTTTCACCTTTGCCTTCATCTCCTTTATAATGGTTGAGCCATCCCAAGCCTTGGCCCTAATCTCAACTACGCAATCTCATGTGGACAAGATCCTCCAAGTGGGACTGCACTGTTTGACCAAATCAACCAACAGTCTAAGTGCAATGTACACCTCTTCCATCATGTGTGCTTCATTTGCACATGATCCTCCACCACTTGATCATTAATGCTCAGTGACCCTTTGTTTGACATCTTCAAGATCTTAGTTGACTGAATCAACCCTCCATGATCTCTCTCATTAAATGAGACATGATCTCCCATCTCATTCACATTAGTAGTTGCTCAACTACCTCTTTTTGCAGATCTAGTCTAAATTAATCCACATTCACACACAAAAAGTGGATATTTATTTTTATTGAGGATTGTGGGTCCCTCCACCCTTTATTTACTTAATTCATGAATAAAATCAAGGACTCTAATATTCCAAATATGATGTGAAAATTTTGGAATATTACAGTCCCCCCCGGAAAAATGTTGCTTGTCCTCAAGCAACTCCAAAAGTAGATTCAAAGCCATCTATTCCCCTCCAAATGGAATCCACATAAGGAAGGCTTACTCCATTTGCTGCAATAGGTTATGCATGTTTGGTTCCAAAGTTGTCTCCTAAAAGCATAAAGAATTACCTCCAACTGTTTGGTTATATGTCCTCCTCCCATCATGAAGTACCAAGTGACAACCATATGATGTCCAACATCATCATCAATATATGAGGTGCATACAATAAGGTGGTTCTCTTCACAAAGGAAAAGCTCCATCACACAATAAATATCTTCATCCCATGTTTCATGAATTAGATTGAGCATTGAGATGCTCTCATACTTAGCCTTGTTGGCCTTGTTAGATCCAAACTTCATCATTCCAAGGTTATTCAAAAGAAGAATGGAAGAAGTAATATGAGTAGACAAAAATGTCAAACCATATTCTCCTAACAATAACCACCGTAGTAAGGCCCTTTGCTGCCATCCTCCATCTTCTCCATGTAAGATGGACAAGCCAAACTCCCCCAAAAGCAATCTAAGCAACAAGAGATCTTGCTGCTTTCTCTCCTCCTCATGTGCATTGTGAAGCAAAAGCATACTAATGGGCATATGAGATGTCACATCAGCCCCATACAAAGAAACATAATCAATGCACATCATGAGATCATTATGCCAAGTTTTACACAATACAAAACACATAGACATAGGAGATGTCATGTGGTGGCCAACTTCTCCCATGTGAAACAAAATTTAACATGCCTTCATTTGCTGCAATTTATCATTGAAAAACAAGGCATGATTCAGAAAATCATGAGCTATTGGGTGGTATCCATACTCACCCAAGAGCAGCCAGTGCAACCATGTCTCCTTCTTCATTTCATACATGTTTTTCAAGGCATGGATCAGAAAAATAGGTACCTTTGGAGAGTGACAAAAATCTCCCAATGGCAACCAACGTAACCAAGCATGCTGGCCCATACAAATTTGCAAGTGGCTTTGCAACCCCTTCCTTATCATCCTTACCCATTCACTCCCATGGGGATGATAAATTAGGTACTGCATAATCATGGCATCCTCCCTTTGTAGAATTCCATCCTTCCCAAACTGTTGAAGACTTTTTCATTTCATGAAATGTTGAAATGAATCTCTAATGAGACCTCTTAACGAGATTCTCTCTCCATCAAAGGCCCTCCAAAACCAAAGAAGTTTTTGATTTAATGCAAGTATAATTTTCTCTTTGAGAAGCGAGAGGCTCATTGAGAAAGGGTCATTTAGAAGGGAGAAAAGGTTTCTCATTTCAAGATGTCTACCATTTATCATCTTTGCTTCCATTGCTTCATGAGTGAAGCTACCTCCAGAATGCTCCAAGAATGATGAAGCCCTTTCTTTGTCATAGCTACTAAGTGACAACGCTGTAGATCTACAGGGTAATACATATGTTGTCTCCAAGTAAGGCACTATATTGATCTGATAATCAACCATTGTACATAGGATAATGCTATTTCCATTCTCTGAAACTCTACATTTCAACTCAAGGGGTTGAATGTAGCTCAACAATGATGAATAGGGATATTTTTCATTCTCCTCCTTGATTATATCAAGGATCCTCTGCGCTGTGATATGTTTCTGCTTCAAATCAGCATTTTGTTCTAATCCTTGGTCATGCATTGATCTTGAAACAATATGTGCTGAAATTTTATGCATACCTTGGATCAACTAATATGTGGGAACCTCTTGACAGAACACAAGAGTTCCTCCAATCGAGACAATAGTATCTCCAACTGCTGGTAAGAGTGATGGCTTCTTTTCTTCAAGTGTACCCACGCTGGTATCCTTCTCCTCTTCCTCATGCACCTCCTAATCCATGCATGGGACTCCATATGTTAAGAGCTCAAGACTGTCTTGCAAAGATGTAAGTGTCTCTTCTCCAGATACAAGTACTTCTACAGCAGGTGGTGAAAATGGTGACCTCTTTACAACATTGACATTCTCCTTAGTTTCCTTGGGAGATGCCCTTTTGTAGTACAACTCTGTCTTCTCCATATCAAACTTCTTCCTCAACTTGTGAAATAAATCTGAATACTTGGTCACCTTTGCATGCTCTAGGTGCCCAAACCACCAATCTTCTACTTCATCTAAGAGATGAAGTGCTACAATTTGAACAGCCTTTTCTTCAGCCACATGATGTAGCTTGAAAAATGAATCTAACTCCCTCCTTGAGGCCTTGACATTGCTTGAGGAAGATCCATCAAATGTAGGAAAATAGAATCTATTATGCCTCTTCCTGCTATTGCTGCTATTGGATCCTCTTTCTTCTTTAATCTGGAAGAATTGTTGGAGAGTTAGCTTCTCCTTGAAAGCTCTAGACTGTGCTTTGTACTCTTCAAGATATAGACTATGAGTCTCATGAGTCTCAGGTTCATTCCTTTCTTCACATCTATACCTCTCACCTTCTTCAAAGAAAGTGGGCATAGTGGATCTATGAGGAGATCTAGGATTCTCTGGTCTTCTTTGCTGCTGATAGGAAGTGCTTTCCTCATCAGATCTTCTTCTTAGATCTTCTCTTTGTTCTTCCTCCTTCATTTCATTGACCTCCTTGGAGAGATCTTGCATGGATCTGAAGAAAGGAGTGACAGATTTTTCATTCTCCATGATATATATCATCTATTTTTTCTTCCTTCAGTGTAAAAAGATGAAGTGTCCACAAGTTGAGCCAAAGATCATGCTCTGATACCACTGTAATATCCCAAAATGGGAACATGCAACAATAATTCACACAATATAAGAACTTACAACAAGATAAACAATAAATCTAAGTACAAATCAGAATATGCAGAAAGAGCTGAGCCATTTTATTACATTGGAGATTTATCAGTTACACAATTACAAGATATAGGTAGATCTAACCAAAAAGATGAGCTAAGATCACCTAGAAAACATGTGTGAAGCAGGTACAACGTAATTGTTGAGGCTCTGTAGAAAATACTGCGTTGTCTCTTCAGCAGAATATAAACATGGAGTTGCAGGTTGAAAATAGAAATGTAGACCTACTCAAAACTGGAGCTCTGATGATGCCAAGATTCAAGATCTGGCCACTATGATGAATTTCCAAGATAACCCAGAAAGGATTTTCCAGATCTGCAACTTTGGAAAAATCACCTCCCCGGGGTTTGATCCTTGATCTGCTAGGAAATAAAGATCTGAAGCTAGATCTGAACAATAGATGGCTGAAATGTGTGCTCATATTAGATCTATTCTTGAAGGGTTGATCCCTTCCTCATATCTATGAGCTAGGATCTCTAGATCTATCTTTTCAATCCTCCAAAAGATGATTGCAGCTGCTGCAACACAACTGCCTCTGAAAACTGTGCTGTGAGGGAAAGAGAGGCCTTCTGCCTGCTAACAAATGTTGCAATAAGATCCAGCCTAATGGTAAGACTAATGGAAATGTGAAGGAATGATCCTCCACTGGATTTCTAGCTAAAAGACTAGCAACTTCCTTCCTCCTTTCAGATCTGCAATATGGACAACGTTATTCTTGGAGAGAATATTGTTGCTAGGAGGTCAATAAATTTTGGCCTGATGCCGGATCTGCAATGTGGCTCTGGGAGTGCTGCAATATAAGCCCAAGTGATGGGAATAATCCCTCACCTTATTCTCTAGCTGAAGTACTAAAGACAACTTCCACCTTCCAAACTGATATTCAGAAAAACACAGTTTTCTGAATATGAATGTTCTATAGAAAGTAGGAAATGGAAATGGAACTTAAAGCCTGATGTATAATGGAGTACAAACCTCTTCCTTAGAGATCACTCAAAGGAAGAGGAGTTATTCCTTCCCGGGAACACCCTGTGCTAAACAACACCTGCAATCTCTGCTAAACAGCCCAAGATTGCAGTGGAATGTCACTTGACAATTCCAGATCTAAAAGATCATACATCAAAATAATCCAAGATGCCTTTCACCTTTGCCTTCATCTCCTTTATAATGATTGAGCCATCCCAAGCCTTGGCCCTAATCTCAACTGTGTAGTCTCATGTGGACAAGATCCTCCAAGTGGGATTGCATTGTTTGACCAAATCAACCAACAGTCTAGGTGCAATGTACACCTCTTCCATCATGTGTGCTTCATTTGCACATGATCCTCCACCACTTGATCATTAATGCTCAATGACCCTTTTTTTGAAATCTTAAAGATCTTAGTTGACTGAATCAACCCTCCATGATCTCTCTCATTAAATGAGACATGATCTCCCATCTCATTCACATTAGTATTTGCTCAACTACCTCTTTTTGCAGATCTAGTCTAAATTAATCCACATTCACACACACAAAGTGAATATTTATTTTTATTGAGGATTGTGGGTCCCTCCACCCTTTTATTTACTTAATTCATGAAGAAAATCAAGGACTCTAATATTCCAAATATCATGTGAAAATTTGGGAATATTACAATGATGGAGGGAATTGCATGGAAAGAGACTGCCATGAAATATTGAAGAAGGATTAGGTTGAGATTTCCTTTGGAAGTATTGGGAACCATGGGGATTGAGTCATGGTGTTTGTTGATAGTCTTGTGATTTCAATATTTTATTATTTTTTTGCACTTGATTTGTGGCCTATTTTATGTCTGGTGCATAGTTATGCCACTTTGGTTGTGGTGTCATATTTCTATTGGTTTTCATGGTTTTCTTTTTGTTTGTTTCTTGTTTTTGTCCTTGTATTTCATGCATTTAGTCTTGGGAATTGGTTGGGAAAGAGGAAATTTAATGGAGATTGGGGAAAGATGAATTAAACTTGACAGGTAATGTAAGACACAGATAAATCTCGATGCATGAGTAAGCATAGCGAAAGGTAAGACTATGATAGTAGGTTAGACTGGTTGGTTCCATTGTGGTAAATGGATGGGGGCAGTACAGACATGAGAAAGGTAACCAGAAACGTAAACTAAATGGATTTGAGGCATCAGATGCCTTACCTATATTTGGAACGGTTTTTCTCAATGTCTTGCATGGTGTGCACAAATAAAGGAAATTATCTTAACCTAGAGCTTATAATATCTAGAAATTGTGTTGTGATCATGATTATGTTGATGTTTATATGTGTATACATGTATGTATGTATGTACGTTGTGTCTGATAGGGTTTTCATGAATCATAATTGTTTAACGACAATGTTTATATGCATATATGTGTGTATGTATGTTGTTGTCTAACAAGATCATGATTTATTTATTTTAATGATTATATATATATGTGCGTATGTATGTATCTATGTCACTGTATGATAGGGTTTTCAAAGATCATTTTTGCGGAGGAATGATTTCTTACGCAGGTGAATGGCACGAATAGGTTCTTGGTTTTAAGAGACATCAAGTGAGGAGGGTAACTATAATAGATCTATGAGGTCAATATCATGTGGATATGAATTGATATTATATGCTTGTACTATGCCTATGTTTATGTTATGGATATGTAACGCTGAGGGGTACATCAGCGAAGTGAAAGTAGTTTGATATGTGGCATGCTAGGATAAGATGCATGGATAGTGAAAAGTAACTAGAAGCAAGGTTGCTTATGGGCTTGGTGTGTGGTCTATGGATTATGTTATGAAACCAGCTCCAAAAATAGAAGAAAAGAGAGATCAATGCCTTAGAAATAAGCCACTTCGAGGGGGAAACCTCCTTTACATTACATATATGAACAATTCTTGGATGATTCAAATGAAAAAACCTCCTTTCTATATATGGGATTCCATGGGGTCACAATATAATCCTAGCCGGCCTAACAATACTAATGTAAGGGCACAATAATAAAAATATGGGGGTTACAGGGGTACATTAATAACAATAAGGGAGCTACACTAAGAACAATAAGGGACTACACTAGTAATATAGGGACCTAACAGTGCAGTACTAATGTTGTGTGTATGTTTTGCATGTTGTCTATTCATTGATTGTACCTATGGTGAGGTGTACATGTAACATATGTAGTGTTGTGTACATCTGATATTGTATTTCTGTTGTATATATGTTGTTGTGTGTATATTGCATATTCAGTTCTAGGTATCGATGATGTTATGTACATGTTGGATATGCGGTGTTATGTACATACCGTATTGTGTGCATGTTAGATATGCAATGTTGTGTGCATATGGTGTTGTGTGCATGTTGGATATGTGGTGTTGTGTGCATATGGTGTTATGTAGATGTTTTATATTCAATGTTATATGCATATGGTGTTGTGTGCATGATTTTATATGTTGTACATGTGGTGTTATGTGCAAGTCGTGTCGTGTACATGTTGTGTGTGTGGTGATGTGTACATGTGGTGACATGTACATTTCATGCATGTGGTGTTGTGTACATGTGGTATTGTGTACACATTGTACAGGTGGTGTGGTGTATATTGTGCATTGTGTACATGTTGTGAGGCTGGTGTCATGTACATGTGATGTTGTGCACTGTTGTGCAGGTAGTGTTGTGTATAGGTGGTACTGTGTACATGTTGTGCATATGGTACTAGTATACATGTAATATTGTGTGCATGTCGTACACGTTGTGTTGTGGGCATGCGGTACTATGTATGTGCATGGTGTAGTCGTGGTATCGTGACATGTGTATTTGTTGTGTTGTACTTTGTATATGTATATGTATTATGTTGTTTTGTACACTAGATGTATGTGTATGTATTGTGTTGTATTGTACACAAGGTGTAGGTGTATGTGATGTATGACAGTGTAGGCATATGTATTGTGTTGTATTGTACACCAGGTGTAGGTATATGTGTCATATGTCAATGTGGGTATGTATTGTGTGGTGTTGTATGCCTTGTGTGGATGTACGTGTTGTACATTGTGTGTATGTGTATATGATTGAAGAGAAGCAAGTGGCATTGGGTGCTTTTCGGTTGTGGAAACTGATCCAGTATGGGTACAAAAGAACAAAGGAATAAGTAAAGACCGATGAAGGAAAAGTAAATATTTTATTTCAATTCTATTATGCATGTGATATACGATTATGACTTATGATTGTTACATATGATTTATGATTATCGTCATGCGATTCATGATTTTTACCTATGATGGTTGTGTTTTGAGCTAACCAACTAGTTTGATCATTTGATCAAACAAATAGTTTGACTTGTTGTGATAGGAAGTGAATAGGATTGCAAGTGAACCTTATTGACAAGCCATTGATGAAGTATGATTTGTATTTATTTCAAGTCACTTTGAGTCTAATGGAAATTATGTGCTTGGTACAAGAAAGAATGATGTGCTCGGTTGGTTGGTTGAAATCGACTGAAAGAATTAACAACAACAGAAAAGGAATTAGAACATGCAGCAATATGCTGGTAAAGCACATCAAGAGTAGGGCCATTGTGGGACACTGGTACCCAATAGTGTCCATTGATTTCCATGAGCATGCTAGGACCGGTATGATGGTTGAGGCAGGTATATGCCCTGGTTTTTATATCTTCTGATCCGAGGAAGCCTTGCCAAGGGATGGATCGTCTGGGGTAGGGGATGCCGGGGAACTTGGAATGTGAGTTACTGCACGGAAGGGATTACCGGATTTCCCGAGGAACTGTGTAGAAGAGAAGGGAAGTCCAAGGATGGATTTTTTTTTTGTAATTAGAATTTCCAGATGGAATCAAATTCACATTGGGAGTGTACCCTGGAACAATGAGTCAGTAACTGTTCACTGAGGATGCAATGGTGCAATATTGTAGCACTGGACATTGGATGCAGACCTTGAATATGACAGTGGATTCTAGACTTATTGGGAAGGAAGTGAATCTTGGTACTACTTTGAGGATGGAGGTGTGAGCGGTTGGATTCCCTTGTTTTTTATACAAGCATCGTATCCTTTTATTTTTTGGTTGAGAAAATGTGTATACTATTGTAAATATTGTAATGAGTTGTGTTATAAAGCTCCAGTATGTGGTATGTTGTCATGTTTTCAGCAGGCTGATCATTGTAAATACTGCAACGAGATGTGTTATAAAGCTCCATAGGTAGTATGTTTTATTTTCAGAAGTTTTGTTGGTTTTTAGGTGTCATTGAATACTGAAGATGATGTTCCCCCAAGGGGGAGGGTTCTGTAATAAAACTGGTGAAAAATCCATGTAAAAATATATAAGACCACGGTTGATGGGAAACGTATTCTAAGATGAATGGTGGGAAAAACATCCTAGTAGGTGTTCATTTCAATTGTTATGGATAAAGGAATTTGGCAAATGAAAAGGATTTGGAAAGGAAAAATGGCATTTTGACACATTTATTTACGAAATAATGGTTATTAGTAGAAAAGGGAGATGAAAGGTCACAGTTTGCATGTGAGGAGGAAAATGAAGGATAATAATGGAAAATGAAGAAAATAGAGACCTCATCTATAAAATGGCTTCTCAAGATCAGTTGGAAAGTTTTTTTGGCTCAAACCTTTTATCAGTCCAGTCTTTGGAGCTCTCTCATTATTCTCTCTCTCTCTCTCTCACTTTTGAACACTTATAAGTTTCTTCGATCACTTTGGCATTGGAGAAATAAAGGGAAAGAAAGCAAGAATAAGGAAGGAGCGAGCAAGGAAGAGCAAGATCAAGAACCTACATGAGGATTCTTTGCAAGTAATGATTTTCATGTGTGAATTCCTTGCTAGATCTAGTATGTATGTTGTTGCATGTGGTTCTTTTATGTCTTGGCATGGTTTTCCAAGTGTGACAATGTTTTCAGCCTAGCCTTTCCATTTCCATATAGCCTTGATGAGATGGGTTCTCATACTTTGGTTGAGTTGAATTTCTAGATTGGATCGAATCCAAGTGAGGTGGGTCTCCAAATTTATATAACACATGGCCTACTAACCCCTGAACTAGACTGTGGGTTACGGTAAAGCTGGATAGTGTGTTGCCTCGGTGGGCCTAGGAATCCTTTTTTATATGCGAGATATACGGTAAAACCTAGAGGTGTTTTACCTCGGTTTAGGGACTAGTGATCTGGGATGGATTGCGGTAAATCCTGAGAGGTGGTTGTGCTTCTTTTTGGCCTAGTAGTCCCGGGATGGGATGTACAATAAATCCTGGAGAGTGTGTCTCGGTTTAGGTCCTAATGATCCATGATTCAGACTCTAGATTACGGTGAAGCCTGAGATACTAGGAGGCACTCAAACTCCTCACGGTGTAGGCGGGGAACTCCTGTTAGAATTCATGCTTGTTTGGTTCTTTTTGGTTGGTTATGAGTCCCACATTCATGCTTGGAATATGGCACAAGGGTGATTGGTTGAAGAGATATTTGGCTCAACCAATCTATGGTCGGGTGGAACATGGCAATCCCATCTTCGGTTGGTTTCTAAATTCATTAATGAGCAATTCATTCCCTTGATATTTGGTACACAAATGTATAGTTTTCTATGTGGATTCTATTGTTGTTGTATCCATGGTATTTAAGTTGTTATGATGTTTGTTAGAAGAATGTATTCTATCAGTGATGATGTATCGCTATGTCCATGTTTTTACTTGTAAATGAATTGACAATGTATCTATGGTAAAATAGATTATATTGCATCTAATGATGTAAGGGAGCAATTATTTTTAGCGATTCTCAGATAATTATGAGATCCCTATGCTTAAATCTGATGTTTACACCTGTAGATTCAATGTTTGTGACATGTTTGACAAAATTCTTGTCATGGATAGGAAGGGTCCAGATGATTTCTTTTTTATGTGATTGCTTTTATACCATTGTCTTATTGTTATTTAACATCCTTAAGTGTTCATGAAGTTCTAGGTAGTGACCTTTGTTCTCGGCCTCAAAAGGTGGCTCAAATCTCGGAGCCTCGGGCACATAACTAAGCATTTGGGGCCTTAGCCTCTGGAATACAATGATGTGCTTGTGGCTCTAACCTTCTAGCCCCTAAAATTTAGTGTTATGCTTGTGAAAATGGCTCAAAAGGGGTCAAAATGTCAGTGTGACCTAGAGGTAAGAGGCATGAGTGGTTGTTATACCTCTTGGGGGTGTTGTGTTTGCTGTACAATGTATGTAGGTTGTGTTTTTCCATCGGTTCCACTTCCTTAAGGTCACATATGGGGTTTAATCTCATTATATTAACCTCTTGTCACATGTTTACCCCAGTTGGTCAGTTACTTGGGTAGATGTGGGAAGGGGGTGTGACAATTGGGGTAAGGCCAACTCGATATGTAGGCCGACTTAGCAACTATAGGGGTTTCTAACCCAAAATTACATATTTAATAAGTTTTTTTCTTTTTCTTTTAATTATTTGACTTAAGAACCTAGAAGCGTGACGAACATGATTGTATAAAAAAATAATAATAAATTTTCTTTTACTTTTCTTTTTCTTTTTACATAAAATATATAATGGTACAAATTATGAAGACCAAAACTAGTTACATTCTCCAACACTCTCTCTTAACTAGGGAGGCATTCATAATTTTACACCTAGTACAAGGATATTCTCAAACTAAAATATTCTCATAAGAAGATTCAGATTGGTAATCCATCTTTAAGTATCAACAACATAACCAACATTGTCAACATAGTAAGACCTTTAACTGACAAGCTCTATTTACATCAGAGCATAATGATAGGAGTCTTTACATGAGACACCACACTACCTATTATAGCACATAACCCATTTAGATGTTCAACAGGTATGTCCTTTTAGGACTATTATTATCTTATACTACCCATCCTCAAGGAATTCCAGTCCTCTTCGACCTCTCTTAGCTTGGATACCTACCCAATCCTCAAAGAGTGTCTATCCACTTCCTATCTTGGATTCTTTATCCTCGAGGAGTATCAACCTTATATGCTTATCCAATCCTCCAGACCCCATTCTCCCTCCATGGCCTTCACTATATGAACGACTATTAGTCTTGGCCTAGTGCATGACACATGAAGAAGAGAATATAATGCCCATATCACCCTCAACCAGAGATGATATCCTTGTTCCCTCTCAATCATGGAATACATCCTTGCTCCTTTTTAAACATTTAAGGATACTTTTTACTCCCTCTTAAGTAAAGACGAGATTCCTTACTTCCTTTTAATTGGGAAGTCATAAACACAAGTTATTTTAGCATGTATTCATCACTACATCAACTACTAGTTCTTCATGGAGATCTTCAGGTAGTTGCATGTTTCCTCCTTTTCTTTGCATCTCATCAAATTAAGTTTCATTTTCCAAGAACCAAACCATGATAGGATCAAGCCATCAAACTTTCATATCACTTTTATCTATTAATACAAACATTATATTTAGCCAATTCAAGTAGAACTAGACACAAGTTCTTCTCATCATGAAAGTGATGTTCATCGGCATATGAACTGTTTGGTCTCAATCTAGTCTCCTAAATTGAGCTCATTTAATTGTCAACCAGGGTTGGTAAACTGCTGAAGTGAAGTGTACTGTATGTACCTAGGTGTTTGTTTCTTAATGCGTTGTGTGTAGTGTTTTATGATGTTTTTGGTCTTTTGTGATGATTTATGATGTTTTTGGTCTTTTGTTAGTTTTATGTTCACAAGGAAAATGACTAGAAAGCTAATGGAAAGGAGCTAATGATTAAAAACATAGTGAAGCCTAATTGGTTGATGACAAATGACAAATGCAAATGCAGTACTGAAACAAAATCAAATCTAAACTATGACTAAGCAGAAACAAAGCTTGATAATGACTTTTGAACAAATGATTCAAAACATAAACTCAACTTGTCAAATGCTTTCATCAAAGGTGTTTTGAGAGAGAGCTTGAGACATGGTCAATTAAGTATGCAAATCTTCCTATCTAAACAGTTAAACAACTAACTTATAATGATGCAACATTTTGTCCTTGATTAGAGATTTGTTGAAGCATAATTGGAGTAAAACATTGATACCATCATAAGGTCTTTTACTCTAAGGCTAGTTCCTAACTCTATTCTGCCACTTAGTTTGATAACACTACACTTCACTCAAAGGTTAGAGATTTTAAAATAGTCTTTTGAGGAAATGTTTGTTTGTAAGATGATCAGGAAGTTGCAGAAGTACTTCAGGCCTTAAAATGATATTGTCTTCTGTTCATATGGTTATGAATCAATTATGAATTTTAGAACAAGAAGAGGTTTGTGAATAATGAAGGTTGTTTTGTTAAGTTTAACAACTGAAGTAATCTAATATGCAGTGAATGACAACTGAATGTGGAATGCCAATGCAATGAGTGAAGCTAAAACTGTACTTAAGATGTCACTAGTCTAAAACAGTGTTAAACTACAAGTCATTATCAAACTTAAAACAACTGAACATGAGTTAAGTGCAATTAAACTCCGGAGTATCCTAACTATGCTATCATGCATTATTCTATGGAATTATACAGTCTGTTTGTCCATCATGATTGGTATTTTGGAAGAGTTTCTTAGAAAAATCCTAACTGTACAATTCAGTGCAAATGTAAACATAAAGACTGAAAGCAATGCAAAACTAAGATATCATAGCTGTCTCCTACTCATCATTATGATATTTTGGAAGAGCTTTTTAAGAGAAAGAATAGCTATGGTACTTAGTGCAAACACACAACTGAAACGTTCAAGATCACAATCATGCTTAAGACATTATAAGGATTTTTTGGAAGAGTTTCTTCTTTTGGAAGAGTACTTAGCATAAGTATAGCTGTGATGGTGAAAAAAAGAGATTGCAATTAAATCCTACAATACTATATCCATTTCCCATTCATTATCATGATATTTTGGAAGAGCTTCTTCTTTTGGAAGAGTTTTTAGAATGAGTATAACTATAGTAGCTAATGAAAACAACTACGAATTCAACTTCAAAAACGTAAAGGCAGCTAGGATACTTATCTAAATTACGCAAATAAATCCGTACAGGGGGCAGGGGCCCTCTACCACCAGACGGAATCTAACTCCAAATCAAATCAACGCTTTCAAAACAACACTGTCTGCTTCATTAAAGGAGAAATAACTTGAACAGAGCAATCTGCGTCTTCAGAAATGTAGCACAGAATCTAAGCAAAATCTAGAACAAAATCTAGGCTAGCTCTCGGTTTCCCAAGTGTTTATATAACAAATGTACATAACAAGACTTGCAACAATTCCAGGATCATTGTCTTTCCTTATCGAAATCACATTAGGACTCTTGAAGTGGCAACGTAAAAAGGAAAAGGACATCTGGACTGAGACAGTCCTAATAGAAGTCTGCCTTCCTAAATGTGTTCCCACGTACCAAAACCATATCCAGAATTCATTTCTTCCTTCATGGTGAGCAACGAACAATGTAGACGTGACGTGGAATATGCCCATATGCGGTTTTTCTTGAGAGGCCACCTGGAACATACCCAAACGTGAAGACAGCTGCAGAATTGCCGGTTAGCTACGGAATGTCTGCATTCTGCAGCTAGTTCCGGTCAAAATGCATTACAATGGCAAAAATCACAAAACTTAGCAAGTCAGTCATGTAAATCATTATAAAAGTAATTTTAACTAAATTCATTGATCAATTGGGTCTAGGATATCAATGGACAAAGGAAAATGAGGTAAAGTAAGATGAAAGGAAGCACAATTTTGAGGCTCAACATACCCCCACTGTTGTCTTCTTGCATGTCCTCATGCAAATTATCCTATAAACTCAGAGGCTTCTGCAAGAACATCTAATCCTCTCCTTCTCCTTTGCCTGGAAGCTAAAGATCTTCTGGGTTTTCTGATGACAAGTTTGAACCTTAGGTTGGTAAGTGCCCTAATTAGCTTCTTGTTCCTCTTCTTCAACTTGTCATTAGCCTTTTCCACTTTGTCTATATGTAGGGATAAGGTTGAGTTCATATCGGTTTTGAGCTTGACTTGTTCCTTCAAAATTTCATTCTCATTTTTGATGTGTCTATTAAGTATCTCTAGCTCGTACCTATCCCTTCTTAACACATCTATTTCGGACAGTGGAGGACTAGGGGTTCTCTCTCTGCTCTCTGAAGCTTTCCTTTCCAAAGTTTCAACATAATCATAAACTTCTTGCTGAGCAGGGTCAATTTCAGGGGTTCCTTCATTAAAATCCTCTTCAACATCTTCTTCAATAGATGTTTCCTCATCCTCTATATTAATCACCCCTGTTTGTTTGATTTGAGTTTTCCTTAGTTTCCCCTTTAGTCTATGGCTTCTTCTTGGCTGAGAAGATCCCTCTCCTCTCTCTGTGGCAGATTTCCTGATTATCTTCTCTTTCTTAAGATGTCTCTTTATTTGAGTCAACTTCTCTGAGATGATTTCCTCACTACTTTCTTGGACTGTTTTGTCAATTTCAATTTTTGAAGCTCTCCATTTTCTACTTCTCCTTGTAGGCTGTTGTTCAGGTGAGGGTTCTTTTGGCTCTTCAAAATGATTTCTTATCAAGAAATTGTCCCATGTATCATTTGTTTTGGCTAAATGGTGTTCAATTAAAATTTTCACCAAGCCATGATGGTATAGAGTTGTCTCTAAAAATTGAACCCTTCTTTTAACATAGGAAGCCATCTTTTTCAAGCTTTGAAGCAAGAAATAAGGTAGGTTTAAGTCTTCCCCCAGAAAATGCATTATCAGTCTAATGTGGTAGACATAAAATGTGCCATATCTACCCTCACATGTAATAATTTTTTGCAGAAGAAGTAGTATGTTTCTCCATTTATTTTTCAATGCAGAACTTGGAATTCCTTTCTTAAACACAGTGACATCCATACCTGGTGATTTTAGAATTTGCTTCCATGATTCATGATGGAATTCTCTGTTTTTGAACCATCTCTCTCCATTTCTAAGCAATCCCGTAGCTTCTGCAATGAAAACTTAATTGACTGTGAATTTAACATCTCCCACTTCAACTTCAGCTCCTTGAAATGATCTTGCAAATGTTTTAGTGACTTCTTTGTGGAAGCCATTAAATTTCTCCAAAAATTGTAGCCATCCTATCTGTTGCAACATTTCTTTACATTGAGGGTAGCCTTCTAGGTATTTTGTACCCACTGGTTCAGTTCTTACAATGAAACCCATAATTGCTTCTTCAATGTTCAGATTAATACTCTTTCTACCCTCTGAAACAATAACTTTCACCTTTGAATTGAAATGGCTTCAAGTTATTAATGACAATGGCTTCAAACTTCGGAATGATATACCTCTGATTGATAGTGACAACAACTTCAAACTTCAGACTGATATGCCTCTGGTTGACAATGAAAACAGCTTCAAACTTCGAGCTGATATGCCTCTGGTTGACAATGAAACTTTGGATTGATATGCCTCTGGTTGATAGTGACAAATGGCTTCAAATTCCCACACTGCTATACCTCTGTCTCTTGGTGGTAAATGGCTTCAAATTCTCACACTGCTATACCTCTTTCTCTTGGTAACAAATGGCTTCAAATTCTTCACTGCTATACCTCTGCGTTTACAGTGATAATGCTCAATCTCTGCCCACGGTGATAGTGCTTTGATATTCAAACTGATATACCCTTTTGCTCTGCTCTCGGTGGTAAGGATATCTCTGTTTGTGGAATGAAGTGTCGGCTACAGAATGGAGTGATGGAGGTAGTTACGAAATGAGGTAATGGAGTGAGGTGGAGGAAACGAATTAATGATTGGAAAGACGGCGGAGATTTTTACAACAGAAAAGAAATCATCATTGAATGATTTTGTTGGGTGACGTGAAGAATTCAAACACTTCGACCATTTGAACCGCTTAAATGATGTCGGGTATGGAATTTGAAATGAGAGATTTAATCCAAAGTTTGTGGAGGGTTTATTGGTCATGATCAATAAAAATAATTAAAACATCCTTTTCGAACAATTCATAACTAAAACTATGCTAAACTTTATGAAATTCCATTATAATCTAAACTTATTACCTCTGCTTTTCATTTGATTTTTGTAGTATTTGTCTTCTTTGTTCACCTTTGGAAGAGTCTTCATAATTCTTCTTGATGTTTCTTATTTATGGATATTCTGGATCATTTTGTTGCAATTCTAATGTCTGCTGGTTGGTGCCTTCAGAATTTGTAGCTGCGGAATGACTGTCTAGCTGCGGAAAGGCTGATCAGCTGCAGAATGTCTGTTGAGCTGCAGAATGTACCTGTAGAGTATTTTAATCATGGAATGGAGTGTTTTTGGAATATAGGTGAAATGTTATATGATATGAATGAAGATGGATGATGTGTTATGATATGTATGAAGTGGATGATGAAATGAAATGGAGTGGAAGAACATAAGAACTGCCCTGCAATCCATGACATGTTTTATTCATTTACAGCAAGAAATCAAACTTTAAATTTTGACATGAAAATGAGATGGATGGAGTATGGAATGAGATGAATGAAATATGGAATGAAGTATAGTATGAATGAATGAATGAAATGGAATATGGATGGATAAGTGAATGAAGTGAAATGAAATGAGATGGATCATAAGCACTATGGATCTGAACTTATGATTTTGTAACAGCTGCTTGCAAAAACAAAATGGGAAAAGTTAGAGCGTCAGAGAGACTCTGATTTTCACCCTATCTTTTCTGTATAAACATGCCAATCAATGATTGGTTTTCATGTTTATACCTTTATTTTTTTATTATTATTATTTTTTATTTTTTTATTTTTCAAAAGAGAAATACTTCAGAAAATTTAATCAAGTTGATGAAGAAGAAAAATTCTTCTTCATTAACTTCACATCACTGCTTTCTTGGAACTTCTTGACAAATTCTTCTCTTGAGAGTGGTTTGTGGTACAACTTCAATCTATGACCATTCACAAGAAAAGTGACCTCTTCTTCATCTATAGTTCTGATTTTTACTGCCCCATTATCAAAAATTTCAACAATTTCATATGTCCCAAGCCAATGTGTCTGAAATTTACCTTGAAAATCCTTGAATTTTGAATCAAACAAGAGAGCCCAGTCACCTTCTTTGAATTTCTTCTCTTTGATGTACTTGTCATGCCATCTAGTCCTTTGTTGTTGGACTAGACTTGTTTTCTGAACTGCATCTTGTCTGATCTCATCCAATTCATTGATTTGCTCCAGTCTATGCTTTTGTGCCTCCGTTAAATCAAGTCCTAGCTGAACTGCCATTTTGAAGGTTTGAATTTGGAACTCTATGGGAAACAAAACTTGCTTTCCATAAACAAGCTCATAAGGAGTATGGCCTGTTGTGTTTCTCCATGTAGTTCTATAGGCCCACAAGGCTTCAGGAAGCCTATCTACCCAATCTCTTCTATGTAAATGAGCAGTCTTTGTTAGGATTCCTTCAATGACCTTATTAGTAGATTCCACTTGACCATTTGCTTGTGGATGATAAGGAGTAGATTTTCTATGCCTGATTTTGTACCTCTCCATCATTTTTTCCACTAGCCTTGATGTAAATTGAGCTCCTTAATCTGTAACAATTTCCCTTGGGACACCAAAACGAGTAAAAATATCCTCAAAAAGAAAAGTAACTACATATGCTTCATTAGCAACAAGTAATGGCTTGGCTTCTACCCATTTGGTAACATAATCAGTGCAAACTAATATATATCTCTTTTGTCTTGATGGAGGACTAATAGGTCCTACAAAATCCAAAGCCCATTTTCAAAAGGTTCAATATGTACCTGAGGTTGTAATGGCATCTCACCTGAAGGAGAAGGTTTCCCTACCCTTTGGCAACTGTCACACCTTTTGACATAATCTTTAGCATCTTTAAACAAGGATGGCCAATAATATCCTAAATTAAGGATCTTATAGGCTGTCCTCTTATCTGCAAAGTGTCCGCCACAAGGTTTATCATGACATGCCTTGAGAATCTCAGGCATCTCATCTTCACGAACACACCTTCTAATGATCAAATCTGGACCTGTCTTGTACAACTCATTAGCAACCCATGAATATTTTGCACTATCACAAATGATTTTTATTTTATCCCTTGCATTCATAATTGAAGGAAATTTTCCTGAAACTAAATAATTAGCAATATCAGCAAACCATGGAGTTTGAGTAGAGATTGCAAAAAGATATTCATCAGGAAATTGATCTTCAACTGGAGTGTCATATTTGATATTTTGGAGTCTAGATAGGAAATCAGCTACTGTGTTTTGTTTTCCAGGCCTATCTAGAATAGTAATGTTGAATTCTTGTAAGAGCAATAACCATCTTATAACTCTACCATTAGTGATTGATTTGTTCATTAGGTATCTAATTGCAGAATGATCAGTGTGAATAAAAGTTTCATAGCCTGTTATATAGTGTCTAAATTTGTTTATGGCATGAACAACGGCTAAAAACTCTTTTTCAGTTACAGTATAGTTTAACTTTGCAGGATTCAAATTTTTATTGATATAATAGATGGCATAGGGAATTAAATCTTTTTGTCCCAATACTGCTCCTAGAGCTGTATCGGAAGCATCTGTCGAGATATGAAAAGGTAACTTCTAGTTAGGTCCCCTTAATATAGGTGCTTCAGAAATTTTGGTTTTCAGGGTTTCAAAAGCTAACTGGCAATCAGAAGTCCACTTGAATTCACAATATTTGGTAAGTAATTTGAAGAGTGGAGATGCTATCTTGGTGAAGTTTTCTATAAACCTCCGATAATACCCTGTAAATCCTAGAAAACTTCTAACATCTCTTTGACAACTTGGAATAGATAGGTTAGAAATGACTTCAACTTTTGACTCATCAACTCTAATCCCATCCCCTGAAATATGGTGCCCTAAAACAATACCTTCAGTAAACATCATAAAACATTTTTCATGACTAAGTGAAAGGTTTTCTTCTTGACATCTTTTTAAGACTTTTTCCAAGTTTTCTAAAGCCTCTTCAAATGTGTTCCCGTAAACTGTGAAATCATCCATGTACACCTCTACACAGTCATGTATTAGATCCGAAACAATTCCTAATACTGTCCTTTGGAATGTTGCAAGTGCATTGCATAATCCAAATGGCAATACTCGGTAAGCATAGGTACCCCAAGGACAGGTGAATGTGGTTTTGTCTTGGTCTTCAAGTGCTACTTGGATTTGATTGTAACCACTAAACCCATCTAGGAATGAAAAGTACTTTTTGCCGGCTAATGTATCTAATACTTGATCTATGAAAGGTAAGGGAAAATGGTCTTTAAGAGTAGCTTTATTCAGTTCTCGGTAGTCAACACACACCCTCCATTTTCCATTTTTATTTGGCACAATTACCAAAGGAGAAACCCACTGACTATCTGAAATAGGATAGATAAAATTAACATTTAACAATTTTTGCAATTCTTCTTTAACAATTTCCCTAAGATTTGGATTCATCTGTCTTTGAGGCTGTCTGATTGGTTTGCAATTTGCCTCTATATAGATGTGATGAGTACAAGTCTTGGGGCTTATCTCTTTCATGTCAGTGTACTCCCATGCATATGCAGAAGAATGTCTCTGTAATACTTTGATTAACTCTTCTTGTTGAGATTTTTCTAGGTTCTTGTTTATGTTCAAAGTTTTGCCTGGAAAAATCTCACTTGTAGAGCTGCCAAATTTGTCCATAGAATGAAGAGACATTTGCCTAGATGACAAAAACTCAATATTGGATCCCTCCTGAAATGATTCATGTTTGTGTTCTGGAGAGGATTCAAAGTTTTCTAGAGTATTCAGAATTTGATTATCTTCACTAAATTCTGAAATTGTGAAGAGTGGTTGTAAATATTCTTCATCCTCTATCCATTGAGTGTCATCTAGATCTGTAATTGTCCTAGCTGGAGGATATAAAGTGAATTTCTTTGTTGAACTACCATCAGAAATATACATATCACCGGACCTACAACTAATAAAAGCATCCGCTGTAGCCAACCAAGGTCTTCCTAGTATAACAGGATGGCCTCCTAGATTATTCTTAGGAGTTAGGATCATGAAATCCACAGGGTACTCCCAAGAGTCTAGGGACAATGGAATGTCTTCTATTACCCCATCTGGTCTGATCACAGATCTATCTGCTAATTGTAATAGTGTGGGTGTAAAGAGAAGATTAGGAAGTTTCAGTTTGTCCATGATTTGTCTACTCATGATATTTATTGCTGCTCCTAAGTCAATGAGTGTGTTTTGAATTTCAATTCCATTGATGTGAATTTTGACAACTGGATTTCCTGGGTCAAGATAATTTGGAATAGCAATCTTGCCCATCATAATGTCTGCTATTTGTCCTACCAGTTGAATTTTCTTTGTTTCTCTTATTCTTTTTCTTGTTGTCTTCATACTCAACTCCTTTATTGTTTTAGCTAAAATTGGGATTTCTTTGATGGCTTGTAATAATGGAATTTTAATGCAAACATTTCTCAGCTCATCTAAGAAATCATAATTAGGAACCATGATTTGTTTTTCTACACCTCTATCAATTTGTAATCTTTCCGGAAAAGGAGGTATAGAAGTAGATGTAGATGGTTGCTCTAATACAGGAGTTGGATTTATTGAATCTTTTTGTTTTAGTTTTTCAGTGTTTGGGTTTTGAAAGGATGTGTCTTCCTCAAGACTTTTATTCACCCGTAGGGAGTCTTCCTCAGAATTATCTTGTTCTTGTATGATCACAGAAGGTTTCCTCTTTTCAAGTATTCTTCCAGACCTCAGTTGAACATCACTAAGGTCTAAAGGAGTGATTAAATAAGTTGGAAATTGTTGGCCTTCTATCATGTATGTATTCCGAGGGTTCTTATTATTGGGGTTTGGTATGGGTTGAGCAGGCAATTGATTTGATTTTTGAGGGAATGGTAATGAAAGTGGTTGATTTTGATGTGGTTGGTTCTGATGATGTTGTTGAGGATTTTGTTGAAAATTTTGTTGAAGATTTTGAGAAAATTTTTGTTGAGGATTTTGAGGATAAAAATGTGGGTATGGTGGATAGGATGGTGGATACTGATAGTATGGGGAGTATCTTCCATAGGGACTTTGTGATCCTTGTGCCCAAGCTAGAGATTGATTTTGAAATTGAGGCCAAGGTTGCTGCCAAGAATTCCAAGGTGGAGGTTGATTATACATTTGATCATGGAATCCTTGTGTTTGGGGTCCCTGCCAAGGTCTTCTAGAGACAAAATTAAGAGATTCTGTGGAATCTGTAGGAGTTTCCTCCTGAAAGACAGCTTTGAGACCAGGAAGAGAAGGACAATTCTTGGTCTCATGTTTTTCAGAACAAATGACATAGGTTTCTACAACTTTTACATCCAAAGGACACTCTCTCAAGGCATGTTTCTTTCTACATTTGGGACAAAAGATTGCCAAAGCATCAGATTCAACCTTTTGCTTGTTTTGTATCTTAAGGGTGTCTATTTGTTCACTAAGACTCCTAAGATGTCAGATTTAAAATCATCAAGCATATGTCCTATTTCTGATCTACTTACTGTCCCAGAAGCAGACTTACTTGCCCTTGCAAGAGCGGGATCTCTTGGACCTTTGACAGTTTTAGATTTCCCTCTTGAAAGGTTGATACATAACTCAGATATTTCAGGTAATGTGAGTTGTGATATATCCCCTTTCCCATCATGTTAAGGATATCCAACCATTCATCCCTAATTGTTTTCAACAAAAGAGATTTTAAGGTGTCTTGATCTAGGTTTTCCATTTTTGCTCTTTTGATATTGTAATTAAATCTCTCCAACAAATCTTCCAAATTTTCATCTTCTTTTTGTAACATCTTGAACACTTCTTCCTTATGATTAACCGGCATACAATAATCCAAATATCTCTCTAGAAATGCTTGTTTCATGTCTTCCCATGTTCTAATAGAACTGCTGATCGGACTCATAAACCACTTCAATGCTGCTCCCTTCAAAGTTGAAGGAAATAATTTCAATTTTTGAGCATCTTGTAAATAGTCATAAGTTCTACAAAGCACTTCAAATTCGAATAAGAAGGTTTCAGGATCTTCAGTTTTAAGTCCATAGAAGTTTGGAAGGACAGAGGGTGAAATATTTTTCATGGTTGTATTGGTTTCTTCATCAATTATAGGGAACCCAAAAGAGCTTCATATTCTACCTCTTCCTCCATCTGCACCTCTACCTCCTTCTCCTCTACCTCCTTCTCCTCTACCTCTACCTCTACCTCCAAATAGTGTGTGTTCTCCATTAAAAACTCCTCCTCCTCCTTCTTCTGCCATGGTTGACTCTCCTGTAGAAGTAGAAAGGTTTGTGTCCCTAACAGGAGTTTTTAGATCTTCTTCTATGGCAGGTTCAGTGGATGAAGTGGAAGGTTTTTCTAATGGGATATCTGATTTCAGGTCTTCTAGAAGTCCAGGATCAGTAAAAGATGGAAGATGGGTTTGAGTTGAAGGTGTACTAGCTCTGGATCTAGATGAAACAAGTGGTGTTCTAGAAATCAAACTTCTGCCTCTGCTGCTTATAAATCTTCCCCTTGAATCTCTCTCCCTACGCATATAATTGTTTTTGGATGCTAAGAAACAAAGATTACCTAGTTTTCACTTCCCCGGCAACGGCGCCAAAATGTTTGGTCTCAATCTAGTCTCCTAAATTGAGCTCATTTAATTGTCAACCAGGGTTGGTAAACTGCTGAAGTGAAGTGTACTGTATGTACCTAGTTGTTTGTTTCTTAATGCGTTGTGTGTAGTGTTTTATGATGTTTTTGGTCTTTTGTGATGATTTATGATGTTTTTGGTCTTTTGGTAGTTTTATGTTCACAAGGAAAATGACTAGAAAGCTAATGGAAAGGAGCTAATGATTAAAAACAGAGTGAAGCCTAATTGGTTGATGACAAATGACAAATGCAAGTGCAATACTGAAACAGAATCAAATCTAAACTAAGACTAAGCAGAAACAAAGCTTGATAATGACTTTTAAACAAATGATTCAAAACATAAATTCAACTTGTCAAATGCTTTCATCAAAGGTGTTTTGAGAGAGAGCTTGAGACGTGGTCAATTAAGTATGCAAATCCTCCTATCTAAACAGTTAAACAACTAACTTATAATGATGCAACATTTTGTCCTTGATTAGAGATTTGTTGAAGAATAATTGGAGTAAAATATTGATACCATCATAAGGTCTTTTACTCTAAGGCTAGTTCCTAACTCTGCTCTGCCACTTAACACTACACTTCACTCAAAGGTTAGAGATTTTTAAAATAGTCTTTTGAGGAAATGTTTGTATGTAATATGATCAGGAAGTTGCAGAAGTACTTTAGGCCTTAAAATGATATTGTCTTCTGTTCATATGGTTATGAATCAATTATGGATTTTAGAACAAGAAGAGGTTTGTGAATAATGAAGGCTGTTTTGTTAAGTTTAACAACTGAAGTAATCTAATATGCAGTGAATGACAGCTGAATGTGGAGTGCCAATGCAATGAGTGAAGCTAAAACTGTACTTAAGATGTCACTAGTCTAAAACAGTGTTAAACTACAAGTCATTATCAAACTTAAAACAAAACAACTGAACATGAGTTAAGTGCAATTAAACTCTGGAGTATCCTAACTATGCTATCATGCATTATTCTATGGAATTATACAGTCTGTTTGTCCATCATGATTAGTATTTTGGAAGAGTTTCTTAGAACAATCCTGACTGTGTAATTTAGTGCAAATGCAAACATAAACACTGAAAGCAATTAAAAACTAAGATATCATGGCTATCTCCCACTCATCATTATGATATTTTGGACAAGCGTTTAAGAGCAAGGACAGCTATGGTACTTAGTGCAAACACACAAATGAAGCGTTCAGGATCACAATCATGCTTAAAACATTATAAGGATTTCTTGGAAGAGTTTCTTCTTGTGGAAGAGTATTTAGCATAAGTATAACTATGATGGTGAACAAAAGAGATTACAATTAAATCCTACAATACTATAGCCATTTCCCATTCATTTTCATAATCTTTTGGAAGAGCTTCTTCTTTTGGAAGAGTTTTTAGAACGAGTATAACTATAGTAGCTAATGAAAACAACTACGAATTCAACTTCAAAAACGTAAAGGCAGCTAAGATACTTATCTAAATCACGCAAATAAATCCGTACAGGGGGCAGGGGCCCTCTACCACCAGACGGAATCTAACTCCAAATCAAATCAGCGCTTTCAAAACAATACTGTCTGCTTCATTAAAGGAGAAATAACTTGAACAGAGCAATCTGCGTCTTCAGAAATGTAGCACAGAATCTAAGCAAAATCTAGAACAAAATCTAGCCTAGCTCTCGGTTTCCCAAGTGTTTATATAACAAATGTACATAACAAGACTTGCAACAATTCCAAGATCATTGTCTTTCCTTATCAAAATCACATTAGGACTGTTGACACCTAATCCTATGGATGGGTGTGCACATGTATTTTTGTATATTATTTATTATTAGGAAATAAGGAAGGCCAAGAGTCATTGGGAGCTAAATCCCAATAGCCTCACCTCCCATCTATAAGAGCATGTACATTCTTCAGCTAATACACATTGCAGTTTTGAGGAGTTACCTCCTGGTTTGACATGGTATCAGAGCCAGCCCCACATTTGGCATTTCTGCCCTGTGGTGTAACTCCCTACCCTTTGCTCAGTCATTTTATTAATTGTTTTCTGCTGCTCCTAATTGCTAGACTGTTATTCTGCATTTTTTTTTCCCTATTTAGCACTGACATTTGCAGGCTCTGTCAATCTGCAAATTGCAGGCTCTGCCAGTCCAGCAGTCCTGCAACTGTCTTCTGCAGATTCAATTTCAAATTTTTTTTTATGTAACAGCCCTTTTTGGGCCTCCTCATTCATCCATACGCTCCACTTCTTCCCATACGCATTCATCCTGCGCCCTCACTCCCCCTCTGCCCATAGCAATACAATACCTCACCCTTCAAACAGCAAACTCCGCTTACCCATAGGCCTACGGCCTGCTCCTACCCAACAGCTTGCTCCTCCTCACAAAAGCGCTCTTCCCATCGCTTGCAGCACTCACAACAGCGCTCCCTATCTTCCACACGCCTCCCACTCTACGCGGCTTCAACTCCCTTATCAATCTACAACCCACGCCTCTCCACTCTCCTTTGACATTCGACCCTTACGCTCTCACGTTGTTTACCACGCTGCACAGCTCCAGCGCTCCGCAATCCCTCCCACGCGGTCTCCAATACCCCGCCCTCACAAAAGCTCGTCTCTGCAATATAAAACCGACCCCTGTCCACCCCTCCACGGCTCTACGCCCTCACCCTTCTCCACTACAGCACTCCCTCACACGCAGCAGTCATCCCTTGCACTAACACGTCCCCTTCCCTCTCTGCAGACTCACGCCATACTCCGATCACTCAAACGCCGCCCTCCTCACGCCATTCCCAAATCGATTGCCCTTCCTTTCACTCGAGCTCCAACGCTCTCCCTCCCAGCGATATTTCTATAATACAACGCAGTCATACTGCCTTCCCTCTATACATTGTTTAAAACGCTGTTTGACATCGTTTGATATATTAAAACGCTGTATTTGTTTTAATACCTTTGTGTGGTCCGCCCCTCTCATAACGCTGTCACCTTATTCTCCCACCGTGTAATACTGCCTCCCATATAATTTGTAATACGCCCTTTCATATTAAACCACCATTCGTATATATCACTTTGCCATTTCAAATTCCATTCCGCCCCCTTCCCACTCATAATTCCACCCCTTCCCATTCATAATCCCATTTTTTCACATACATTTTTTACCCAAACAAAAAAAAAAAATACATTTTTTTTTATGCAGAATCAGTCTATAGCATAGAGTGTTTTTTAAAAATTCAGTCTCCAGCGAAGTTTTCTGCGCAGATTTAGTTTCCAGAAAGAGTTTTTAAACTCAGAAAATTTTTTCCAGCAAGAGTTTCTGCCCTTTTAATTGAGTATATTTTCCAGCAATAGATTTTTTTGTTTTCTCTCCTTCAAGAGAAATTTTCCAGCAGAGTTTTTTTTCTCTCCTCCTTTAAAAGAAGATGACAGTCCCTTCATCTTCTAAAGAGGCTGCCTACTTGGCACAGAGAGAAAAGAGACACGCTTCAGGTTCATCCAAAGGAAGAGAAGGAAGAAGACGAAGAAGACACTTCAGAGAAAAGGGGGGCAGACAATCTAAAGCTCAGCAACAAACAAATCAAGACAGAGGTAAAACTGATGACAAAGACAAAGGTAAACCAGCTGAATCAGCTCATTCTGTTCTAGCACATTGTAACAATGGAGTAACTGAAAACCTCTTTGATGTTTCATTTACTTCATGGAGAGATGATTGGTTGCTAGATTCAGGAGCAACATGTCACATGACATTTAGAAAAGATTTTTTTGAAGATTTCATTGACAAAGTTGATGGAGCAGTATATTTCGCAGATAAATCCAAACTCAAGCCATCAGGGCTTGGCACAGTCAGGCTTAAACTGCCTGGTCTTCCAGATCATATCCTACATGAGGTTCTATACCTCCCTGAGTTGAGGAGAAACTTGCTGTCCTTGGTCCAAATCTGCCAGCAAGGACACTCCATTCACTTGTTTGATGGCAAGGCAGAGGTCAGAAAAGCATCAGACCACTCACTTGTCATGGAGGGAATAGAAGAAGGGAGACTCTTGAAGCTGAAAGGTTCATCTGCTCATGCTCAAAACTTTGCATTCAGTTCACATCATGATGAAGGTACATTTCCATCAAGTCTTTTATGGCATGCTAGATTTGGACACTTAGATTATGACAGCCTTCATTTGTTGAAGAAAAATGGTGTTGATGGACTGCCTACAATTCCTAGAAAACCTAAGGAATGTGATGCATGTATTCTAGGAAAGCATCGCAAACAGCCATTTCATGATTCACACTCAAGAGCACATAGGAAACTTGAACTTGTTCATTCAGATTTATGTGGCCCTATGCCTATTGCTTCTGCAAATGGAAACAAATACATGATGACATTTATTGATGACTACACCGGGATGTGTTGGATTTACTTACTGAAGAATAAGTCTGATGCTTTTCAAACTTTCAAGAATTTTCATGTATGGATTGAAAATGATGCACAAACACATATTGGGTCTCTACGTACTGATAATGGAAAAGAATACACCTCAAACGAATTTGAAAATTATCTTCGTCAACATGGAATCAAACATCAAACCACTGTGCCATATAATCCACAACAGAACGGTGTAGCTGAAAGAATGAACAGAACCATCTTAAATATGGTCCGATCCATGTTATTTTTCAAGAATGTAAAATTGATGTTTTGGGCTGATGCAGTTCTATGTGCTGTTTACATAAAGAATAGGTGTCCTTCAAGTTCAATTATAAATAAAACTCCTTTTGAAATGTGGCATGGCCACATTCCTTCGGTAAAGCATTTCAGGGTCTTTGGGTCCACCTGTTATGCCTTGATACCCAAGGGTCAAAGGAACAAACTTAGTGCTAGAAGCAGAAAATGTATCTTCTTGGGGTACTCCAATACCTCCAAAGGATATCGTCTCTATGATGAAGCAAATAAGAAGTTTGTGATAGCAAGAGATGTCATATTTCTTGAATCATCCAATAGTGACAAGGTTGTTGAGCGGCAACTTGATCGCCTGGATAGATTCACACATGCAAAGTCTTTCAAAGAATTTGATAATGTGATTCCACACCTTGAAGGGGGGATTCCGATATTGAATCAAACTGTGGAATCATTTCCTGAACCACACTCTCCCCCACATGAAGAAACAACCACGGATGACACATTGGATGATGTGATTGACAGAATTGGGAGATTGAATCTTGAATCAATCCCAACTCGGTCAAGTGACCAGCCAGGGCCATCTCAGAAAGGTCCCCCCAAATGGCTGACAAAGACACTGGAGGATGTTCATCCTGATGAGGTTGGAAAAACAGGAACAAGAAGTTCCACTCAAGAGATCGAAGGTGATGTAGATAATTCTGATTCCCTGATGGTCTGGATAAAGCTTATAAGCGTGAAATAGGTGTTTGTCTACAGATCATGAACCAACTTCCTTCAAAGAAGCCGCTTCTCATGATGAATGGAAAGAAGCGATGCATAAGGAGTATGATGCCTTGATAAAGAATGGCACTTGGAAGCTGGTTGATCCGCCTTTGGGAACAAAACCAATTGGCTGCAAGTGGGTCTACAAGAACAAGTACAAAGCAGACGGCTCACTTGACAAGCACAAGGCTAGGCTTGTGGCAAAAGGATTCGCACAGAAGGAAGGAATTGATTATGAAGAAACGTTTGCTCCCACAGCAAAATGGACCACCATCCGGACACTCTTTGCCTTAGCAGCTCAGAGTGGATGGAAAGTCCATCAGATGGATGTAAAAACAGCGTTCTTGAATGGAGATCTGAAGGAGAAAGTTTATATGTCCCAGCCAGAAGGATTTGTGATAAAGGGTCAAGAACACAAAGTTTGCAAACTTGTGAAATCCTTGTATGGCCTCAAACAAGCACCACGAGCCTGGTATGAAAAGTTGACCGAGCATCTTCTGAAACTTGATTTCAAACACTTTGATCTTGATGATGCAACTTTGTTTGTTAAGAAAGTTGGAAAAACAGTTGTATATCTTGTGGTATATGTAGATGATCTTTTGATAACAGGAAACAATGAGGGCTATATTGCATCCATGAAGAAAGAGTTGAAGAAAGGTTTTGAAATGACTGATTTGGGTCATGTTCATTACTATTTGGGTATTGAAGTAATTCAACATCCTAAATTCATCTTTCTTTCTCAGAAGAAGTACATTGGAGATCTCTTGAACAAATTTGGCATGGATGATTGTAAACCCTTAGGCACTCCAATGGAACAAAACTTGAAACTCACATCAGTTGAAGGGAAGGAATTTGAGGATGCAACTAAGTATAGACAGCTTGTAGGAAGTCTTATCTATCTGACCACCACCAGACCTGACATCTCATTTGCTGTTGGAATCCTCTCAAGGTTCATGCAGAAACCTTGTGAAGGACATTGGTCTGCTGCAAAAAGAGTACTAAGATACTTGAAGGGGACTCAAGACTTTGGACTCAAATATACACAGGTAGGCGACTTCATCTTGACCGGATACTCTGATTCAGACTTTGATGGCGACAAAGAAACAGGGGTGTCTACTACAGGTTACACCATGAGTCTTGGATCAGGAGTTGTCTCATGGAGATCACGCAAACAGTCAGTTCCAGCAGATTCCACAACCGAGGCAGAATATGTGGCAGCAGCTGAAGCAACAAAGGAAATTGTGTGGCTCCGGAAAATCCTGGAAGATTTGCAGATGAAACAGATGTATTCCACTCCACTCATGATCGACAACACTTCTGCAATAAAGTTGGCCAAGAACCCAAAGTGCCATGATCGAACAAAGCACATCAATACAAAGTACCATCTCATTCGACATCATGTTCAGGCCAAAACCATCCATCTACATCATTGTTCCACAAATGAGCAAACTGCTGACATCTTCACCAAAGCACTTGGAAAAGAAAATTTTGAAAAGTTCAGATCGATGCTTGGACTCACCAACATCCCTTCGGATTAAAGGGGAGAATGTTGACACCTAATCCTATGGATGGGTGTGCACATGTATTTTTGTATATTATTTATTATTAGGAAATAAGGAAGGCCAAGAGTCATTGGGAGCTGAATCCCAATAGCCTCACCTCCCATCTATAAGAGCATGTACATTCTTCAGCTAATACACATTGCAGTTTTGAGGAGTTACCTCCTGGTTTGACAAGGACTCTTGAAGTGGCAGACTCTTGATATGGCAATAAAAAGGAAAAGGACATACGAGTAGAGGTCTAATGAAATGCCTTCTAAATGTGTTCCCACTGAAGAGCCATATCGAGTGTTCCACCTGAACATGGTGAGCAACGAACAATGTAGACATGACGTGGAATATGCCCATATGCAGTTTTTCTTGAGAGGCCACCTGGAACATACCCAAACGTGAAGACAGCTGCAGAATTTCCGGTTAGCTATGGAATGTCTGCATTCTGCAGCTAGTTCCGGTCAAAATGCATTACAATGGAAAAAATAACAAAACTTAGCAAGTCAGTCATGTAAATCATTCTAAAAGTAATTTTAACTAAATTCATTGATCAATTGGGTCTAAGATATCAATGGACAAAGGAAAATGAGGTAAAGTAAGATGAAAGGAAGCACAATTTTGAGGCTCAACATGAACGTCAAGTTATATTTTTGTACTGCTACCTTTCCACCCCAAGATGATATAGAAATCTTGACCACATAATATTCCAAGTTTTTCCAAATCCATCTACTCAATCCATGTATTCATTGAATTGAGTTCAAAATTAATATTTATAGATACACTTTCCTCAACTACCATTATTTCTACAACATTCTTCCAAGTAGAAAAAACATATACCAACCAGATAACCAATACTAAAACATCAAGATCATAATTACCTCTACATGATGGCCTGTTGTAAAAATATTAGATTCTACTGACGGGATTCCCTTGAGATCAACATTCTTTCATGTGGTCTTATCTCCATAATGTTTACGAATCATTATAACAATGTAAACTTTGAAACGGGAACAAAAATGAGTACCCGCTCTTTTTAGGTAGCAAAAAAAGGTCCGATTTTGAAAAGTAATGATTTAGAAGACTCTTAATTTTGTTTTGCATGTTTTTTACACTTTACATTTTCTTATGTACCAAGTATAGACATTATTTTTAAAATGTTAGTGGTTTTATGTTGATTTTGAAAAGTGTTGATTCCACATCATTCCCTTTTTCTAGAAGACGTATTTTTGACTTAAATTTTTCTAATCTATTAAATGCTAATAATTATTTTCACTTACATATTTTGTTTAAGTGTTTTTCAGGTATTTGTTTTCTTGTTTTTCTTCTATTTTTTTTTTTGTAGTGAGATATTTGATTTTTTGCATTGTTAAAAAAAAACAAAAAAGGTAAAAAATTTAAAGTGTCAGTCTTCTATCTAATTATATATTGTTAAATAATATTTCATTGTGCATGAAATAATTTCCACTAAAAAAGCAATAGTTTTTAACAATTTACATAAAAAAACACATTTTTAATATAGAAATAACTGAAAATATACACATTTTGCGTCTTTTTTGCTAAAATTGACATGTCAAATAAACCATTTTTATAGGAAAAAAGTAACCAAAAAAAGTATAAAAATTAGCAATTTTTTGTTAATTTTATATGAAAAGTTAATAATAATTACGGTTTTTTTCAAAACCTAAATTATTCACATAAAAATGAAGTGAAAATCACATTATACAAATATTAAACATATAATAACCACAATTGAATATTTATTTCTTCTCATAAAATGTGAGAGTAAAAAATTTACACGTATAACTTATGAATAGTTACAAAAAATGAGCTTAATTTGGAAGATTAACTTAATATTTAATCAATAATATCACGTAACCCAAACTCTTCATCTTCAAGAGTATCATTATTGTCCTCTTCCACAATATTTTCATAATTGGCTTCAATTTCATCATTTTCCTCTTCTGATGGATCTTTGATATTCGTGAACGTCCCAACGTATTCCTTTCCAATCATTCCATCTAATGGTGGTTGAGGTTCTTTTTCTTTTTTTTCCACACACATTCATTAAAATCCCCTTTTCTCAAACCAACTTCTTGCATTTCATCTGGAAGAAATTGAAGAGCATTGATTCTTTGATGAATAAATTTGCATTGTACTGGGTCTTTTTCAATGGAAATGCAATTTCTTCCTTTTTGTGAGCAACATGCTAGCGTTGTACCTAATCATAAAGTACAAAAGACAAAATTTAGTAATTTAGTATAAACACAAATTTTTTTAAAAAGATAACAGTGAAATTCATTCTTATATAATAAAAATTACCTGAGCCTGAAAATAAATCCAAAACCCAATCTCCTTCATTTGAACATAAATCTAAAAGATAGTTAATCAATGACTGTGGTTTTTGATATATGTTAACTATCTCTCATTTTGCTTATTTATCTTCATATGTTAGTTTTATTACAACAACATCATGGACCAGTACTTGGCTATGATTATTTCCATCTACTTGATTGAAAAGAATACTCTTGTAGCTATCATCCTTTGTCCAAATTTCAACATGAATGAACTCACAATAACTTATAATTGGTTGATTTCAGCCATAAATAAGATTTGGATTTTTCCTGTAACATGAAATAGTAAAAGGTCAATTAACTTGTACATAAATGATTTTTTAAACATTAATCAAATATACAATTTCAACGTCTTACCATGTAAGCGACATTCTTGAATTTTGTTTTCCCTTGAAGCTTGATAATAACAACCCCAATTGTGTGTTTGAATGAAATGTCACAAATCTCCAAAGTGGTGATGTTGCGACTTCTATAAATCCCGCAACCACTTTACTAAATTCTCGATAAGTATAAGGGTCACTATCATATTCAATTTTTTGGATATTGAAACCATGAGGAATATCTGCAATAACTAGGGAATAATCCCTTTTAGGTATGAGTTTGGCAATGTCTTCACAATCACCTAATATTATTTCATATTGGATAGTGTGGAGCCCATTCCAAATGAAATTATTAAGACTGGGATCAAGTTCAACATCACAAATACGTTGTTTTCTTATCCTTTCCATTTTTTTTTTCAATAAAGCTTCTGAAACTATGTGGTGCTCCATTTGCATCCTTCTTCGTATTTAATAAAATAAACAAAATAAATGTTTAAGTTATAAATTAAAAATATTATACATATAAATAGAAATGAATGTATGAATGAATATACCTTTTTAAATGCAAGATAAAAATATTTTAGCACTGATGTAGAACTTGAATCTGGGTAGTTGCGTAGAACATCATCCCAACTATCTTCATTCAACAATTTAACCATTTGTTCATGTATTCTCGTATAAACCTTGTGACTGAATAAATGAAGTAAAAAATGTTAATATAGTGTTATTTATAACAAATAATACCAACAACAATATATTATATTTAATATAAAGTTATAATTAAAAAAAAATGTAAAAAGAACAAACTTACTTTAGAAATTCCTCAGACATTTCATCCATTGATCATTCTCCTCACTTTACACGAGATACTATTGTTTTGACAAATTTTTCATCCTTTGCTCCTTGCACTTATCTCCAAGGTGTGATAGTCATATCTTCTGGAAGGAGCTTCATTTCAGGACCTGATTTACTGTTGGTACATATCAATGGTTTAGACCTTTTTACCTTCTAAGTTTTGATGCCAACATTCTTGCACAACTCAAAAATCTGATCAATCAATTCCCATATCTCTCTAGTTCTAAATGCCAACTGGAAAATGATATCCATACCTCTGAATATTTCATAATTTACTCTGCCACCTTTTGAACTTCTTTTTTCTTTGATTTGATAACTTATTTCCATACAAAATTCCTTCCAGAATGCATGATCAACCTTTATCTTATCACCACCACATTTTTCTTCAAATTCGCCATGAATAAATCTGACCCTTTGGATGAAAGTCATTGACATCCTATTCTCATTATCTGAATTATGATCCCATGCCAATAAATTTGCTTGTGTATCTGTTAAACCACCATAAATGATACATTTCATTGTTTCAAAATGCGAGTTATTGGGATATTCATCCATTAATTGCCTTTGAGCTTCTACAGAATGGTTTCCCCCAAGTACATAATATTTGTATTCAAAAAATTTTGACTTATCAAATGATTCTTTTTCAGGAACGTGACTTGGATCAACAAGAAGAACATAATCAACCACATGTGCAAAAGGGTTGTACCACATCAATGTTTTCAAATTGTGAACATGGAAGTGGTGTGGCTTTCTAATTTGATATTTGAGTTGTCCTTCATCTGGCTTGTAGACTTGAATGACATTAAGTTGGAATGAACGACCACCTTCAATTAAATTTGTCTTCGCCAATTGATGTCGAATGGCATTTTGTTTTGTTTTCATAACGCCATCCTCTAAATCAGCTCCTGGTGTAATGATTTCCCTGCTTGCTTTGGATTTTTTCGTAAGCCCCTCATTATTGTCCATGATTTTTTGAGAATAAACAATTTTTTGTTTCTTCCTCCTATTGCTTATGATATTTTCTTGAACCGAAACAGTCTCCTCATCATCAACTGTAAGGGAGACATTCTTGGGCATTCTTGTTTTTGTTTTTTTATGGATCTTCTCCTTTCTAACATCAGTTCTAATTTGATCCTCAGATATGGCAACACATTCTTCATCTTCAGCTTCAACTTCAACTTCAGCTTCAACTTCCTCATTTTGAAAAGTAACATGTCTACCTTTACTAGATTGATCACTTTGATACAATCTTGTAGCACCATGAAGTATTTTTTTTTCTTCTTTCACATATCTTCTACTTCGTGTTCATGGAAAATGGAGACTAAATTCATAATATCTCACTCTATATAATAGATTCCCCCCAACATAATTGAAATTCCCTCAACAAAATCCTGTAAAACAAAATATAATATGTCAATATTAACTAAGTTATTAAAAATACAATGATACAATTTGAATAACACAAAACAGATAAGTGTAAATAAAAATACTTACAATTTTCTGTACAATATTTTGTATGATTTCATTAGGGGAATTTTGAGGTCTAAAATGGGCCTCCTAAGGAAATAATAAAATAATATCTAAACAAATAAAATAATATTTATGAATTTGAAATTTACTTTTTGCACCACAATCCATGTAACCATAGTTAAATTCAATTTAAAATTTGTACCAAATAAAATTAATAAAAAAATTGTATTGATGTGACTATAAATAAGAATTAGCTTTTCAAGAAAAAGTCATTATCATTGAACAACTAATGCATTTGTCCTTTGTACTCAAATAACCTGAAATAAAATACAAATATAAATTTAAAAATTCTCAATTATATTATATGCTATTAATTAAGATTTATATTATTTAAATTGTATAATATCATGCAATTAATATACTATATAAATATAATATAATATAATATAATAAATGTATAGGGATATGCATTGTTTCTTTCAAGAAATATGAAATGACAATAATATATTTTTATTCAAAAAGTGTGAAATGACATTTATTATGAGTACTTTACTTTGACTTTAAAAGTACTTAGAGCACTACCATGGTTAACCATGAGTTTTTATCCACCATTGAGAATGTAACAAGTACCTTTAACTTGAACAATGCCACCTCAACCATTAGGGATAATGTCATCCCCTAAAATGTGTTTGGTTCTCATAAAGTGAATTTTGATTGTACATTTTTCTTAGGAGGCCCATTTTAAACCTCAAAATTCCCCTAATGGTTTGCATATATTTGAAGAATCTTCCCTCGTGTTATACATAGGCAATGTAAAATGATATATATGTTTATCATGTGACTTGGGCAGATTTGATAGTATATAAACACTTTTAGTATTTGGAAGAATACACTGGTCTAATACTTTTCCCACCAGATCATAGCTTTTAGCATCAAATTCTTATTGGAATATAGATATAATTGCAGAGATTTCTCTTCTACATCTTTTAGAAACCATGCATATTTTGAACGATTCACTTCTGTTTATTTCTTCCAGTATGAAACCAAATTATTTTCTTTTGTGGATGCATCTCCCACATTTTCAGTAATTAAATGAGGTGCAGTTCGTCCAACAATGTTTTTTGAAGGCCCACCTATAGCTTTAGATGATGCAAATGTTGACTTGGGTCCAGAAAAAGATAGAAACCTTCCTTGATATCATTTTCTTGCAAACATATATATGTACACATAACTTACTAAATCAAAAAAACAAATATCTTATGTAAACAAAATAAAAAACTTAAAAAAAAATGATATTTTTATACTTTTTTTCCCCGACAGAAACTCTAAAACAATTTATTTTTTTAATGTCATCTACCCAACCCCCCTAAAAAAAAAAAATTATAATTTAAAACCCCACTATTTTTTTTTTTTTTAATATCCTCAAAGGGCCGATTCTAAAAAAAAAAAAATCAAAATTTGTTCATATTCGGCCCCTTGGAAATATATATATATATATATATGGAAGGGGCTGACTCTACCATTGGCACCCTTGGGCTTGAGCGGACACTGCCCTATGGGCGCGTCCGCCTGCAACACAACATCGTGGGCACCCTTGCTCTGGGCAGGCGCACCCATGGGGTGGTGTCTGCCTGAGCCCAGGGAGATGGCCCCCCTGCCTAGCAGGAGGTCGATTATGGGAATCGGCCTCCTGCCAGGCAGGGGGCCGATTTTGGAAATCGACCTCTTGCCAAGTAGGGGGTCCATCTCCCTGGGCTCAGGCGGACACGTTATGGGGTGACGCCCACCCGAGCCCGAGGGGTTCCTGTTACACAACATTTTGTCACTGTCCCTACAATCCCCATCCCGCACATTGGAGGGTCATTTCTGTGACTTATGAAAAGTGTCATGCCTTGCAAAGACCTTCATTACATACCTCTACATGAAGGTATCATTCCTCTTGGTGACAATTTCCTGAACAGAGCATCAAAAAACCCTATTTTTGCCTTGGTGCGAGTAGCCAGTTCTACCCTCGCGCTAATGTGGAAGATTAACACTAGGGCCCGCGCCTCTTGGCACTCTGTCCTAGTGTAATGCCCACGACAAGCTGTTTTGGGAATGTTTTTTAAAAATAGAGGTGGATTTTCCATTCCGACCACCTCGGAGATGAGTCATTGGGAGTGGTTGAACTGAAACAACCACGCACTTCCTCCTTTAGTTAGTAGTTTCCACCTCCCTTCGAACACTCCTAAAGGATAGGCCTCCCTTACACCTTTATAGGGATCCCAACCTCCTCCTCTTCCTCTATATAAACAAGCCTTCTCCCTTTATGAAAGCTAGCTGAACAAAGAGAATTATACAACTGAAGTGTTGAACTTGGAGAATTGAACTATAGCTGAATAACTGAGTTATTGAGAAGGTAGATCAAGAAGGAAATCCATTGAGAGGTCCCTTGTCTCATCTGAATTCCCTGATGAGCTTTGAGACATGCTTCGCCCAAACCCCGTTGGAGGAGACCACAATGTCAGATCATGGTTATATCTCTTCTTTCTACCTAATAATATAAGTGACTATTGTCTGGTTCCCATCTTGTATTTTGCCTTTATCGAATGCAATATGTTTAGTCTTCTCTAACTGACTAGTAGATTTTGGATGGAATTATTATGTTGTATGTGGTTATCATTTTCTGATTTGTGTGCGGGTGTCCAAACGTGAGAAGCGAAGGGATTGTGACTTGCCAAATTGGGAGTGAGAGGTCTTCATCGCCACCATGATTGTTGACGACAACATTGGACCACAGGTAGGCCATCTTATTACATCCTCTTTCATTCAAACATCTAGGAACCTACACTCTAGCATGATTCCTTGTTACTAGACCCACTATAGGGCTAGAGGGATCGTCTCTGTCTGCAGAGAGGATTTACCTACATAACAAGTTGGCGACTTTACTGGGGAACAGTGCGAGTTTGTCTTTAATCTTCTTGGGTCATTTTTTGGGTTTTTTGTCTTTTTTTTTACCTTCCTGGTTGTTTAATTGTGTTTCAAACCCTTTTTCAGCCCTAGAGTGTCAAGATTTACCTCTTCTTTGTTGAGTTTTTTCCCTTTTCCTTGGATAACTGGCTTGGCGCGGTTTTTCCCTGAACAGTCGCGCTGATTGGCACATGTTGCTTTTGTGGCACTTGCGCCATCCCCTGTTTGGTATTGAATACCGCCTCACAGTCACGCTGACCCCTGTGAGTTTTTGGGTGTGAGCTTTTCATGAGTTTTTGGCAATGATGGAGTCCCTATTTATAACGAAGAATATCAACTTTTCCCTGAAAACACCACTCATGTGTCTGCTCAATCTTCACCATCGGTGTCATTTCCAGCCGGATATAGGTCTCTGGGTCAGATTATTTCTGGTGTTGCATCCATGGCAGCATCTACTCCATCCAGGAGTCCATTCCTTCCATCATTAGCACTGTCACTGACGACACCTGCTTTGTTGCTTTCAGTTACATCTGTCCCAGTTCAACCTATTGTCTCCATGGCTGCGTCTGCGCCGGTCACTTAGTCACCAGTGGCCTCGATTGAGATACTTGGTGGCCTTACTTTTGAAGAGTATCTATTGGCTATTCATCAACAGAACTCTCAGGTTTCTAAGCAGCCTCATGCTCCTATTTATCCGCCACACCATTATGCCGAATATGGTAATCCTGTTTATTTGCCCTATATTACTCCTCATCACTATGATGTTGTCGATACCCCCATCTATGCGTTTCCTACTCCCCATCATTATGATGAGCGTGACGTTCCTATTTATGACCACTATGAAATCGTTCTAGAGATTGGGAGGACTTATCCAGTGCAACCCCCTAGCCCACAAGGACAACCCTTTCAGGGACAACCTTCAGCTCAGTCGAGGTTTGCATTCGGTCCTCAGGGACAACCTTAAGGTCCGCAAGGCCAACCTTTACAAGGTTAGCCTATGGCCCAACAAGGAAAATTCCAAGGGCCTTCCAGTCAACCTCTGTATCAACCAGGACCTTCTTATAGTCCTGGGGGGAAAATCTATTCGTCTCAAGGACAACCTTTTGTACAACAACCAGGATCATATACCCAAACTGGTCCGAACGTTGGGCAACAAGGACAACCCTCTGGCCCTCCTCTAGGGCAACCTGGTCCATCACAACCATCAGGCCAACCTTCTAAGTAGGGGCAACCTGGTGGCCCTCAAAATATAGTCCAATCTGCTCCGCAGGGGCAACCTACTCAACTAGTCCAATGGCCAACTCAATATTCTCGACAACAATTTTACTCTGCTTCTCAACAGGGTCCTACCTTTCAGTAGTCTATTCAGTCTACTCAGCAGCCAGTTCACCCTGTTTATTCAGCTCAAAAATGACCCACTTATCAACATCCAATTCAACCCCAAGGCGTTTATTATCCTCGTGGTCAATATCGACCAGTATATATTGCACCTCAAGGTTTCACTTATCACCCTCAATCTCAGTTGCCATATAATCAACTGCAATGCCATACTTACACTCCACCGTAAAATCCTTATGTTTCTCAGCAAGGACCTCGATGGTATACTCAGAATCAGTATCCTCAGTATCAACAGAATTATTTGGCTTATCCCCCATATCGTCAGAATCCTTTGGGAAAGAACCAATGGGGGCAAACATTTTCTCAAACGGGGTGGAATGTGAATTCGGGTTCTTATCAAGGACCTGCTATGCCTTTTAATCCTCAATTACCATTTGTCACGACATTGGAGTTACCGGTTGTCTCAAAGTTAACGAATGATCCTATTCTTCACAACCCATATTGGCCTCTGGTTCCGACCAAGATTCCTAGTGATTGTCCCAAATTTGAGGGCAAGTCCAAAGAATACCCCCAAGCACATGTTATGACTTACCACTTGTGGTGTTCCTCTAACTCTTGGGTTGACGATTCCATTCAGCTTCGTATTTTCCAACAGACTCTTATTGGTGTTGCTTCTAAGTGGTACATCGAGCTCTCTCATGGTATCTTTCAAGATTTCAACTCTCTCGCCATGGCGTTCCTTACTCATTTTCAGTTAATGGTTCATTATGAAGCTGAGACACATCTCCTCACCTCTTTGAAACAGGACCAGGCTACTCATATCTCGGACCATATTCATGAATGGAGACGTTGTCGTCGCTTGATCAAATTTGAAATTCCTGATCAGCTTCTTACTCATTGGTTCACCACCTCCTTTGTCAATCAAATCGCGAAAGACATCACCATGGGGGCATGTGTAACCGAGGAACAAGCCATTTCTCGTGCCCATTACCTTGATCTCGTGTACTCTCAATCGAGCATATTGTATGATATTTTGACTGATGCTCCCTGACTTGGAACTTCTAAAGCACCAGCAACCCATCTTTCAACGGTATTATTGGTTCTGTGTCTCGAACTTCACGTATGTCTTCTTCTTCCAACCCTAGGAAGCAAAAATCTAATACTTCCAATGATATTACTCCTTAGTCTAGTCCGAATCCTGGTAAAACCTTTGAGGTCAATGTCGTTCAGGCCAATTCTGCAGATAAGACTTCTAAAAGTAAAAAGAAGGGTAAAGGCAAGGCCAAGTCCGATGCCCTAAAACCATATTCGTCCAAATCTCATGTTGATGATGGTTCACAGCATAAGCCGAAGTATCCCTGTCTCATTTGTGATGAAGATAATTACACCAAGGACTGTCCTCGACGGGTCGAAGTGAGTAAATTTCTCAGGGGAACTTAGGGTACTCTTGATGTCCGTAAAGAACCTTTTCCATCTCAGAAGACCCAGATGGTTGAGCAGCCTCATTCATCTGTTCCATTTGGCTCTTAAGTGTTCATGATGAACAGTTCTGCATCCGTTTCTAGCGCTACTCGATCGAAAGATTATGCAGGGTCGCACCATGCAATGGGGAAGGAGATTGTTGATGGTTCTCCTCCTCCGCCTGCTTCTGGTGCTTTAGAGATTGAAAGGCCCAGTGCTGAACCTGTTTTGCGACTACCTTCTAAAGGTGTTCTCCAGAAGTCTTCTTATAATTCCAACGCCCGTGCTGCTCAACATTACAGTATTTTTGAGGACTTGGCACAGGTGCCATCTGCGATGTCCACGTTAGAAGTACTTCAGAGTTTTCCATCTCAACGGAAAGATTTATTATCTGTGATCAGTGGGATCGATCCTGCTGATACGAGCCTTCTCGCTTTCAATCTAGAGAATTTCGTCCCATGACTTTTGCACCAGATTGCGCTCATTATACAAGTCGTTATTAATGGTCTCAACATCCATCGAACCATTCTGGACGAAGGTGCATCAACCTGTATCATGTCAGCTTCTTGCTGGAAGGCCATTGGCTCTCCAGCCTTGAATTCCTCACCAAATTCCCTTGAAGCATTTGATGGAAGGGAATCAAAACCTTTGGGTGTTCTCACAAGTTTTCTGATTACCTTGAAAGGGAAGATAGTCAATGTTTAAGTAGAAGTAGTTAACGCCAAACTCAATTACAATCTTCTACTCGGTCGCAGTTGGACCCACACTATGCTTTGCGTTCCGTCCACCCTCTTCTGTGTTTTGAAATTTCCACATGAAGGAAATTTTTTTACTATCGATCAATTGTATTTCTTCACCTCTTCTTTCGAGAACAACGTTCCGTATGTGGATAAGATCCCTACTCCCTTCGAGAGCGTTGGGCCAGGTCTCTTCAAGGATCCAGCCCTCATAGGTATTTTTCCCCTTTCACCACCAATGACTGTTCAAGTTCATATGATCTCTTGGTCCAATGACCCATGGATTATTCCTTTGCCCGAACAAGTCGCTTCATTTGGGGATTCGATGCCTTTGAGTCTGATTGAAATTGATTATTGTGAACTCATTACTGCATCAGATACTCCACCCTCTGATAGTGCTCCTTTGAACTTGTCTCTTGACATGTATTCTCAATCCCCTTGGTTCGATGATTCAGACTCGCCTGATCCTTTGAAAGAAGTGTTTCCTTCTGATGAAGCCATCATGGAAACCATGTCTCTCGAAGACCTGCCATGAGATGATGGTCATCATCATTCTTCGTTTATGCCTGGCCTCGGGGCTATGTATACATATCTTGAGCATTTTGAATCTCAAATTCCTTCTTCTCCACTTCAAATGCCAATCCTAACACATGAAGTCTTTACAGAAGGAAACTTGAGCAATATCACACAAATGATGCCTATTGACATTTCCGTGAAGTCGGGAATCGTCGAGAACATCCATGTGGGGGTCACTTGTTCTTCAGATGAAGTCCAAGTTTATACTATCCTTTTCCGCGAATTCCGCGATGTTTTCACATGGTCCTACGAAGAAATTCCCGGCATTGATCCTAGTATAGTGGTGCATGAAATCCCCACCTATCCCGGTTCGAAGCCTGTTAGATAGCATCTTCATCCGGTACACCCTAGAAAGGCTACGACCATTAAAAGTGAAGTTGAAAAACTTCTCAAAGCTGGTTTCATTTATCCAATTCCCTTAATGGATTGGGTTTCGAATATCGTTCCCGTCGATAAAAAACAAGGATCTATCCATGTCTGTGTTGATTATCGTGACATAAATGGGGCCTGTCCTAAGGATAATTATCCTACTCCCTTCATCGATCAAATTATTGACGACTATGCCGGGAGTGAGATTTTTTCCCTTATGGATGGCTTTTCTAGATATAATTAGATTAACATTCTCCTAGCTGATCAGCATAAGACAACTTTTATCTGTCCTTGGGGTACCTTCGCATACAAGAAGCTCCCTTTTGGTTTGAAGAATGTCGGGGCCACATTCCAGCGAGCGATGTCCTACGCTTTCCATGACATTCGTCACATCATTCAGCCTTACCTGGATGACCTTCCAGCTCATTTAGCTAAGCGTAGGGACCATCCAGACCATCTTCGTCAGATCTTTCTTCGTTGTCGACACTACAAAATTTGGCTTAATCCGCATAAATGCGTCTTCTACGTTGATTCCGGCAGAATTTTAGGGTTTATCATGTCTAAATACGGAATTCGTCTCAATCCACTCAAGGTTGAGGCTATTATCAATCTCCCCTCTCCATCCTCATTACATCAATTGCAAAGTCTGCAAGGAAAAGCGAATTTTCTACGTCGTTTTATACCGAACTATGCAGAAGTAGCTAAAGGATACACGCAACTTTTGAAATAGGATGTCTCTTTCTGCTGGGGTGAGATTTCTCAACAATCTTGTGATGCACTCAAGACATTGTTGGTCAACGCTCCTTTATTACATCCTCTGAATTATCATCATGATTTTTCCCTCTATTTAGCTGCCGCTTTTAGTACAAATGCCATGGTTTTGGTACAAGATGATGATGATGGTCATGAACATGTCATCTATTACTTGTCTTGTAACCTTCTCGATCCTGAAACACATTATGCTCATGTCGAGAAGTTAGCACTGGCTGCGGTTCAGGCCATCCAACGCTTTCGTCATTATATTTCTCTGCATACAGTGACTGTGATTTCTGATTGTAACCCCATGACCTATATTTTTTCTCGACAATTGCTGGGGGGCAAATAATCGAAGTGAATCGTTATCCTCCAAGAGTTCGATTTGGAATTTACTGCTGCCAAATCAAAGAAATCACTGGTTTTTGCTAATTTGATTTTTTCCCTTCCTTCCAACGTCGCTTCATCTCGTTCTGAGGACCGTATTCTGGATAATACACTTTTCTTGATTAGCACCCTCGACCCTTGGTACGGTGATATCATCATATATCTCCAAACTTCTACATTCCGATCTGAGTTGACAAAGGATGCATGCCATCGAATCTGGCATCACTCGCAACCTTATCGTATAGTCGGAGATATGCTTTATCACGTTGGAGTTGATTCTGTACTTTGCCAATGTTTGACCCTCAAGGAACCTGAGAAATTATTAAACGATTGTCACAGTGGCGACTGTGGTGGTCACATGTCTGGTTACGCTACTTCACAAAAGATACTTCGTGCCAGTTATTTTTGGCCTTCCATTTTCAAAGACTGTATTTTCGCCATTCGTAAATGTCATGATTTCCAAATTTATCGACGCAAATTGTGTGTGCCACCTGTTCCTCTTCACCCTGTCATTACTGTCGGTCCCTTTTCCAATTGGGGCATTGATTTTATGATGTGTAACCCTCACTCAGTCGGGGGGCATGCTTATATCATCGTAGCTGTGGACTACTTCACCAAATGGGCCGAAGCAATGCCTACACGTGTCGTTGACGGTAAGACAGCTGCTCAATTCATATTCAATCATATTATTGCTAGGTTTGGTGTCCCTCAAGCCATCGTTACCGATCATGGTTCCCATTTTCAGCATTATATGGTGGTGGAGTTGACTTATAAGTTGGGTCTGCGTCACGACAACTCAACGTCGTACTACCCTCAAGCCAATGGCTAGGTTGAGGCTGTGAACAAAGTTCTTGTTACAATGCTTTAGCGTACGATTGGGATCCACAAATAAAACTGGCATCTCATGTTATTTTTGACTCTCTGGGATTACCAAACTTCGAATAAGAGTGCGACCGGATTCACCCCTTTTCAGTTGGTTTACGGTCTGGAAGCTACTCTTCCAATTGAGTGTGAAATACCTTCGCTCAAATTAGTTGTGAAATTACTGCCAAATACTTCGCCGAAAGAAGAGTGTCTCCTCTACTTAGAGAGGTTAGATGAAACTTGTCGCTTAGCTGCTTTGGTTATTGAAGCACAAAAGAAGTGAGTCAAAGCTCATTTCGATCAATCAGTTTCCCCTCGTTCTTTCATTGAAGGAGATATCGTCCTCCTGTATGACCAAGCTCATGATAAGCTGGGGGTAGGAAAATTTCAACCTATGTGGCATGGGCCCTACATTATTAAATGTGTGCTGCAAAATGGGGCCTATGAGCTTATTGATTGCGAAGGTCATCCTCTTGAACAGCCTAGAAATGGGTTGTATCTTAAAAAATATTATGCATGAGTCATCCATGTGTAATAGGTGTACATAGGTGTTATTTTCATTTTTTTTGTACATGTTTTTGGGTTTGGTGTGCTTTGTGAGAATTTTTCCTGCTTATTAGGTCTTGCTTATTGTGCAGATGTCTATTACCCCTTATGTCAGTTTTGCGAATGGTGCTTCCTGCAGTACCAGGAATTTTCCTTTAGCAGCCTGGGTAATTTATGATCCTACTGGTGAGTTGATATATCTACAAGGTATTTGTCTAGGATGAGCTGCAAACAATGTCGCTGAATATAACGCTATTATTGAGCTATTAATCGAGGCAATCAACCTTGGCTTACGCGCATTGCTTGTAAATATAGATTCACAGCTTCTTGTTCTGCAACTCAATAATCATTATTCGATTAGAAATTTGCACATTCTGATATTGTATTTATGTATTTGTTTGTTGGAAATACATTTTGATTTCAGCACTTATTAACATATTCCTAGGAAAATGAACACATTAACTGATACAGTGGCTAACATTGTATTAGATAGACATTTGCGTAATTTGTAAAAACATCATCATATATAAGTGATCCATGTAAGGAAATAGATGTATATATATATATATATATATATATATATATATATATATATATATATATATATATATTGCATGTTTGCAACTATGTGCATCATAACGTCAACAAATATGTGTATGTTTCTGTTACATCTCGAGACATCATGTCTCGCAAAATATGCAGATAAAATAAACCTAGGTGTCTAATCAACATGATTCTCGTGATAACATGTCATGGCCCGTACTAGCTGCCTCAGCAAGAGGTGGATTCGTCTGGGCACCCCTATAGTATGTCTCTGATAGGCGCGAGGAACATCATCAAAGCATGCATAATCTGGGACTCCTCGGGTGATCCCCTCCAGGATGCGCACTATCTCATCTTCCTCGCCGCCATCGCCTTGAGGGTAGAAATTGCGAGGGATTTGCCTCACTATCGAGGACATACCGGTAGGCCTCTCTGGGCCAAAATCTACATCACATGGATTTAATGTCAGAACATACATAAATAAAAAAAATTGTAATACTCATAAAATTCAAAAATTGAGTCTTACCAAAATCTTCATCCCAATCTTCTTCCTCCGGGAGTGGGAGGTCCGGGTAATCATCAAAATATTTGCTAGAGTAGGGCCAATCCTCCACGACAATAAATTGTCGACGGAGCCAATAAAAAAATTCCAGCCTCTAAGACATTTGTTGGCCACCCCCTACTCTTGTCATCAGTGCTGCTCATCGAGCCATCCGTGGTTCCCTCACTGGTGGATTCGGAACTATGACCTCCTGTCGCTGAAAAATTGGTAATCGTTCCAAGAAGAACGATATTAGGATGGATCCATAACAAAAAAAAATTAGTTTGGTCTTCTTGAATTTGGTTAGTTTTCATTTCATGTTTATGGTCATAGCCTCTGCCCAGTTCTAGAGGGTCTGAGCCATGCAGTCCACAACAAGAAGCAGTTGTGTCTTTGTTGCTTCAAGCGGTGCTTGTGATCCTGTAGCCCGTGTGATGGTGTGCAACACTACGCATAGTGTTAAATATGGGATAGTTTGTATATCAACTTTCCCACTACTTGATCCTTTCCGCGCTCCTCGACACACCCTTTCTATCACCATGGTCATGTTTTCCATGCAGGGCCGGGTGCCGGTTAGGAGTGGTGCTGCACCTCTCTGCGAAAATCCTCTAATGAAGTACATGTCAGAAACATCAATCTCGATTTCTTGATCCCATGGGATGAACTTCTCTTGATTTTCATCCCATATACTGACTCGATATTGTAGCAATTCTGGTTGGGCTCGGAGACATGGTGTTAGAAAGAATTTTTTCAAGCCACAATTTCTGAGGGCTACCATAACTCCCTCATTTTCCATGGCTAACTCATCTTCTTCACTATGTTCCCATTCTTTCCATTCAATGACCATTTTTCTCCTTTCTACCTACAAACACACACACATATGAGTGGTATTAGTCAATAATCATCCTTAAATTTGTAAACAATTGGGACATTTGGTGTGTATGTTTACTTTAAATTGGTTTGCGCCATTGGCGCGACCGTTTCTAAAACAGTTGCGCCAATGGGTGCACCTTAGTGTTAAAATCAGGTGGTTGGCACAACTCCATGCCTGAAACCCGTGCCAACCACGCAACCCTAAATTTTACAATTTCTCCCCCTAAATTCAAAATTGACAAAAGCAGGAAGGAAATAATAGCTTAAAATCATGAGAGGGATCTCATCTCTTACCTGGAGTTGATGGATTTGAAATTTATCTACGGGATTGGCCGCCATCGTCGCCACAAGATTGCATAGTGAAAATGGGTAACTATTTCTCCACAAGAGGTAAAAGTGAAAAATAATTGTTTTTTACTATTTTTGGCATTTTCTAACTTTTCCACAACCCTAATTAGGTTTTAAGATATGTTTTTTGATTATTTTACTGTATTTTTTTCGAAAAATGGATTTTATACATGTCTCTTGTGCAGCTACAGGTTTTCATGCAACAATGATGAAGTAACGAGTTATATTTTGTACTTTTTCGAACTCGGTAAAAACACGAAAAAGTCACTACTGGAGTCATATTTCAGCTCTTTTCTGACTCTCTAAAATTGAAAATATTTCTGAGACGCTTGTCGTTTTGAACTCGTTAAATGGTTGCGAAATGATATTTACCCAGTATACATTTACCCCTTTTTCGGGTTGGGATAGATTATTTACGAAAAAGGAATACCTTAGCCTATCGCGACTAAGAGGTTCTCTCAGACATAGTTTTCTACCTTTTCGGATCTGTGAGATTATCTACAAAAAGGGACAGCTAGATTTTTCTTTTCTGCCTTATTTTCAAACTCTCTAAACATGAAAACATGCCAAGTTCTTCCTTTGTCAGACTTGTTAAACCTTGATGACATCGGACTTCGTCACCATGACGTTATTCGAGTTCCTCCTTCTTAGGGCTCGTAAAATGTACTAGGATGGATTTGTTCGAAGGACAAACTTACAGTGAAAGCATATGCTATCCCTTTTAAGCTTGTTTTCAAAAATAATTGGGGTACTCGCAAGAAATGGTGGGGGAAAATGGAACTAGATTTTAGCTGTGTTAGCAGTATGTCGCTCTTGAACATGACACTTGTCTGCATTCGTGTCGGGTTGGGGACATCTCATTTTGTCATTTTTGCCTCCATGGGTTTAGGTAATCTCTTTTGACCTCTCATTTTATCTTTGCCACGTCCATGACCTCAGATCCTTTGATGTCAAATACTGCGAAATCCAGTGTCGTTCTGCTGATATGTTCGAGAGAAGTTTGCCTCTGCAGTTTTCAACCTCCCTCTAATTCTCTGTTGGTCCTGATTCACAAAAATTATATTCCTCTATCTCGTGTCGATGATGTGGGAAAAATTATGGCCCTCCTTCGACCAGGTCACTTCTTTTTTACTTCAGCTCATTATCTAGGAATCTGATCTAGAGACTCCCTTCTGGTACCTTGGAGCCTGCATGCCTCAATGGCAGGTTCTTCGTATTCAACGCAAGGTCCACATCATTGGCCTTCGATCGACTGACTCTACGGGTGTTCGATGCCAGATCACTATTCACATTCTATGGATTGTACCTTTCGTACCTTGAGATCCATTGTCATTATTGGTGGTTCCTCTCGCGTCTGTTAACATCTTTCATCATTGGCTGGTAATCAGACGATTTTCTTGCATGTTCGACTTCAGCTCATATATTCGCATGCTTGAATTTGTACTTGTCAGATCAAGATGGAGCACAAGACCTTGAGTTTTGTCTGATAAAATCCAAGTTGCAGTTATTTTTGGATTATCATGACTTATTGCATGACTCTCTAATTGGATGGCTGCGACCATACCTGAGTCTATTTGTTGATCTTTACTGCTAGATGGTGTTGGGGTTCTGATGTTTTGGACAGATTGGCAAGACCAAAAGATGAGACAACATCAGAATTTCTTTGGGGCCCTAGGATCTAGCCCTCCTGGACCTGGAGAGGGATCTCTCCAATAAAACAAAGAATGATATATCTTTGAAAGCTCAAAATGAGATGTTAGGCTAGTTATGAAGCACAAAGGGGTTTAAAATGATTTGGTTGATGGTTTCTGGGTTGGTCATGAGATCATAGACTGAGAAAGTAATGGGAGAAAGGGAGCAAAGCAGCAGGATGTTTCAGTAAAGGGGATAGGTCAAGAAAGTGCCCTCCATTGGGCTATGGAGTCATGAAAGGAAATTACATGCAACAACTAGCCAAGGCTTTCAAAGGGCAAGTCATATATACTAAAGGATCTTTTTATATAGATGGTGGGATGGAACATTAAGGAAAGAAGGTAAAAGAAAGAAAGAAACCCAAATTTCTGTCTATAGATCAGGCCAGAGGTCATTTAACTCCAGACCTACTTGGACATACTCAAAGGCAGCTTTCAATGGAGGGACAAGGGGCAGCTTATAGATCGGACCAGAGGTCATTTAACTCCAGGTCAGCTTTAGTATACTCCAAGGGAAAACAAAGATGAGATTAACAAAGAGATCTTAGAAAGGCCAGCTGGTCGCATAAGGATCCTAGTGGACAGGGCTAACTCTAATCCCCAGTGTTCCCAAATCTTCCAACTAAAACCCAACAAGAACATCTAAGAAAAGATTCATTTAATTTATACATCAGCTAGCAGCATATGGAACCACTACACTGATGAAATCAACTGAATTCAACCCTTACATAACACATTTAGCAGAAAACATTAAGGCAAGGAGAGCAGCAACATAGGGTTCCTAACAAGGGCAAATCCTATGCCATATTTCTGATGCAAGCCCAGAAGAAGATGAAACAGTATGAAAATGTAATAAACAGAGTTAGAAAAACATCGCCAATAGTAATAGACCAGGATCCTATGAAATGTGCTTGATTAATGATGGAAAACCATTCATATACACTAAGCTGAATGGCTAATACAGTCCAGACTTCTCTTCCCAGCCTACTACAATACAACTACTCTGCTACTCTCTCCCGAGACTGTTCTAACAGTCAAAATGAATCCCTCTAACTGCAACTGCAGCAACTGGACAACAACCATTACAATATGTTCCTCGGGATTCTTATAGGGGAAAATATTAACAGGAGTAGATGTAAACTTAAATGTAGCGTTAAACTCTGAAGCAGTAGGAGGGCCGAGGTTCCATCTCCCTTTGAATTCTGGGCATTTATCTATGGTACTCTTTGGATGATGGGGTGGTCTTCGTCAGGTTTCCATTTACTCCAGGTATGCCTCTGGTGTACTTGGCTGCAATTCCACTACAATACTTTGGTGACTGAACAAAAAGGGTGAAATAATGATGCTAGGGTCGTCCATGTTGTGTAACAAATGCTTCTGATAGCTTTAGGACTGTCGTCAGGGCCGTAAATCTCCCTAGAACACGTAATAGAATGCAGATGGTATGGGCACCTTGTCCTTTTATGGAAGAACGCTCTGCTAATGCCAAAACCTTGGTACTATTATTTTCTTGTGCATTGGACCTTTTGATTGATCCTCAGGGTCTTTGATTCTGGTAACTTTGCCTTTTAATAATTGGATTAAGGCTTTAAAATCTTCAATTACATGCCTTAAACCTTTAATTCCCTCACTGATACTCTTTGTCGATTCCACAATTGCCTCTGACTGTGAAATCTTTGTTTTAATGGCTCTGGAGAAGTTTGACAGAGTTTTAACCCTGTCCTTTTAATGAAAGTCACGTCGGCATACCTTCTCCGGCTTTTCTCCATAATTCCAACTTCTGAAAATGGTCCTTTCCTATTTCTCTGTCACTGTGACAGGGACTGTGAACTATGGTGGTTTATTGTCGTCAGAAACCCTGCAAAACACGACACTGCGTTCAAGGAAAGCATGCATGTGAGGGTGGTGGATGCAGTGCGGGTGATGAAAATGGCCATGTGGCTGGTGAAATGATGGAACTGTGCAGGGAGATGGTGGAATAATGTAGCGCACAATGGAAAATGGCCTGGTGTACGTGGGCGGAGAAAATAAGTGAAAACCTTCAAAAAAACACCATTCAAATGAATGCAATAGGAGGACAGGCGAATATGACAAAACAACTTGGAAAGGGGGATGTGGCAGTACGGGGTCAACGGTGGAGGGCAATTGAAACTGGACCGTCCGATCTCAGGAGGAGATCGACGGCTGGGGACGCGTCAGGGGGCGATGGACAGTGGGCCAGGGGTACAGTTGCCTTGGGTGACCTGCGCGCAACTTTGCAGAGTGACAACTGTTAAATGGGCGATCGCAGATCAGACGACTGATATGCATATCGCTCCATGTTCTGTATCGAATGATAATGCGCGATGAGTGAGCGGTTTTCTAGCCGTACCGGTGCCACGCGTCGGATGTTGTATGGAATCGCTGGCCCATCGGAAAATACTGCCCTCCACCCAAAGGCGGTGCGATAGAAACCGGATGGTTTTTTAGTAGTGTGTGGGGAAAACCGAGGTGGGTAGACTCTGAACCGTCAGATCTGCAGGTAAATGGACGGAGATTGCGCGGTCAGAGGTTTGAATAGGGGAAACACGGACGCTGTGGAGTTAACGATCGCCATCCAATATACAAAGATCAGCGGTCAGGAACGCTCCTGATATACATTGGAGGTTAGCGCCTTTTGGGCCAGCGCTTGGTTACAGCACCCGGGCACGTGGAGGAAAAGGTGCGGGGGCTAGGCCGAAAGGGGCTAGGTCCATTACAAAGGTAGAAAGTGGGTTTTTTGGCTCGTTTTAATGAAAATAAAAGCCAAATATGGATAACGATAGAGGAAAAAAAAGGGTTGCTTGGCTAAACCAAGGGTGAATGCGGGATGTAAAGGGGTTTTTGGGAGGATTTAGGGGATTAGAGGGGAATTTGACAAGGGGAAAACAAATTTTTAAAAGGGGTATTCTGCAGGGGTACAAGGGGCAAATGAAGGCCTTTAGGAGCACAATTTTCACAAACAAAGAGGCTTCGTAATGGAAATAGCAGACGGGGTTTTATTAAAAGACAAAGGCACAAGGAGGCTTCAAGGATGATGTTTTTTCAGAGGAAATGCATTCCTTGAAGGCTCAAAACATTCTAGCCCCCAGTTTTCTTGTCAAAAGTTTATAGGGGGCTAACAGTGGCTCCACATGGGGATGGCTTCTTCTTGAAGGAGTCAAGAATTCAGAAAATGATCTTTGGTGTAGGCCAGATGCCTACTGCTTGGCACATCCCTTTCTTTCTTTGGATCAGCTGCCACAATATGATAGATACATCCGCAGAAAAAATTTCCCCAACAATCTACCTACCCTTTCTACAATCCTAGCATTTTTTCTTCTAGGGTGCATTTGGACTTGCAGACCCTTTACATCATTTATTTTTACAAACAAGAGAATAAACCTATTCTAATTCTACCCTTATTACTCCATGAGACCAGATTAGACTGTTGGTCTCATAATTTCTCTACCTAAAGTAGTATCTGCTAGGATTAAATTGTCTAGCAGATTTCTTCTCTACATTCTAAGACAAAAATTGAAAAACAGTCAAGCCAGGATTAGACTGTCTAGCTTGTTGGACTTTGCAGAAATTAAAACAACTAACTACATGCTCATGGACTGAGATTTATTGAGATTTCCCTACCTACCCTACTCTAACTGGACTATTTACAAGTCTAACTTACAAACATGGTCTTCCAATGCAACCAGTCCATCAAGTGATCCCATGACTGGTCTTTCTTGCTCAACTCCTTGAGCAGGCTGGATAGGCAGGGCTGCTCCCACTCTTTTTGTTCAATAGCAGCTTCAAAAAAATTTCTTTTTGTCTGCAACATGCTACTCAACAAGGCTTTTGATCCTTCTTCAAATGTTTGCAGGAAATGAACATAAGGATCATGAAATGATACTTGGTTGTAAAGATTTGGCAGGCAGGCTTCAACCAGGATTTCTTCTTCTTCCACTGGATCAAGAATAAGACTCTCTTGAGAAAGAGAATCTCCTTCATCTTCTTCATTTTCTGAACTGGAGGACTCATCATATATGGTAGTGTTGTCCTCCTGGAGCTCTGATATATTCTACTTTGATGTGCTGAGCTCTGTGAAAAGCCCCATGTATTCTTGAGCAGGGGCTTGGTCTATTGCTTCCTCTATTTCAAGAGAAGACCCCTTAATTTCAATCTGCTCAAAAATATCTTCTTTGCTTTCATCCTCATTTTCTGAAAGGAAAGACTGCTGGTATCCGATCTCATGACACTCATCACTGATGTTTTCATAGTTTTCCCCATCAGTGTCATAGATAGGCTGACTGGTTTCACTGCTTCTCTGGAGTTGAAGGAACTGATTGTCCTCCCACCAATATGTTAATGATGGCTCTACAAAATCTACTTCTATTTGAGAAACATCATCATCAGATGGATCAAAGATAGGAGCATCATGAATGTAAGTAGTGCTACCAATCAGATGAAATGGATTCTCAGCAGATTTTTCTTCACTCTGATCCACAGAGGAGTTTTCTGGATCTGTATCCTCAAACTCATAAGATGAATGGGCAGGAGTGTGTGTTCTATAAAATACTTCAGAGGTAGACTGCTGATTTAATATCTGATCAATATCTTCTTCTGTCAAAGGGGAATATTTTCTTGTGGTTCCTTGAGAAGAAGTGCAGCAGTCCTCTTTCTCTTGTATAATCTAATTTGGAGGCAGGATGTCTTCTTGAACCCCTTCTAGAATATCTTTAGTTGTGCTTGCAAGGAAATTTTGGGAATATTCTGATGTTTCTTCATCTCTTTCTGACTCAAACCAATCCTCATGAACCTGATGATACTCGGTTAGAATACAAGGCTCATGAGTGGTTTCTTCTTCCACATCAGATTCTGCATCTTCTATGTGGTCTCCTGTTTCCTCCAAGCTACATTCCCTATTAGCCTTTGCCAATAGGTCATGATATTCTCTGGTCAGCTTAGTAAAAGACATAGGTAAGCAATCAGGCAGCTCTTGATCACTTTCCTCTTTGTCTTCCATAGATTCTTGAGCATCATACATGTCTTGCTCATTATCTAGGTCTTGAGTTTGTTCTTGTTCTGGAAGAAGCATGGGCTATTCTAAATAATCATCGTTTGCATTCATATTAGCCATATACATCTCTAGCACTTTACCAAACATTTTTGCTATCCCATTTACTTGATCTGCCAAAGCATTAAGCTTTGCATCTCTGTCCATGTTTGGATCCATATTTATGCAAAGAAGGCTACTGCTTCTTCTCAACCAGTTCAGAGTTTTCAACCAGTGGAGTCATTTGGTCTTTCAGGAGTTATGGAGTGTGGAGTCGCCAGGTGGATGAATTTGACTATTTGGAGCAGGCTGCTGTCCACCATCAGCAAATTAGAGCCAATCTAAAGGAAAAGTGGTATCTTCCCCAGTGGAGTCGCCATTATGTTGGGGTTCCCATGTTTTGGCCAGATTGGCAAGCCCAAAAGATGAGACAACATCAGAACCGCTTTGGGGCCCTAGGGTCTAGCCCTCCTGGACCCAGAGAGGGATTTATCCAATAAAACAAAGAATGATATATCTTTGAAAGCTCAAAATGAGATGTTAGGCTAGTTATGAAGCACAAAGGGGTTTAAAATGATTTGGTTGATGGTTGATGAGTTGGTCATGAGATCATAGACTGAGACAGTAATGGGAGAAAGGGATTAAAGCAGCAGGATGTTTCAGTAAATGGGATAGGTCAAGAAAGTGCCCTCCATTGGGCTATGGAGTCATGAAAGGAAATTACATGCAACAACTAGCCAAGGCTTTCAAAGGGCAAGTCATCTATACTAAAGGATATTTTTAGATAGATGGTGGGATGGAACATAAAGGAAAGAAGGTGAAAGAAATAAGGACACCCAAATTTCTATCTATAGATCAGGCGAGAGGTCATTTAACTCCAGACCCGCTTGGACATACTCAAAGGCAGCTTTCAATGGAGGGATAAGAGGCAACTTATAGATCGGACCAGAGGTCATTTAACTCCAGGTCAGCTTTAGCATACTCCAAGGGAAAACAGAGATGAGATTAACAAAGAGATCTTAGAAAGGCCAGATGGTCACATACGGATCCTAGTGGATAGGGCTAACTCTAATCCCCAGTGTTCCCAAATCTTCCAACTTAAACCCAACAAGAACATCTAAGAACAGATTCATTTAATTCATACATCAGCTAGTAGCATATGGAACCACTACACTGGTTAAATCAACTGAATTCAACCCTTAGATAACACATTTAGCAGAAAACATTAAGGCAAGGAGAGCATCAACATAAGGTGCCTAACAAGGGCAAATCCTATGCCATATTTCTGATGCAATCCCAGAAGAAGATGAAACAGTATGAAAATGTAATAAACAGAGTTAGAAAAACATCACCAATAGTAATAGACCAGGATCCTATGAAATTTTCTTGATTAATGATGCAAAACCAGTCATATACACTGAGCTCAATGGCTAATACAATCCAGAATTCTCTTCCCAGCCTACTACAATACAACTACTCTACTACTCTCTCCTGAGACTGTTCTAACAATCAAAATGAATCCCTCTTACTACAACCGCAACAACTGGACAACAACCATTACAATATGTTCTTCAGGATTCTTATAGGGGAAAAGATTAACAGGAGTAGATGTAAACTTAAATGCAGCATTAAACTCTGAAGCAGTAGGAGGGCCGAGGCTCCATCTCCCTTTAAATTCTGGGCATTTATCTCTGGTACTCTTTGGATGATGGGGTGGTCTTCGTCAGGTTTCCATTTACTCTAGGTATGCCTCTGGTGTACTTGGCTACAATTCCACTGCAAGAATACTCTGGTGACTGAACAAAAAGGGTGAAATAATGATGCTAGGGTCATCCATGTTGTGTAACAAATGCTTCTGATAGCTTTAGGACTGTCGTCAGGGTCGTAAATCTCCCTAGAACACGTAATAGAATGCAGACGGTATGGGCACATTTTCCTTTTATGGAAGAACGCTCTGATGATGCCAAAAACCTGGTACTATTATTTTCTTGTGCATTGGACCTTCTGATTGATCCTTAGGGTCTTTGATTCTGGTACCTTTGCCTTTTAATAGTTGGATTAAGGCTTTAAAATCTTCAATTACATGCCTTAAACCTTTAATTCCCTCACTGATACTCTTTGCCGCTTCCAAAATCACATCTGACTGTGAAATATCTGTTTTAATGGCTCTGGAGAAGTTTGACAGAGTTTTAACCCTGTCCTTTTAATGAAAGTCACGTCGGCATACCTTCTCCGGATTTTCTCCATAATTCCAACTTCTGAAAATGGTCCTTTCCTATTTCTCTGTCACTGTGACAGGGACTGTGAACTATGGTGGTTTATTGCCGTCGGAAACCCTGCAAAACATGACACTGCATTCAAGGAAAGCATGCATGTGAGGGTGGTGGATGCAGTGCGGGTGATGAAAATGGCCGTGCGGCTGGTGAAATGACGGAACTGTGCAGGGAGATGGTGGAATAATGTAGCGCACAGTGGAAAATGGCCTGGTGTACGTGGGCGGAGAAAATAAGTGAAAACCTTCGAAAAAACACCATTTAAATGAATACAATAGGAGGATGGGAGAATATGACAAAACAACGTGGAAAGGGGGACGTGGCAGTACGGGGTCAACGACGGAGGGCAATTGAAACTGGACCGTCTGATCTCAGGAGGAGATCGACGGCTAGGGACACGTCGGGGGGCGATGGACAGTGGGCTAGGGGTACGGTTGCCTTGGGCGACCTGCGCACAACTTCGCAAAGCGACAACCGTTAGATGAGCGATCGTAGATCAGATGACTGATATGCATATCGCTCTGTGTCCTGTACCGAATGATAACGCGCGATGAGTGAGCGGTTTTCCAGCCGTACCGGTGCCACGCGTCAGATGTTGTATGGAATCACTGGCCCATCTAAAAATACTGCCCTCCGCCAAAAGGCGGTGCGATTGAAATCAGACGGTTTTTGAATAGTGCGTAGGGACCACCGGGGCGGGTAAAATCTGAACCGTCGAATCTGTGGGTAAATGGACGGATATTGCGCGGTTGGGGGTTGGAACTGGGGAAACATGGACACTGTGGAGTTAACAATCGCCGTCCAATCTACAAATATTAGCGGTCAGGAACGCTCCTGATATAAATTGGAGGTTAGCGCCTTTCGGGCCAACGCTCAGTTACAGTGCCCGGGCACGTGGAGGAAAAGGTGTGGGGGCTAGGCCCATTAAAAAGGTAGAAAGTGGGTTTTTTGGCTTGTTTTAATGAAAATCAAAGCCAAATATGGATAACGATAGAGGAAAAAAAAGGGTTGCTTGGCTAAACCAAGGGTGAATGCAGGATGTAAAGGGGTTTTTGGGAGGATTTAGGGGATTAGAGGGGAATTTGACAAGGGGAAAACAAAGGTTTAAAAAGGGTATTCTGCAGGGGTACAAGGGGCAAATGAAGGCCTTTAGGAGCAAAATTTTCACAAACAGAGAGGCTTCGTAATGGAAATAGCAGAGGGGGTTTTATCAAAATACAAAGGCACAAGGAGGCTTCAAAGATGATGTGTTTTCAGAGGAAATGCATTCCTTGAAGGCTCAAAACATTCTAGCCCCCAGTTTGCTTGTCAAAAATTTATAGGGGGCTAACAGATGGCTGTGTCCATACCTAGATCTCAGTTTTTATATACTCTATTATGGATGGCTGCGCCCATGCCACATGTTCATGTATCAGAGATATTAGTTGTATTTGTAATTGCAGGTTTTCCGACAACAGTTTTTGGTTCAAGCGTGTTCTCATAAAGCATTTCACCCCTCCCTCTCCCTCAGACCTCATGCTTTAGGGGGCATCTGTTACACAACATTTTCTCACTGTCCCTACAATCCCCATCCCGCACATTGGAGGGTCATTTTTGTGACTTATGAAAAGTGTCATGCCTTGCAAAGACCTTCATTGCATCCCTCTACATGAAGGTAACATTCCTCTTGTTGACAATTTCCTGAACAGAGCATCAAAAAACCCTATTTTTGCCTTGGCGCGAGTAGCCAGTTTTACACTCGCGCCTATGTGGAAGATTAACACTAGGGCCCGCACCACCTGGCACGCTGTCCCAGTGTAATGCCTGCGCCAAGCTATTTTGGGAATGTTTTTTAAAAATAGAGGCGAAGGTTCCATTCCGACCACCTCGGAGATGAGTCATTGGGAGTGGTTGAACTGAAACAACCACGGGCTTCCTCCTTTAGTTAGTAGTTTCCACCTCCCTTCTAACACTCCTAAAGGATAGGCCTCCCTTCCACCTTTGTAGGGATCCCAACCTCCTCCTTTTCCTCTATATAAACAAGCCTTCTCCCTTTATGAAAGCTAGCTGAACAAAGAGAATTATACAGCTGAAGTGCTGAACTTGGAGAACTGAAATATAGTTGAATAACTGAGTTATTGAGAAGGTTGATCAAGAAGGAAATCCATCGAGAGGTCCCTTATCCCGTTCGAATTCCCTGATGAGCTTTGATACGTGCTTTGCCCGAGCCCCACTGGAGGAGACCGCAACATCAGAGCTGGTTGTATCTCTTCTTTCTACCTAATAATATAAGTGACTATTGTCTGGTTTCCTTCTTGTATTTTTCCTTTATCGAATGCAATATGCTTATTATTCTCTAACTGACTAGTAGATTTTGGATGGAATTATTATGTTGTATGTGGTTATCTTTTTCTGACTTTTGTGCAGGTGTCCAACTACGAGAAGCGAAGGGATTGTGACTTGCCAAATCGGGAGTGAGATTTCTTCATCGCCACCATGATTGTCGACGACAGCATTGGACCACAAGTAGGCCATCTTATTACGTCCTCTTTCATTCAAACATCTAGGAACCTACACTCTAGCATGATTCCTTGTTACTAGACCCACTCTAGGGCTAGAGGGATCGTCTTTGTCCGCAGCGAGGATTTACCTACATAACAGCGCCCGTGAGCACATCCGCACGCAACACGACGTCCACTTGAGCCCGAGGGCCGCCCAAGTGGGTGTGCCCACTAGCCCCCTAGGCAAGGTAGTGGGTGTGCTCACTTGTGCCAGATCAACCATTTTCTACCTGGGTGTGCCCACCGATAATGGACATATTAAACTTTTATTTTTTAGATACAAAAAAAAAAAAATCGTTTTCTACCTAAAACAATTAATGGAAAAGCTGGTAATTTAACGGAAATAAATAACTTGACTTTAATTAATTTTAACAACTTACTAATTTCAGAATAATAGAAACAAAACTAACCTTTCAGAAGCGAGAATCTCTCGTTGACAATGTTTCTCCACTAGAAAATTGTTCCAAGGTTTTAAAAAACCTCGAGAAATCTTGACGTCAAGTGTGGAATAGTGAAATTGAGTTTTATTATAAAGTGGGAATAACGGAATTGTTTATGACAGGGTGAATGTGGGATGAAAAAAATTGATGAATATTATAAAAATAAAATTTATAATGTAGTCAAAGTTATATAATTTAATTAAAATTATTTTAGTTTGAATACAATTATTAAGGGAAAAATGTCTATGGAATTTAATTCGAAATTAAGGTCCATATTATGAGAATATTTTAATAATTAATTTTCAAATAAATTTTTTAAATAAAATTTGGAGGGACATACTTAAGCAAAACATTTCAGCGAAAAAAATTGGAGGGAAGTTTTGGAGGGAATTTCTCATTGTCTCAACTATATATTATCATTGCGAGAGATCATTTTTATCATTCACCATTTTTTGTTTGAGTGTTATGGATTCCTCTGATAGTGAAGTTTCGTTTTATGAAGCATCAACATCTTTGTCATGTAACAACTCTATTCATATTGATGAATATAACAAGAGAATTAGTGACAAAATTAATGGTGAATATTTTCAAATGAATAGAGAGTCTAAATGTTGACTTATTCCTAATCCTATGGACTATGAGAGCAACAATGACGAATGGCAAGATGAAGAATTTCCAAAAACTAGAAACTTACTTTTTCCACTTACTCCTAATCCTAAGGACTTTGACAGCAATAGTGATGATTGGCAGGATGAAAAATTTTCAATGGATAGAGATCCACAATTGCCACTTAGTCCTAATCCTAAGGATTATGAAAGAAATAGTTATGAATGGTCAGATGACAAATTTTCAGTGGATAGAGAGTCATAGTTACCACTTAGACATAATCCTAAAGATTATGAGAGCAATAGTGATGAATGGAAGGATGAAAAATTTTCAGTGGATAGAGAGCCACATTTTCCACTTACTCCTAATCCAAAGGATTATGAGAGCAATAAGGATGAATGGAAGAATGAAAAAAATTCAGTAAATAAAGCATCGCATTTTATGGTTACTCATAACCCTATGGACTTTGAGAGCAACAATGATGAAGAGAAGGATGAAGAAAATCCAATAAATCGAGAGTCTCAATTTCTACTCTCTCCTAATCATATGAACTATGGGAGTAGCAATGACGAAGGTTGGGATGAAAATTTTCTAATAAATCAAGAGTCGCAATTTCCACATATTCCTAATCCTATGAACATTGAGAGCAGCAGCGATGAAGGGAAAGATAAATATGGTGAATAATATCCTCCAATTCATTATTTCAAAACCACAGATGATGGTATTGAAAATTTTCATGCCGTCGAAGATGGTAATGAATATTTTTCAAACAATGATGGTGGTGAATTTCCTAACTATATTGAAAATGATCATGGTAAGAATAATATTCCTCCTAATGATCATGGAAATGCTTGTTCAGAGAATGATTAAATGATAGATATGTTTCCAACAAATATTGTTTCTAGGAGTAGGAGTATAACTTTTCGTATCAATCCAAAATGTTCTAGTTATACAAGGGGTAGAGTAGTATATCTCACGAGAAGAAGTTCTATCAGTGAGCTCATTTCAAGTGACTTTTGTAAAAAGGATTTCTCGAAACATATGGATTTCAAATTTTCTTTAGAGAAAAGGAAGAATTATTTGTTAATGAATAAAAGCATGCAGAATTCATATTTACTGGGGTGCATGCAATCTACACTGGAAGGTTATGATTATCATATTGGGTCTTTATTGCTCTGTAGAAAGGCTTTCAAAGTGATTCATTCAATTGTAAATTTTCATCTATCAAGAATCCAAGATAATTTGGAAAAGGATCCTACATATTATTCAGAAGTTCGTAAAAAACGAGAGTTTGGGCAAATAGAAAACATTGCAATCTCATGGTTGCAAGACTTCTTTTCAAAACATGGAGAGTGTATGACAAATAGAGATACAATACATATTCCAGATAATTTCTCAAGACGAGAAATCTATGACTTATACAAGGAATATGAAGAAGGTGTTGAAGGAAATGGTCGTTTTATTACATATCAGTATTTCATGCAGATATGGAGGAGAGAATTCAACAATGTTCGTATCCCTAAGAAGACAAGGATGGGGGTTTGCAGTACATGTGCTTCTCTAAAATTAAAAAAGGGATAAATTTCAAGGAGAAGAAAGAGGTAAGCATTCATAACATTATATTTTTAAATTGTATAGTGATCAACTATGAAAATGCATTTATTAATACTTTTATTTTATGTTAAGTGTAGATTCCATTGTTAAAGCCCTTCAAGAGCATCGTGAACAACAAACAAGTGAAAGGAAAAAGTTTTACAAGCATCGAAAGAAGTGTTATGATAATCCAAATAAATATCTGGGTTTGATAATTGATGGTATGGACCAGAAGAAAACACTTCTACTACATTTTGTTCGCACACCAAAAGATTTGCAAGAGGAAAATTTTATCCAGTTTCATTTGGTCGGTTGTATGGTCTTCAATGGGAAAATGTCACCAAGAGTTTACTTCACATCTCTAAATATTCATAATGATGGAAATTTGACAATAACCATAATTCATGATGTGCCTTCTCATTGCGGTGGTAATCTTCTTGAAATTTTGTATCTACAAATAGACAACACTTGTCGTGAAAACAAAAAGTAGATTATTTTTTGATATCTGAACATGCTTGTTGAATTGGGAATTTTTCATAAGGTAAAGGTTGGTTTCCTTCTTGTTGGGCACGTTCATGACTATATTGATCAGATGTTCAGTCATTTTTTAGTAACATTGAGGAGGAAGAATGTTGGGAGATTGCCATCATTAATTGAATGTATTAAGAAATCATATACGTGAGAGCCTATTTTTCATGTGTTAGAAGAAACTGTTGACATGCGAAGGTTTATTCTCAGATCGCATGGTCAAGATAAATGCATTGAACAACTTAATGACATTAGCTTCCAACATCAATTTCGTATCAAACAAATTGATGGGAAAACACTTATATGGGGCAAGAAGTATTCAAAAACTGCAGAATGGGTGCAAGCATCAGTTTGGAATTTTTGAAGTTCATTCTAGATCATCCAATATTTGTGTCAAATATATTTTTATTACAATCAGTTGGTGAAGTTCATAATGCACGAAGGCAAAAGAGAGATATAGATTATTCTAAATGCCTGGAAGAAACTAAAAACTCTATTAGATATACATATGAGTACTTTGATGTTGTTGATTCAGTTTGGTGGGAGTTATTTTTCAATGTTCAGAGTGATATCCTTTCAAGACCAGCAAATGAATATAGGCTTTTGAAGATTCCATTTATTTGGCCACAAAATGTGTCAAATGTACAGGGGGAAACAAAATTTCTTGAACAACAACAATCACATGATATTATTAATTCTACACAGGTGGAGGAAAGAGAAATGTATATTGGTTCCAAAAAATCTCGTGCACAACATGAAGCCATGGAAGACCTTTATAGAGGTTTAGTACTTGATATTAAGGAGGGTTGCATGATCGCAGTCTTAGCACATGAAGATCCACATGGCTATCCATTTTGGGTTGCCAAGGTTATAAAGGTGGTTACATAAAATGAGGATGTTACAGGTGTTGAAGTACATTGGTATGCCACAAACACACACCCATTCAATGGTGTGTACAAGCCAGAGATGGTAGTTGATAAAAAAATTGGCCAAATGAGAAAAAGAAAGGGTACAAATATAAATCGACGTCGCAGAAACCTCTTAAAATTGGAGGAAGTTGACATACTTGTTTATTAATTCAATTTAACAAAGAGAGGAACTCTTCACTCCAGGACGATAGAGATTCTTAAGAGGTTGCTACCACAAGAAACGATGTTGAGATGGCGGTGTGCTGAACCCAGTCATAGATCTACAAGAATTTTGAAACCTCAAGTGGTGAGCATGCATGTTGACTCAGATGGGGCACTAGTTAATGAAAGAGAAGAATATGGAACATCTTCATCTACATCGAGTCATTCATCTAAAGATGTGAATTATGATGGTGTGCAAGAAAATATCAGTTATTTTGAATAATTGTGTAAGACAATTGATATAAATGATGTTTGCATTGAGCAATGAAGATGATATTTTAAGTTATGAGTCATTTTTATGTTTTTTGGATTATATGTTTTAATTATGATGAATTAATTTGTCTAAAATATTGACAATGCAAAAATAACTTGGAGAAATAATTTATGTTTCATTGGGTTATTTTAGTCATATAATTTGTTCATAATATCATGGTTGAAATATTTTGAAAAGTTAATATTTTTTAATTCTATGGGTAAAAAAATGTGAAATATATTTTATCTTTAACATTATGGTTGAGAACAATTAGAATTTGAGGGATTGTTAGGGTCATGATACTATATGTTAAATGAAATGTATAAAAATGACTAGAATTTTAATGTGTTTAAAATGTCATTATTTTATATTTAACGTCATTACTAAAAATAGGTTGAAATTGTACCCAAAAAATAAAATTGGTATTCTAGCACCATTATAGCACCAACCATTGTGTGTTTTTTCCATTTTTTTGGCACATGAAAATTGGTTTTACTGCCATATTTTAAAAATGTTGCAAATTTACACTCGAAAAAAAAAAAAAACCCTCGTTCTTGAATACACCCTTTTCGTTTTTGGGTCATTTTTCATGTTTTTTTTTGGGTTTTTTGGCTAGAGTTCTCATTTTCAGTTTATAGTTCTCGTTTCAAAGTTTACGTTGTTTTCTCCATGCATTAACTTTTAATCAAAGTGGCCATTGAATGAACTAATAAGCAAGCTACAATATCTTCTTCCTATTAGTTTTTGTAGCATTGGACAGGTGCTTTAGTCATGAATTTGGTCAGAGAGACTAAGAAACACAAGATCTCCAGAATTCAAAAGATGTTTCGGGAGAAAACACCCATAAAAAACTCAATTAAACTAATTGATCGATAATTTAAACATGCCTAAGTCTAACTTAGGGAAATTGATTAATTAAAGGGGATTAATTGAGAAAAGTGACAAAACTATAGAAAATCACATCGATAGAGTTTGATATGATCTTAGTCGTTGATGGAGATATAATCATGGTCATTGGTTTAACAACGAGAAATATAAGAGAAAGAAGATGGGGATGAAGAAGATACACCAGTAGTGTGAGTTCCTTGGCAGATCGAACTACCTAGTTGCATAGATTGAGTAAGGGAGAAAAGTTCGAACGAAAAGGAAGGAAGGAGTGAGATTGAGGGAGCAACATCAAAGTACTCCAGCAGAGATTCCTAGTAGCAAGAGGTTTTTTAAAAATGATGAGAAACCAATAATTAAAATCCAATTTGAACGAAAAACCTCATTTTGCAATGAATACAATGTATAATATATATATAACTACAAACTATGACACGTGTGTGTGTGTGTGTGTGTGTATATATATATATATATATATATATATATATATATATATATATATATATATATATATATATATATATTAACTACGACACAAACATTAAGAAAAAGTATTACCGTGACTTCTATCTCATTAATGAATTTTCAATTAGTACTACACCACTTCATAAATCTTGAAGCTATATCTTTATTCATCGAACCCAATGAATATAAATGAAGATGATTTTATGCTCATAATCCAAACTCGCTTACTATATTCTCTTCAAAGGTGTTGGTATTCAAGCTAGAATTGACTACAGAATCCATTTTGTTCTTCTAATTTTTTGTTTGTTTGTCAAGTTGTCTATGATCCTCTGAGATTGACCTATGGCTTGAGGAGCCACGACTCAAGGGCATCTAAGTTGTCAAAGTCACCTGAGGATCACACCCAACCTGGGCCACACCAACCCTTAACTCACTATATTTTTTAGCATGTCGCCTTCCCTTAGCACAGGGCACAACCACCACCTGTGAGGTTTGATCCCAGGTTTCCTTGTTGACAAGGCCCATCCTCAACTAGTTGTGCTAGTGGGACTTGACATTTTTTTCTTATCTAATTGAATCCTATTTTTTCTTCATTTAATTAAATCGACTTTTATGTGCACTATGTAAACAATTTCAATTTTTTCATCTATTTTTGAACTTCTTTCAATTTGCTTTCTCACTTATTTAAAATATAAATTAAATGAATTAAGTTATTTTAATAGACCTAACTACTTCTTACCCTATACACTTTTCTCATTAATAATTATATTTATGACTTAAATACTTGTTTATCTGATTTATTAATTAGGTTGATAGGTTTTTTAATTCAAATTTTTATCTCATTATTGTATATAAAAGATGTTGGCATACAATATATAGATCAACTACTTACTCATGTGATTGTGCTAATTATGCCCATTGAAATGACTATTTTAGAATTGGGCTTTCAGAATTTCAATTTAATGATGAATAATTATTAGATGGATGATACGGATTTAACCTTGAAATTTTTAAAATATTCTTAATAGTATATACAAATGAAAGACTTGGATTTATTTCCAAAGTAGTTATGTATTTTTTCCCTTTTATTTAAATTCATTAATTAAAAAAAATGTCATATCAACAAGTACCAAATGAAATTATTTATAATTTTTTTTCTTGTAATATTGAAAAGAAAAAATATTTATCCATGATATTATAAAAATCTTCAAAAATCTCCATAATAATGTAAGGATGCATCTCCACTATTAAAAATCTTATCATATTTTTATTTTAAATATATATGTTTAATTTATATCTTATTTCTTTTTGTTATCATTACTAATAGTTATTTTAAATAAATTTATAATTTAATTAATTTTTATGATTTTTTTAATTTCAATAATTTAATATACTATAAAGTAAATATTTAGATGATTATCTAATACTTATAACTAATAATATTTACATTCACAGATGAGTGAGATACTCATCTGGCAGAAGGAAAATATATGGTGAGATACTCATAATACCAGAGATATAGTGAGTCGTTTCTGCATTCGGTCTCTCCTGTATCTTCTGTGTTGGGGTTTTAATAGGGTGAAGTTCCAAATGCTTCATGCTCCTTCTATGTGCCTTGTTATCACCCCCGCTCCTGTTAATTCCGCGAGCTCAACCACTATTTCCCGCATGCGGTCAGTCCTGTTACAGTTCCTCCAGCCCATCTTCGATCAGGGTTTTTGCCTTGGATTTGGGTTACAGGGCTCTCGGTCTTTTGCTCTTCGGGCAGTCAAACTGTCCTTATTTACTGCTTTAGTAATCGGGTCCTGTGGTTAGTAGTTCCCTGCTTGTCAGATAGACGCACCATTGTTGTTCATTGGGTAAGCGTCGGGTGGTCGTATAATGTTGTTCACTCCCTCATCGTTTTCCCCTGCCTGTTTGTGTTGCTGCATAGGCTTTTGTCCACTATGGGGAACTGTCGGTCCAATTCTCAGTTTGCAAAAGGGAAACAGCTGGCCTAGTTTAAGCAGGCTCCAAAGAAGCGAGGTCGAAAATCCAATTTAGAGATTCTTGAAAACATAGCTGAAAACTATGTCATGGGAAATTCATCCACGGTTCACCAGGAAATTCATGGCTGGGAACGGGACATTCACACTGACCCTGAAGATAATGAAGCGGAAGCTGAAATATTGGATTTCATAACCGACCCTAGAAACACCCGGGGTCGTCTCACATTATTCCAACAGACTATCCATACGTACTGGATAGTTAAGTGCCTTTTAGCTAAGGCTATACAGAGTTTCCCCCCTGGCCAAGCTCAGCAAGACTCAACAAAGATTGAACTCTGCCTTCTGGACATGCTACAGGATATGCAGAACTAGCTGCAACATATCAAGATCTCTTAGTATCAGGAAACTGATCGCATTAACAGATTGGATGATCGAGTAGGCCATATGGAGAAGCAGCTCCAGTAGCTACAACAAGTGGATATGCCAGGGTCTACAGTGAAAGACCCAACTCCAGTTTCTTCCTCAGATGGCTAGTGGTTTCCTTTATAATGATTTTTTATGAAATTATCAGTCTTAAATGAACTCATTTTATATTATTAGTATGTAGATACTTATGCAATAGAACAACTAGCTCATGTGGGTTATAGACAGATGAAGCTATTTCAATTTTGGTATGCTTTTCATGCATTAAGATGGCCAACAGACCTGGTTTCCTACGGGCAGGTTGAGGCCACAGACTGGATTTTATAATTTTATAACTTGCTTTACAAATATAAATAGAAAATAGTGAGGTCCTACTATATTTACAAAAAAAAAAAATTACCAGAGATATACTTAGATACTCATATGCCAAGAAAAAAACTATTTGTTACTTTAATGTGGTCCTCCTTTTCGTCTCCTTTTGGTTTTCCTATTGTTTGATAGAGTGGGATACCTACGTGACATCAAATAAGAATTGTATGTGGTATTCACCAAGAATATGGGGGGCCTGGCATTCATTTCCTCCTTAGATCTCTATCGCTCTGTTAGAACAATGTTAGGTGTCACGTGCCACTGATGTAGTCTTTGGTTGGGATTAAAAAGATTACATAGATGGTGTCAAATCTAGAAGCTTAAGGAAAAAATTAAGTGTATGAAAAAAATGCCAAACAGTGATAATTTTTGTGGTGTGTGATGCACGAAGTGGACGCATGACAATGCTGCACAAAATCTTGTCCAAACATCAAACGAGTGTGTGCTCATGCTCTAACTGTAGATATCCCTTTGAGGATTATTCCCTGGGGGCCTCATTGTTTTCGATCGCAAGAACAAAGTGTCCGCTGATCAGGTTGGAGGGAGAAAGGTGGGAGGAAAATGGCCGCATGAGACAACTGCTTCTGCTCTGGACATCAAACAATTGATATTGTTGTCGTAGGAGGCAACATTGCAGGGCTGGCCACAGCCCTTGCTCTTAATTTTTGGTTTTCAGCTTAACAGTGCAGTAATGATACTAGTGCAGTAATGATACCGTGGTTGTGTATAAAAAAGTTATGATTCAAGTGTATTTAGCTGACTGTATTTTTTAGCATGTCGCCTCTTCTTAGCATAGAGCACAACCACTCCTGTGAGATTTGATCCAGGTTGTATTGCTGAGGCCCATTCTCAATTGGTTGTGCTAGTAAGACTTTGCCATTTTTTTCTTATCTAATTGAATCTTATTTTTTCTTCATTTAATTAAATTGACTTTTATGTGCACTATGTAAACAAATTCAATTTTTTCATCCATTTTTGAACTTCTTTCAATTTTCTTTCTCACTTATTTAAAATATAAATTAAATGACTTAAGTTATTTTAATAGACTTAACTACTTCTTCTTCTTTTTTCTAAATTGAGCTAATTCTATTTATGTAAATGTAATAGTACAAAATTTCCTCAGTTCAGCTGCGTTAGCCTGAGACTGGGCTTGAAAGTCAAGCATAATTCTGAAAATAAGCTGCCCATATAGGGAAACCAGCTTTGTAATAGCAGTCTCACCGCCCTTGTAAAGGGAAACCGGTGGAATAGTTATAATTGTTATGAGACAGTAACAAAAAACTAGCACTATCATTAACGAAAACCAGTAAGCAGCTATGTATTGAAGAAGACCAGCATCGCTAAGAAAATAAACAAGTTCAAAGACCATATTGCGCCATGTCATTGCTGAGTCAGTTGGAGTTGGCGGGAGAGGGTTGTTCCTCCTCTATTGGGCAACCGAAATCATCTTCAGGATCTTCCACTTCAGCTTCCCTGTTGTGAGCCTCTGCGCCCTGTTCAGCAGCTGCTTCCACCTGCAAGGAAGAGAGACCAAGGGGGGGATTGGCTATGACAGCAGGCTCGGGCAAGTCCTCTTGAGGTGTAGAAGCAGAAGTGGACCGATGCTCGACAGAGGCGGGATGAGGGTCGAGATAAGCAGGAGTAGAATCAGTTCAGGTAGGAGGGCTAAGAGTGGCATCCTCACGTAGAGTTATAGTGATAAAGGCTGTAATAGAAGGGCGATTGAAAGCACTATCAAACCTCAACTCCGCTCTCTGCGTGGTCTGGCGAATGTAATCGCTGCTAGCGGGCTGGGGGGCGAAGGTGAAGAAGCGATGGGGGGCTTCAGGCGGGAGGGAGGCAGGTGGTCGGCCATGGGCAGAAATGGAAGGAATTTCAGAGAAATGTCTGCTGGAGGAGGGGCGCTCCCCGACCGAGCTTCCTCGTGTGCCTCCTCGATGAGCTGTCATGCGCTGCCTGAGTCGAGGCATGGCGGGCACTGATTCGAGAGACTCGTGAGTCTGGAGAGGAGCCGATGCAGTGAAAGAACTCGGAATGATATTAGGCACACCAGTATGAGACGGAGCGACAGACGGGTTGGAAGTTTGCTGAGGAGCAGTGGACGCACCAGGGAAAAATTCGTTGTTGGAGAAGTGCGCATCAGGTACAAATTCAATGAAGCTATAGAGCGAACAGCGCCAGCCTGTGACTGTGCGAGCGCTTGGCTCAGCACAGTGGACAGGGCACGCATCGCCCAAGGGGACCATACAACCGCGCAGAGTGTCGGAGAGCTCGTCGAACAAAGAACTGGCTTCCATAATGCATGAACCAGGCGGACCAGGGCTATTGTAATGCCGGCGCGGAGGAGAATTAATGCTACCTTCAGGCGGAATGAATGCAGAGTTAATGGCACCGTGGAGGGCCATGTGGCCACCACGCGCTCTGTGCGTTGGGAAATGGCCGAGGCCAGTTGTCCCAATGTGTCTAACGACCATCCGCATCCGGAGGACTTAACTACTTCTTACCCTATACACTTTTTTCATTAAAAATGATATATATATATATATATATATATATATATATATATATATATCACTAAAATATATGTTTATCTAATTTATTAATTAGGTTGATAAGTTTTTTAATTCAAATTTTTACGCCGTAAGGCATTATTATTTGAAAACAACTTTCTTGATGTGCATCGTGTCAAAATGTGAAACCCTTAGATTATATTTTAGACGATTAAAACATTTTCAACCCTTGATGGGAAAGTTAGTTTAAAATGCAGTTATGAAAAGAGAAAATGTGGAAGGTAAAGCATTGGGCGACCCTTCACCTGTACATTCTCAGATTTCAGAGAGGCATAAGTGTTACAATCACTGTGGCTGCCTCATTGCTGCTGGAAAATGCAACTGTTATGATTGAAAATATAGAGTTCCAATGCGTGGGAGAGCACAGAAGAGGAAAGGGCATAGGAGAGGGTAAACCCTTTCCTTCAGTATTTGATCCCTTAATTTGTATGCTTGACAGGTTAGTATCCGATCCCTCAATCTGAGGAAAGGCAAGTAAAGATCGAGACCTCAACTCAATTTCAATGTTAAGGCAAGTACAGATCGAAATCTCAACTCAATTTCAATGTATGCTTGGGAGAGCCTGTCTCCTTTACTGTGCATATTTAACAATTAGGGTTTGCAAGTATTAGTCGGGGCCACATTGTATGCTTGGGAGACCCTGTCTCCTTTACTCTGCATATTTAACAGTTAGGGTTTGTAAGCATTAGCTGGGGCCGCATTGTATTCTTGGGAAACCATGTCTCCTTTGTTGTGCATATTTAACAGTTAGGGTTTGCAAGTATTAGTCGGGGCCGCATTGAGGTTATATTCGCATCATTTAGGGTTTGTGTATGAAAGATATTTTTATCTCTTTCCATTCCACAGATCATGTTAAGCTCAATAGATTGAGTAAGCAAAAGAGGGATCCACATCACTCTTAAACAGCGGAAGAACTCAAAAGAAGAGGAGTGAATTCGCTGCACACAAAGGGCTTCTCAACTAAATTGTTTTTGATGGCAGAAACTGCATGATACACTTACTCACAGTCAAATTGGAGGCTATACTAGATGTAGAAATTTGTTGGCGTTTGAGGCATTCATTTACAAAGGTAAAGAGAGCCTGCTAAGGTTTTATGTGGGCTTAATGGACGGCTTCATGAACAACGACTGGGACGTTGAGTTGCTGAGAAGACTATAATCCAGTCACACGGGCAATGACGAAGAAGAAGTCTCTGGAACAGAATGGGCAAAGAGTATTCTTAGTATTTTGAAAAGCATGGCTGGCAATGGCTCTCAAAGGCATGGCTGGAAATGACTTTTATGATTTTTATTTTACTGCAAATGGCAATGGCTTTCAAAGGCATGGCTGGTAATGAATTTTATGCTTTTTATTGTACTGTAAATTTCTCTTATGGGAGCAAGTCCACCTTCTTGTAGAAACCATGAAATGAGTATACTTGGGCTATAAGCTAAACCTTCTCGGACCACCTTGGTTATTTGTAGTCTCTAAATACAACTGCAGGGACTACTGCTGTGCTTATAATCCAATTGCAAATAGATGGTATTCAATTCCTCTTTTTTTTCTTCCCCCATCCATGCGTTTTCCTGTGGCAGCAATTGGTTAGCAACTCCTTATCAAGGGGATTTCAACTGGATCGCACCATATTGCAGTTTGTAATCCAATAGCAAAGAAATGGAGGCTGCTGCCTGCGTTGCACCGTCCTAATTTGAATCCATGCATTTGTGGAAATGAGAGCAAATTTGGCCCTACTGACAAATATGGCTATGACGGCAGCTTCCAGGTCATTTTTGCAGGCGGGTCTTCGCAAAATGGTAACAGTTATGAGCCCACAATAGAAATTTATGATTCATGTGTTGATTCATGGCATGTGATTGGAGAAGTCCCCTGCAAATGTGCTGTCAGGTTGGCTGTGTGGACACCCAATGATACAGTCTACTGTAATGGAGTTATTTATTTTCTAACATTTGCTAGACCTTATAGTATCATTGCATTTGATTTAGTGAAGGGTACTTGGAGTGAGGTCATGGTGCCAAGGCCTCAGTAGCTCATGTGCTCCTTCCTTATAAAGAGAAGAAGTTGGCTTACTCTTGTGGGAGGATTGGGTTCTCCCAAGAAGTGTAAATGCTTGAATATCTGGGAGTTGCAGGGGGATAGGTGGCTGGAGATTGAAACGATGCCTAGTGAAGTCTTCAATAGATTTTTTGGAGAGAAAGATGATTTTGATTACAAGTGTGGTGGCAGTGGGGATTGCTTGTATTTTTTCAGGGATTATCATTAAGAGATATTGGTGTGTGAACTATTTGAGAATCAGAGGGAAAATTCACTAGAAAATTTGGCGGAAATTCTGACGGCCAATTCGTCGCTATTCCGACACATAGTCGTCGCAAGAGCAACAGTTCGAGGGCGGAAAAAACGTGGTTTGTCATGCTGTCGTCGTTCCGACGCACATAAAAAGTGTCGCACTATCGACACTTCTTCTGTCGCTTCCGAACAAGCGTCACTCTTTCGACGTCTCATAAACCGTCGTGCCTCCGACATTTGTAAACTGTCGCACTTCCGACGAAATGTGGTCCGACGTTTTGAACGTCGCTCTTCCGACATTTGTAAACAGTCACAATTCCGACGCAACGTGGTCCGACGTTTTTGACGTCGCTCTTCCGACGTCTGTAAGATGTCGCAATTCCGACGAAATGTGGTCCGACGTTTGTAACGTCGTTCTTCCGACGTTTGTAAGCTGTCGTAATTCCGACGAAATGTGGTCCGATGTTTTTATACTGTCTCTCTTCCGTATTTTCTGGGTTGTCGCAGTTCCAACGTCTACAAGGCGTCGGTAGACCGACGGAGAGTTCAATTTTAAAAAAAAAAAAATGAAATTTTAAAAGACAAGAAACGTTGTTTTGAATATGTTATATGAAGTAAAACAGTCCATGAAGTCATTACATTTTCACATTTGAAGATTGGAACCCAAATATCCATCCAGAAAAGTGGAAGTCCCACCCCAGACAATGATAGAAAAATACCCCATGTCACCTACAGGGACATGATATAAAACCCAGTAACGGTGCACATGGAGATTATCTACAAATCTGAGAAAGCATCCAAATATGCCCGAGGCATCTATAAGAAAGTGAAATAGCAGTATGTAGAATAGTAAAACAACAGATAGAGTACTGACGTCTATTGTTCCAAATACAAATTAAATTACCCAAAATCCTTGAACAGAGAAAAACGCTAATCATGTGAGGAGTGTGATATGTCCAAAATATAAAAAGACCATCAGACCATATCAATAAACCAGCAACATAGACCAGCATCACTAGTTTTGAAGGCGGAGTGATAAACATTAATCATTTTTTTTTCACAAGAGAAAAAACGTTGTTTTGAATATATTATATGAAGTAAAACAGTCCATGAAGTCATTACATTTTCACATCTGGAGATTGGAACCCAAATATCCATCCAGAAATGTGGAAGTCCCACCCCAGACAGTGATAGAAAAATACCCCATGTCACATACAGGGACTTGATATAAAACCCATTAACGGTCCACATGGAGATTATCGACAATCTGAGAAAGCATCCAAATATGCCCGAGGCATCTATAAGAAAGTGAAATAGCAGTATGTAGAATAGTAAAGCAACAGATAGAGTACTGACTTCCATTGTTCCAAATACAAATTAAAGTACCCAAAATCCTTGAACAGAGAAAAACGCTAATCATGTGAGGAGTGTGATATGTCCAAAATATAAAAAAACCATCAGACCATATCAATAAACCAGCAACATAGACCAGCATCGCTAGTTTTGAAGGCAGAGTGATAAACATTAATAATTTTTTTTTCACAAGAGAAAAAACGTTGTTTTGAATATATTATATGAAGTAAAACAGTCCATGAAGTCATTACATTTTCACATCTGAAGATTGGAACCCAAATATCCATCCAGAAAAGTGGAAGTCCCACCCGAGACAGTGATAGAAAAATACCCCATGTCACATACAGGGACTTGATATAAAACCCAGTAACGGTCCACATGGAGATTATCAACAAATCTGAGAAAGCATCCAAATATGCCCAAGGCATCTATAAGAAAGTGAAATAGTAGTATGTAGAATAGTAAAACAACAGATAGAGTACCGACGTCCATTGTTCCAAATACAAATTAAAGTACCCAAAATCCTTGAACAGAGAAAAACGCTAATCATGTGAGGAGTGTGATATGTCCAAAATATAAAAAGACCATCAGACCATATCAATAAACCAGCAACATAGACCAGCATCGCTAGTTTTGAAGGCAGAGTGATAAACATTAATCATTTTTTTTTTCACAAGAGAAAAAACGTTGTTTTGAATATATTATATGAAGTAAAACAGTCCATGATTACATTTTCACATCTGAAGATTGGAACCCAAATATCCATCCAGAAAAGTGGAAGTCCCACCCCAGACAGTGATAGAAAAATACCCCATGTCACATATAGGGACTTGATATAAAACCAGTAACGGTCCACATGGAGATTATCGACAATCTGAGAAAGCATCCAAATATGCCCGAGGCATCTATAAGAAAGTGAAATAGCAGTATGTAGAATAGTAAAGCAACAGATAGAGTACCGACGTCCATTGTTCCAAATACAAATTAAAGTACCCAAAATCCTGCAACAGAGAAAAACGCTAATCATGTGAGGAGTGTGATATGGTGTGATATGTCCAAAATATAAAAAGACCATCGGACCATATCAATAAACCAGCAACATAGACCAGCATCGCTAGTTTTGAAGGCAGAGTGATAAACATTAATCATTTTTTTTTCACAAGAGAAAAAACGATGTTTTGAATATATTGTATGAAGTAAAACAGTCCATGAAGTCATTACATTTTCACATCTTAAGATTGGAACCCAAATATCCATCCAGAAAATTGGAAGTCCCACCCCAGACAATGATAGAAAAATACCCCATGTCACATACAGGGACTTGATATAAAACCCAGTAACGGTCCACATGGAGATTATCGACAAATCTGAGAAAGCATCCAAATATGCCCGAGGCATCTATAAGAAAGTGAAATAGCAGTATGTAGAATAGTAAAACAGCAGATAGAGTACCGACGTCCATTGTTCCAAATACAAATTAAAGTACCCAAAATCCTTGAACAGAGAAAAACGCTAATCATGTGAGGAGTGTGATATGTCCAAAATATAAAAATACCATCAAACCATATCAATAAACCAGCAACATAGACCAGCATCGCTAGTTTTGAAGGCAGAATGATAAACATTAATCATTTTTTTTCATAAGAGAAAAAACAATGTTTTGAATATATTATATGAAGTAAAACAGTCCATGAAGTCATTACATTTTCACATCTGAAGATTGGAACCCAAATATCCATCCAGAAAAGTGGAAGTCCCACCCCAGACAGTGATAGAAAAATACCCGATGTCACATACGAGGACATGATACTTAAAAAATCCGATAGATCCACATGGAGAATAATGTAGAAATACGAGAAGCTTATTCATTAAATATACAGGCATCTATAAGAAAAGTGAAATAGAAGTATAGCAGAGCAGTAAAGCAACGAATGGAGAATGCAGCGTCCATTGTTCCAATGCAAATTAAAGTACCAAATCCTTGAGCAGGATCAAGAAAACGCTAATCATGTGAGAATTCTAAGTAAAGTTAATCTATTAACATTAGAATAAAATTACAGAAAGTATAAACATTGCACAGCCATACATACAACCAATTGTCATCAAAAAATCAAAATATTAAGAAGGCCTCATACGGGGAAACCAGTCTTGAACGTTTACAGAATTCAAAAATATTACAGAGGTCCAACACAGTAATATAATCTAAAACATGCCCAATTAAGTGGGCCTGCGAAGCAAGAAAACCAAATTAACCAAACTACTCCTCTGGTGGTTCCTCCACGATTCGACACCATCCTTTGGAAGGTCCAGGATCGCTAGGTGCTACCTCCACATTCATGCCACGGCTCCCCTCCTGAAGGCCCGAATGATGGCCGGCTTTTTCGACTTTTTCCGAGCTCAGACCCACCGGACGTGTGCATTCTTCCTCCGTTTGGGCCTACTCGCGGAAGACCACAGTGACTAAAGCCGTGATTCGCGGGCGGTTGAGAGAGCAATTAAAGGAAAATTGTGCAGTGCGCGTCGTGGGAGAAGGTGAACTAGCGGTGGGGAAGCGAGGAGCAGGGGAATCCATACGGTGGCCAGATCCTACAAGCCGACCCCGCCCACTCCTAGTATTTGGATATCGACCTGCGTAATATTCACTGGACTGTCCGGAAGTCGACTCTGTTGAGGGGCTGGACGGAGCACGCAGGGGTTGACCTCTAGTGCTCCCCCTGCGACAACGCATCCTATGACGCATGCGAGGCATGGGTGCAATCTCAGGCGCAGTGGGCACAAGAGGAAATGGAGAAGCAGAATTACAATTAACATAGGAAGAGAGACAGAGACAGAACCAAGAGAAATGCAGATATGCAGCAAGGTCTAGGCAGCAGTTCAGCTGACCACTTCTCCTTATAGTCACAGTTAGCAGGCAGTGTAATCCAGCAACCGGCTTGTCTGAAAAACCATGGCTAAACGCCATTTTTTCGACACGACTGCAATGCAATCAAAGGATTCCTGTCATAATTAATCTTTGATCATTAATAACGAGAGCCGAAGGCCGGATCAAATTGGAGCGTGCAGAATCGCTAAGAGGAGTGGAGGTGCGATCTTGAACAATGTTAAAAATTAATTAATGCGGATTTGATGTGAAAACTTAATTGAACAACGTTAAATGTTAATGCGATTGATATGAAATCGCCATATCCATGTCCCATCGCCTTAAACGCCATCGAATGCACCCGCAGCCAGGAGCAGGGCAAGTTTTTATTGAGGACACGTGGTAGAAATTGATTGGAGCGGATCTTTGTTTGGGCCGCTCGCACAGTAAAAATCCGGACCCAAAAAATATTAGGGCGAATTTGATAAGAAATTCGCGTCACAATTCTCCCTCTGTACGCCAGCATAACTTCGGACCCGAAAAAGATTAGGGCGGAATTCATTTGGTTTTCGCATCACAAAATTGGCCGACGTCAGCAGGCTATTTTGGAACACAAATTTGGTTTGAATTATGGTTTATCGCCGTTTGAAATCCGGCGGGCTCGACTTAAGAACAATTTTGTTTGATCCCATCTTATAAAATTTGTGTTGGTTTTCTTTGATAATACACATATTTATAATAAATCATGGGAATACCACACTAAACATGTGGAAAAGTTATATAAATAATTATTGACAACAATCATTTTTATGTAAAAATATCCAAGGCGAGGTCTGTGTAGAGAACCGGGGTCGTGAAAAATGTTCAAATATAAAAATCCCACTTAATAAAGAGACAAAATTGTTGTGCTTTCGAAACCTGACCCGAGGATTGGACATGAGTTAACAAACAAAAGGATAGCGAAACCAGACTTGCACCCGTGGTCAAGCCCTCTACCAAAACCACGAGCGGAATCACAAAAGTGGGTTGCCCATATCGCACCGCTTTTGCGGAGTAGGCGGTATTTCCTATTCGCGAGCGATTCCATAGGGAATGTGACACGTGGCGAAGTGACCCCCGGAAAACCACCGTTTAACCCGCGCCATCTCACGTTAAAGCTCGACGTTGGAAGCCGAGCGAAATTGCCAAGAGTCGTTGATTTGGAGAAGGGCCATCGGACGGTGGTCGCACGTTGAACTTGCCCGGAGGTTAACTAAGGTGTGCGGAGGATAGCCAAGTACGATACGAGTGTTTGATTGGTTATTGATATATATAGGTGGGGCCGGAGTATAATGAAATTGTTTAATTAAACCATTGGCGGATAATTAGCATAAGTCTGGAGCGTGATTGTTGTAAGGCTGGGTGGTGAAATATAGAGCCGAAAGTTCATTACAAGTTATTTATTTAAAAAGAAACATGGAGTATAAATACAAAGTGTTGAAAGTTAAACATTGGTTATAAGGCTTGGAGATAATATAAAGTCGGGAATATAAATTAAATTCCAAGCATTGTGGATAGTATTTATTTATCAAATTCTACGAATTTCTATGAATTTGATAAATAAACCCGAAGAAAGAAGAAGTCAATTAAGACTCAGGCTGGAGGAAAAGAACGAGGTAAACCAAGGGAAAATGCTGACAGAGCGATTGTAGACACACCAGCTCTCCTTGGGGGTCCAATTTCAGTTTTGTTGCGTCACACGATGATCTCTCTTCTCTGGCATTTGCTTGTATTGAAGATCACTATTCTAGGAATAAGGAGTTATTTTCTCCAAAAATAACCCTAGCCAAACATTGACAATGCATCAAGGATATCTTTCTATGCTTCATAAGCACATTTTTTCTACTTCTAAATCATGTCTTGGAAGTGGTTGTTTTGCTGGAAATTATTCACCAATTGGTTTCATACCAAAGTCTTTTTCACATTTTCAGCATCCAATACATGAAAAAGATAATGGTTTAAAACAACATAAATATTTGAAATTTTGCAAGAATTGTCTGGCACACTTTGAATATGAATTTTGAAGTCAAGTGCATGATCTTGTATAGGATCAAGTGTCATTTTGAATACCAAATGTTTCACAAGAAACTTCTCAACATGCTACCCTGCAGTAAGGATTAAATGACAATATTGCATCAACTATTTCCATATTAAAAGTGCACCTCGGCCATAAGACTAAACAACTACAAATGTTGTAGATCTAACAAGACCACACAATCAAATGTATTCCACAAGGCCAATATTGTATGAAAAATGAAAAGGAGTTTGCAACCAAAAATACCTTAGGCAACTAATTCAATTAGATACATCAAACCATCAGCAAAAGGAAAACCAGCCTACTCAAAAGGCAAGTGTTTACCTCCTTTGACAAAATTTTGAGTTCCAAAACAAGGGCCTTTATTGTCTTGTCAATGCCCCTAGTAATTTGAATGGGGTTTGCACCTGCTGCAACAACCTAAACAAAAAGGTTTCATTTCAAATTATTTTCCACAAATTTAAGATACAACCATTGTCGGTTTTGTATTTCCTAACAAGCTCATAAATTTTGACAAAAGAACCAAATTTTTTTAATACCTGATAGCAATTTTTTCACTCAAAAACTATCTTAGACTCAATAAGCCCAACCCAAAACTAAACCAAACACCATAAGACCCTACAAAAATGAATAGATGATCTTAATCCAGTACTATCGACAAAAAGTTACCTTTACACCCTCACTTATTAAACCATGTGCTGTTGAATTTTAACTTCAACTGCTGCAGCAGAAGGATGGATGCAACAACAACATTTTTTTTTTGGAGGTTGCTTGCACGCCATCCAGAAATTTAATTCAGCATTTAAAATTCCTGCAAGTTTTTTTTGTAGACGGCCGCAGCCATATTTCTGTACAGGATTGTATTTAAACACAACAACCGACATTAACGCAATTCACCAACCAGAAATTAAACAAACAGAAATTTACCCGACAGTTTTGTAAATTCAAAAGGAGGACACGTGGAGCATTAATATTGGATCGCATGAAATTGAAGGGAATCCGAAAACCTGAAAACCGGACCCGAATTTTTTATAGGGCACATTGGATTGAGAATTCGAGTTAAAATTAGGCAGACGTCAGCATCCCATTTTGGAACGCGAATTTGGTTTGAAATTCAATCTATTTAGACTTTTGAAGTCAGACGGAAAGGGTTCTTTAATGTTTTGATAGTTTAATATATACATATGTTATATATATATCATATGCGAAATGAAAGGTGGGCCATAGAATTTAGTTTTAATTTTATTTTTTTTTAAAAGAGGGTTTATTATAATATGTTTTATATGTTACGGCATATAAAAATAAAAAGGTCGAAAAAGCTTGGTAGTTTTTTTTATAGACAGTACGTAAATTTTTTATTACACAGCAGTGTGTAAAAAGTGAAAGACTGAGTGTAACTTTTTAAGTGTGTATGCACGGCAGTGCGAAAGGGAAAAACACAGCAGAGTGTTTTAGAGACAGAGTATGTTTGTTTTGAACAGACAGTGAGTTGGTTTTATGCACTGCGTTTTGTAGCAGTCATAATTTTGTAATCCCTCTCGGTGAGGAAGTAGTGTAATAGTTTTTTTTTGAGTTATTGAAGGGAATAGAAGTTTGTTTTCAAAGTATTGAAACTCTGTCTCCTGTCAAAGAAATTTTTATTTTCTCTATGTTAGAGGAAAGGAGATTTATTCTCCATTCATTGTTCTGGAATTCTTCAATATTCCAACATGTGCAAGAACAAAATATGTTGTGGTTCCATCCCCAGCTAAATCTTTTGTCTTTGCCGCAGCTTGCCTTACCAACTTGGCCCCAATATTTTCAACTAGGTCCTCTAATTCAACCAATGAAAAGGCCAAAACCATAGCATTGAGATAAATTTCATTACACTGTCAATAACAATAAAATTTGACTCAGACATAACCCTTTCCATTTATTGTTGTGAAAATCTTTATGCATTACTCTAATGTGGCTAGTCCATAGGCCAATTAGATCACTGGGTAACAAATATGTTTCCTTTCACCTTTGAGTTTTCAAATTATGCCTACCAAATCTAAGACATTTAAGAGGGGTAACTAATACAACGTTAAAAAGAAAACCATAGCACACATCTACAAATTACCTCCTTAGCTACTGTCACACCATCATTAACTATTTTCGGAGAACCATGCTTGCTCTCCAAGACAACATTTTTCCCCTCGCCCCAAGGGTGACTCCAACAAGATCAGCAATTTTGTTCACACCGCCTGCAAGACAAATTGACATTTCTTTCAGTAAGTGTGCAATTGAATGCCATACCATATGCCAAAACAACCCTCCATGAAAATTTAAAATAACACATTAAAATCGAATATAAGTGGACAAGGAAAGATCCACCGCAGTGAAGTTTCACGTGCAGGTGACCTTCCTTTAAACATAATTTTTTCTCTGACTTGCAATTTTTTTGTCACTGAGCCATCCTTGTTGAGGTACAACTCCTTTTCCATAGCTCTTGTATTAACTACCTTCTCTCTGTCGCGTAATCTCAGAGTCCCTCTTCTGCTTGAGCGATTAAAGGAAATGGGTGAAAAAACTGAAAGAGAAGACAATTGTCTGCCATAATTATCAAACATTACACCCAACTTCTTCCCCTTTCCATTGTTACCCAATGAGGTAGATGTGGCAATTGTTGTCATACTGCCCAAAGCAGAGGCCATCTTCTCTTATCTTGAATATAGAATTACAAGATCTTCATATTAGTATGAACCTTAAAAAACATGACTCCCATTGCTAAAAACCACTTTTAAGTTGTAACGGGCAAACTAAACAACTATCGCAACTTTTGGCAACTTCTGGAGCATTAAGAGAGAAACAACCAAAGAGAAATACAACCAAAATCCTCATTTTAATGAGACCGGACTATATATTTTCATTAAGATAATAGAAATAAATCACGACTATATTAAGGCCAGCACAAAACAATCTTTAACCAGTGTCTCTCGCGGCCTTCGGGTTGCCATGCTAGAGGTTGCATATTTTTAATTTAAATTCTTGACCTCTCGTGCCCATCTATGAATGCATCCAATGGGATATCTACATAAAATGCTCCTTTATATCCCCAAAAACAAATTCCCTACTACAAGAGCACCAGTATTGATGGATCACCCACACCATCCCACCCACTAGAAACGGTGAAAAAGGAAACCCGAGAAAACTTCTGAAATATCTCAAGATGACTATATGGGTGGTTCTTATGAATCAACCAACCATTTAGAACATGCTCATCAATCCAAACCATGATTATTATGTGACAATATTCAAGCAGGCACTGAATCGGATTTCTGAAGCTATGTTAGAGAAACCCTAAACTCTCACTGAAAATAGGTGAAATGTGGCACCACTCGGAGATTGACATGTGCCAATTGGTACAAGTGGTAGACAATTGGCATGCTCAAACAACGAGGTGATGCAGGAATGACATGAGGGAGAAAATATCAGAAAAGCCCCAAATCTGGAGAACTAAATCTCATCACCAACCCGAGATTGACAACTTTACATGATGTAACCTATGAAATCGTAAATGGAGAAATCATAGTAACAATAAAGTAACCTATGTAACAATAAAGTCGGATTCATCCTGGGAGTGGTAATGGGAGAAATCATAGTGAACAACAGGAAACATGCATAGTTGCTTACAATCGAATAGATGAAAAAACACATACAAAAAACCTAGATAATAATCGTGAACAAGCTTAATATTGAATTATGAACTGTAAAGGAACTTACAAAATGTGACATTATGAACCTGGTCAAGCGCACAAGCAAAAATATCCTGGACATGACCCTGGTTGACAAGTTGTATTACTCATGATGCAAGAGGATTTGTACCTGCACTGCCAAGTCAATCAAAATCCATCATTATCTATACAGTAAATACAAGTAATTGATGTAGTATTTTTTACTCTAAGATGCATTCTTATGATAATGTTAGAACATATGTTGAAAATTTCAAAGCATACCTGAATAAGCTCCTCTTCATTTCAAGAACAATTTATTGGAGTCGCATGAACTTGGAACAAGCCTCCCACGATCTGAAAGAGTAGCAACTAAGTCAATAGTGACTTTTTTGTTGCTACGCTGGATCAAGGGAGGTTTGCTCCAAGATTAAATCGCTCCAATAAATTATTCTCTACTAAAAAGGGCCAACCACGTGAAGGTGGAAGCTCTTATGGCCCCTCCCCCCCCCCCCTCACATCACTCTCAATTCCCCAATACCCAATCTATATTTCATTTTTTACTTTCATGAGCATAAAAAAAAATATTCAATAACTAATAAAAAAACAATTCAACAAAAAATACGCAAGGAAACATTGCAATTAATGCTTGACATAAAAATAGTATGATAAATGAGTTTTTTATATAACGCAAAAAACGTTCCAAGTATGGTAACGTTTGTCTTATAATAATACAATATTTTACATTGTCAAATTTTCTTTTCTTCTTCCTATTTTTAAAGCTCCTAATTACATCATCAATATCATCGTGCTCTGCTCCTGTTTCGTGCCTTTCAACCCACACTGCTGACCTAGTTGCGTATTCACGATGTCTGGGCTCATCCAGTGACGGGGCATCGCCTACAAAAACAGATAATATTAAATTTTAATTGTCAGGTTTTAAATATCATTGAACTAGTTCGGTAATATTAATAAAAAAAATTGCAATGAGATTATTTACCTAGTGCACCAGTTGTCGCCGCTGACCTAGTTGCGTTGTCACGATGTCTGGTCTCATCCAGTGACGGGGCATCGCCTACAAAAAAAGATAATATTAAATTTTAATTATCAGTTTTAAATATCATTGAACTAGTTCGGTAATATTAATAAAAAAAATTGCAATGAGATTATTTACCTGGTGCACCAGTTGTCGTCGTTGGGACTGTTGCCCTGTCTTCCTCTCTGGTGGTAAGATCCTCAAGGGAAACATTCTCTGTCATTTAAACAAAAAGCGTTATAAGGACAACCATCAAGGTATAATTAGAAAAAATTATAAGTGGAAATTAATTACCGTCACGGCCCTCACTGATAGCAGCATTGTCGGCCTGGTCCCCACTACAATGATCAGGTTGCACGAGAGGATCATCTACATCTGGCTCTAAAACTGGGTCATTTACCTCGTCGGTAGTGTTGCTCCCCTGATTTAAACAAAGTTGTTAGACATTAAATTTATGGATGAAAACAAAAATATTGAAAGGTTAATGTTTTACCTTATTAGGCATTCTAGATCTTGGGACCTGCCCCAAGCTTCTGCGACGTTCAACTACAGCTTGATAGCCAAAACGGAAAGCGATATTTTTATCTTCCTCTGTATTTTCTGTTCCGAAGTCATCACCCTACATTACATATGATTGTGTATTTTTAATCATATATGATAGGATTACAAAAACGTTGGAAGGCGATACAATTAATTATAAGATGTTTAGCTACTTAATTACAATTCTTGCAGCTAATTTCAAGTAGCCACCCTGGCCGAGCTTGTGATGGCCCTTTTTGTCAATCCTAGCTTTGGTTTCCTTTGAGGTGTCGGGCAACCTAGCATCAAAATATTGAAGTTAGATATGACGTAGCACACTTTTGTTTTAGACATAAAGAAAATTAAAGCTATTGAATTAAAGTTGTAATTTACCTTGCGGGTCCAGTTGGCATTTTTCCTTCTTTCTTTGCCCTTTTCTCTTTTCCGTCATGGATGAGTGCTCTCCACTCACTCTCTGAAACTGCGAGAGGACACTCATATCTAGGGTTAAATTGCAATTGTGTCCTATAGGTGTCCCTGGTATATTTCAAATATTTGCCGGCTACCTGAGCCACCACTTTTCTGTCAAATGTGCCGACCCCAAAAAGGGCTTCTAGATAATCTAGAAGTTCTTTTCAGGTTGGAATTCTGGGAATTCAACCCTGTACGTATGGTTGGGCCAAAAATTACCAACGCATGGCTCTCCAGAATCCTGTAGAACTCATTGTTTCCTACACAGAATAAAACCAAAAAAAAAGAAGATATTATCATTAATTTAAAAATAAAAATCATTATAAATATGTTTTAGATAAAGTACATGAAATAGTTAAAATATTAAAATTTACCTGGGAGTTGTACATGCTTTATAGGGACACCCTCATCGTTCACCAACAACGTGCCATTAATGGTCCCTGTGGAGCTGACATGTGTAGCTCCAGGAAACGCAATAATGTAGTTGGCCATATTAGCCTCATCATTGCCAACACGTTCAGCAGTTGGCTGGGTGTCAGCTTGGGCAGGGTGTGTTTCTTGGCTAGCACCTAAAGGAGTAGAAGGTGTACGAGAGGGTTGTTGGGCAATCTCTTGCCCTTGTGTCCCACTACCACCAACACCGGGTTCGACAAATGCCAGAAAACGCTACATACAAAAGAACTTTTTGTTAGTTTAGTCAATGTAAAAATTAAAAATCAAACTATCACAATTCATCTCATGCAGAACAAAAAAAATATCCTTTTGACTTTTTATTATTACCTGATATCTTTCTAGCTACCTCATAAGATGTTGTATCCTCTCTTCTGTTTCAGGTGTTTGAGGCACGTCTATCAAAGTATTAAATTCCGACCTTGCATCTCGTGCCTTTTTTTGCAACAAGAACAATGGAGATAGGGATGAAGAAAGCTCTTCCTCAAAGAGGGAATCATCAGGCGTACCATGGCTAGGTGTCTGCATATTTGAACAAAATTAATATTATTTCAATTATGTAAATAACTAAAATACTTGAAGATAGAGCAATGCTGGCACTTTACATGTTCTTCCGCTGGCCTCTTTCCACGATCATCCCGTCTCGGGGTTGTTCCTGTACTGCCCTGATCAGTCTACCACATTGCAATAAAATTATAAATGTAAAAACTTGAAAACAATATCTAACTTGAAAACACAAAATGAAAACTGAAATAATTTCTAATAAGACACCGGAAGACAGAGTTAGAGTTTCCAATATGCCTTGCATTGAATTCAGTCCTGGAAACATGTCATTGCACATTAAGGCACCCAAACATTCAATCCACGAATGATATATTTAAGTAGGCTTCTCCTATTCTGGGAAAACACCATACCTATAATGCATTCACTTTCATGTATAAAGGGAAATGAAAACATGTTTTCATACAACGGTGACAAATGCATCTTGGGGAAAGGTATCCTCACTTTTTATTTATGTTGTTCACCCACACCACTCTCGTGTTTTCACTAATCCTGTTTTGTCATTTTTGGATTCAAATTAAGTTAAGGCCTTAAGTATTTTTTGAGCTTTCGGTGTAGTTTTTATAAGTGGCATGTATGGATTTTCCATTAATTCTGCACTTTTTCTCTTCATGCGCATGTTTCCCTGGAAATCAAATGCATGATTTAGTCCCATACATTTAACAAGTTGTTGGATCAACTCCATGGGAAATATCATGTTTCCTATTCAATCAAAATTTATCTCAGTTAGGGTAGGTAGGAAGGTTTTCCCTTTGTATTAATAGGGCACTTCTAGCTTGCATTTTATTATATCTTTCAAATTTAGTGTCGTTTCAATTAGGGCATGAATTTTTGCAACTTTCAAGGTGAGAATGAACAAAGACAAATTTTTGTGATGGATGACTGTATATGACTCCATGGCCGGAGGAAAAGGCACTAATCTACTTCTTAAAATATCTATAGTTCTCATTCACCTCATACGGAGATGGTCCCTGATTTTGAGCCAAATGTTGCAGCAAAAAGTTCCCCCCCTCCATAATTTGATATTCAATGGAAATTTCTTAAATTGATGATAGGGCATGATTATGGAACATTGGCACATACATATGTAATGGAATTCCAAGATCATGATATATGTTTGCATATGTTTATGGCAATGTTCCACCAAGTCCCCTGGAGGTGGGAGCGAGGGGACGAGGGAGCGCGGGAGCGGCCTATGCAAAAGCTCCCTACCAATTTTCGGGAAACGTGGGGGGACGTCGGGGTCATAAAAATTATAAAATTTAATATTTAAAATGTAACTATATTTTTGCAAGGAATGTATATACAGTCATCATACACTTGCATAATGAAAGATAAATCATAAATGTTAAAATTACAAATCGATGAATGATGAATCATATAATTGAAACAAATTTAAAAGTTAAAAGTTAAAACATACATCATACAATAATGCATGTAAGTTTGTAAGTTTGTAACTATATAATCATTAATGTAACTACTAACAATGTACAATGAAAATAAAGTTTAAGATATCATATGACATATTATATCAAGATTCAAAATAGAGTTTAAACTGATGTTTACAACTCAAGTCTAAAACATAAAACTTAAACGCAAATAAGTTATGTCTAAAACATAAAACATAAAACATAACATATGAATATCAAATGATATCATCATACTGATAAATGAGCATAAATGCTCAAGTTAATGCCCCACTAGTCTCTGCATCAAACTTCTGCACGAATATATCAAGATCAACCATGTCACCATCTGAATCAGAATCACTTGGATTCTCAAATATGCTAAGTGGCACATCAACTTTTAACATGAAACCATAAACTAAAAGGGGCGGTGAGGGGACGTGAGGGGGCGTGAAGGGGGGTGTGCCGAAGCGTGAGGGCGTGAAGGGTGTGCGGGGGCGTGAGGGGGCGGAAGGGGGGGTGTGTGAGGGAGCGGAGGGGGGCGTGAACGGGGGTGTGCGGGGGCGTGAGGGAAACATCCCCTAGAAGTCCCCAAGACCCCGGAGCGCGAGGGGGAGAGGAATCTAGACCCCTAGGTGGGGGGGCGAGACCCCGTGTAACACTGGTTTATGGAGGTGGTGGAGCAAAAAAGAGCTCAAATAGAGCTGAAATTTTTCACATAAAAAGGACTGTGGGCTTGACTAATGGTTTCATTTAAAAAATGATATCTAGACAGAGAATAAGTGTAGCATGCAAACACGCATTGAAAATCCATCTGAGTTTGCATTCTATTACTTATGATGGATTCAAATTTGGGTTTCAAAATGCTAGGTTATGGCATGATTTTGTCGAGAAACCCTTAGTTGGATTCTCATGTTGGTTTAATTTATATTTTAAGTTTGTTTTGCAATATTTGGGTGATAGTAACTCATGAACTAGGTTACCAATGTGTAACAATCATATTTCAAGAATAAAGTTGTGATTTTTTATATTATTATTATTATCTATTAGCTACGAGTATTGACACCTAATGCCTGGAATTTTGACATCTTGATAGCATGGATAATTTCGAAAATGTTTCTAGTAATGTTAACATAATAACTATCATTACGTGTCTTCACTTTTGTCACCATAATAGACCCGTGATATGGACTCATCACACAACTTCATATGCTATGTCCCAACAAGTTCAAACTGGTTGAACCTACCTCATAGTGTGGTTATTAAGGACAAGTTGCTTGATATATAACTCAATAGCATAGACCGCGTTGCAGTTCTAAAAAGAATCCTCTAGTGTCAAAAAAACTTCACAATATTTTCTACTATAAAGCCTTTTGGGATACCTAAAATAATATATGTATCATTTATGACTTTTAAAGTATGACAAGATCCAGAGGGAAAGGAAATCAATGGAAGAGTGATCCACCAATGAGAACCTAGAATTTAGCATCAGATGAGTTAGAGTCTAGGAAATTGAAACCATATAATTTTAATTAGTGATGAAGGACATCACATAGGTAATTATATTTTCATGTAGAATAATCTGTTAATTCAAATTTAAACTACATAATATGAAATGCATACCATAAATTTTTCCACGTAAGTCCAAACAACCTATAAAAAGGGAAAACCTTCTTTTTCCATGGGAAATAATTTACCTTTCCTTTTTCAAGATAATCTAAATCACAAAAAATATGAACTATACTGCACACATTCTTGGATAATGTAAAAGTGGAAAAGGAATACCCTACACAAGTGATGCACACATGTACATTTGAACACTAATAGATTTTTTTAGTTGAAATGCAATGCTTGTTTTCATTTAAATGTAGGGTTTTTAAAGCAGGGAGAAATAATGGCTGCCAAATTAATAAGCGTTTCTTTGGGAAAAATTTAAATCTTGTATAGGGTGATGAAGATAATAGAGGGTATTGAATCTTGATTCTTGACATCTAGAGAGAATCCTACAGCCTAACACAATCCAATGGAATTGACCAAAAAAACCCAAATAGAGTCAACCCTACTATAGGAGGAAGGGCCTGCAGTAAGAACTTACCATTTTTGCAAGAGCTGAGGGCGAATGTTGTTCTGCAAGAGCTGAGGGCGAATGCTGAGGGCAAATGCTATTCTGCAAGAGCTGAGGGCGAATGCAGGGCGAATGTTGTTCTGAAAGAGCTGAGGGCGAATCTAGGGCGAATGCTGTTCTGCAAGAGCTCAGGGCAAATGCTAAGGGCGAATGCTGTTCTGCAAGAGCTCAGGGCGAATGCTGAGGGCGAATGCTGAGGGCGAATGCTGTTCTGCAAGAGCAGAGGGCGAATGCGTGCGTGATATCAAAATTTAATGTAGCACACATGTACATTTGAACACTAATAGATTTTTGTAGTTGAAATGAAATGCTTGTTTTCATTTAAATGTAGGGTTTTTAAAGCAGGGAGAAATAATGGCTGCCAAATTAATAAGCGTTTCTTTGGGAAAAATTTAAATCTTGTATTGGGTGATAAAGATAATAGAGGGTATTGAATCTTGATTCTTGACATCTAGAGAGAACCATACAGCCTAACACAATCCAATGGAATTGACCAAAAAAACCCAAATAGAGTCAACCCTACTATAGGAGGAAGGGCCTGCAGTAAGAACTTACCATTTTGCAAGAGCCGAGGGCGAATGCTGTTCTGCAAGAGCTGAGGGCGAACGCTGAGGGCGAATGCTGAGGGAAAATGTTGTTCTGCAAGAGCTGAGCGCGAATGCTAAGGGAAAATGTTGTTCTGCAAGAGCTGAGGGCGAATGCTGTTCTGCAAGAGCGGAGGGCGAATGCGCACGTCATATCAGACGTTAATGTAGCTATTGCGACGCATACGAAACAATAAAATCATTTTTATGTAGCGCGCATATAAGTTTCGAATTTTTATGTAGCGCGCATATAAGTTTCGTATTTTTATGTGGCGCGCATATAAGTGTCGCTATATCTACGGCATAAAAAGCGTCGCTATTGCGACTGCACTCAAACGTCGCAATGGCGACACCTAGACATTGTGTCGCACTTGCGGACAACCGGAGTCGTCTCAATAGCGACGCTTTGGGCCAGGTCACACCATGGCCGCTTCCTCCAAATGCCGAACAGACACTTTTCTAAGTGCTTTCCATTGCGACACTTTTCTATAAACGCTGGTATAGCACGTTGTGTTCTAAAGTGATGGAAAATTTGGGAAATTTCCGACATTTGGTCAAAAGCGTTTAACCAATGTCGAATTTAAATGGTAGTGATCGAGATGGATGTTGTATGCACTCTCTCGTTGGATCATAGTCATATAGTTTCCAAGATTCTCGTTTAGGGGCATGTTAGTTCAGCCAAGTTTGGATGTTTTCCAATAAGAACTGGAAACCAAGGGATCTTCTCATAGCATGGCAGCCTACAAGACATGCAACTTCAGCTACAGGTCAACTCAAGGATGTCGTTTTAAAAAGGATTCTGATAAATATCAAGCAATTTTTTTACTATCATGGTTAATTCTTAAACTGCTAATAAAGGCCTCCCACAGTGAAAATACTGGTGTGTGATAAGCATAGAGTTATGTTGGAGAGGGCACAGGAGAGGGTAAACCCTTTCCTTCAGTATCTGATCCCTCAATTTGTATGCTTGACAGGTCAGTATCCGATCCCTCAATCTGAGGAAAGGGAGGTAAAGATCGAGACCTCAACTCAATTTCAATGTTAAGGCAAGTACAGATCGAAATCTCAACTCAATTTCAATGTATGCTTGGGAGACCCTGTCTCCTTTAATGTGCATATTTAACAGCTAGGGTTTGCAATTATTAGCCGGGGCCACATTGTATGCTTGGGAGACCCTGTCTCCTTTACTCTACATATTTAACAGTTAGGATTTGTAAGTATTAGCTGGGGCCGCATTGTATGCTTGGGAAACCTTGTCTCCTTTATTGTGCATATTTAATAGTTAGGGTTTTCAAGTATTAGCCGGGGCCGCATTGAGGTTATATTCGCATAATTTAGGGTTTGTGTATGAAAGATATTTTTAGCTCTTTCCATTCCACAGATCATGTTAAGCTCAAAAGATTGAGTAAGAAAAAGAGGGATTCACATCACTCTTCAACAGCGGAAGAACTCAAAAGAAGAGGAGTGAATTCGCCACACACAAAGGGCTGCTCAACTAAATTCGTTTTGATGGCAGAAACTGCATGATACACTTACTCACAGTCAAATTGGAGGCTATACCAGATGCAGAAATTTGTTGGCGTTTGAGGCATTCATTTGCAAAGGTAAAGGGAGCATGCTAAGGTTTTATGTGGGCTTAATGGACGGCTTCATCAACAACACCGGGGACATTGAGTTGCTGAGAAGACTATAATCCAGTCACACGGGCAACGACGAAGAAGAAGTCTCTAGAATAGAATGGGCAAAGAGTATTCTCAGTATTTTGAAAAGTATGGCTGGCAATGGATTTCAAAGGCAAGGTTGGTAATGAATTTTATGCTTTTTATTGTACTGCAAATGGCAATGGATTTCAAAGGCATGGCTAGTAATGAATTTTATGCTTTTTATTGTACTGTAAATTTCTCTTATGGGAGCAAGTTCGCCTTCTTGTAGAAACCATGAAATTAGTATACTTGGGCTATAAGCTCAACCTGCTCGAACCGCCCTGGTTATTTTCAATCTCTAAATACAACTACAGGGAATGTTGTTGTGCTTATAATCCAATTGCGAATAGATGGTATTCAATTCCTCTTTGTTTTCTTCCCCATCCATGCATTTTCCTGTGGCAGCAATCGGTCAGTAGCTCCTTATCAAGGGGAGTTCAACTGGATCGCACCATCTTGCAGTCTGTAATCCAATAGCAAAGAAATGGAGGTTGTTGCCTGCATTGCACCGTCCTCGTTTGAATCCATGCATTTGTGGAATTGAGAGAATATTTGGCCCTACTGACAAATATGGCTATGATGGCAGCTTCCAGGTCATTGTTGCAGGCAGGTCCTCGCAAAATGGTAACAGTTATGAGCCCACAATAGAAATTTATGATTCATGTGCTAATTCATGGCACGTGATTTGAGAAGTCCCGTGTGAATGTGCTGTGAGGTTGGCTGTGTGGGCATCCAATGATACAGTCTACTGTAATGGAGTTATTTATTTTCTAACATCTACTAGACCTTATAGTATCATTGCATTTGATTTAGTGAAGGGTACTTGGTGTGAGTTCATGGTTCCAAGGCCTCAGCAGCTCATGTGCTCCTTCCTTATAAAGAGAAGAGGCTGGCTTACTCTTGTGGGAGGATTGGGTTCTCCCAAGAAGTGTAAATGCTTGAATATCTGGGAGCTACAGGGGGATGGGTGGCAGAAGATTGAAATGATGCCTAGTGAAGTCTTCAATAGATTTTTTGGAGAGAAAGGTGATTTTGATTACAAGTGTGTTGGCAATGGGGATTTCTTGTATTTTTTCAAGGATTATCATTCAGAGATATTGGTGTGTGAACTATTTGAGAATCAGAAGGGAAAATTGGAAATGGATATCTTGCTTCTCTTCTGTTGGATCACAGTGTCCAAGATTCTCGTTTAGGGGCACATTAGTTCAGCCAAGTTTGGATTTTTTCCAACAATAACTAGAAACCTAGGGATCTTCTCATAGCATGGCAGCCTACAAGACATGGAACTTCAACTACAGGTTAGCTCAAGGATGCCGTTTTAAAAAGGATTCTGATAAATATCAAGCAATTTTTTTACTATCATGGTTAACTCTTAAACTGCTAATAAAGGCCTCCCGCAGTGAGAACACTGGTGTGTGATAAGCATAGAGTTATTTTTGAGCCCTGGCCTTTGCTAGTTTACAAAAAACAAGAAAATTGTGGTAAATGTCAAGTGAAAGTGTCATGATAAGGCATCCTAGCATACCTTGATATTTTAGACTTGTTTCTCCATTATCTGATCTATCACCTATCTAATCACGTAAGTGAGTCTGTTTATATTGTTCAATAATTGGAGAACAATAAACCATGAAACTAAAAGCTCTGCCCTGCCTCTAATTTGGTTTGGGAGGATGGGGCAGAGTAGGGCTCCTGGCCTGAAACTTAGTTTTATTGTATTTTTCTTTTAACCCAGTGTGTTTTTTTATTTATCATATTTCTGATCTATCACCTATACGAGAGGCCGGCTTACTCTTGTGGGAGGATTGGGTTCTCCCAAGAAGTTTAAATGCTTGAATATCTGGGAGTTGCAGGGGGATGGGTGGCCAGAGATTGAAACGATGCCTAGTGAAGTCTTCAATAGATTTTTTGGAGAGAAAGATGATTTTTATTACAAGTGTGCTGGCAGTGGGGATTTCTTGTATTTTTTCAGGGATTATCATTCAGAGATATTGGTGTGTGAACTATTTGAGAATCAGAGGGAAAATTGGAGATGGATATCTTACTTTTCTTCTGTTGGATAACAGTTTCCAACATTCTCGTTTAGAGGCATGTTAGTTCAGCCAAGTTTGGATGTTTTCCAATAATAAATAGAAACCTAGGGATCTTCTTATAGCATGGCATCCTACAAGACGTGCAAATTCATCTACAGGTTAGCTCAAGGATGTCGTTTTAAAAAGGATTCTGATAAATATCAAGAAATTTTTTTACTATCATGGTTAACTCTGAAACTGCTAATAAAGGCCTCCCTCATTGAAAACACCGATGTGTGATAAGCATAGAGTTATGTTTGAGCCCTGGCCTTTTCCAGTTTACAAGAAAAAAGAAAATTGTGGTAAATGTCAAGTAAAAGTGTCATGATAAGGCATCCTAGCAGACCTTGATATTTGAGACTTGTTTCTCCATTATCTGATCTGTCACCTATCTGATCACGTAAGTGAGTCTGTTTCTATTGTTCAATAATTGGAGAACAATATACCATGAAACTAAAAGCTCTACCCTGCCTCTAAGTTGGTTTGGGAGGACGAGGCAGAGTAGAGCTCCTGGCCTGAAACTTAGTTTTATTGTATTTTTCTTTTAACCCAGTGTGTTTTTTTATTTATCATCTTTCTGATCTATCACCTATACAGTCATGTAAATAAATCTGTTTTTATTGTTCAATAGGTGGAAAAAATTGATCCATGAAGCTAAAAGCTTTGCCCTGCTTCTAAGTTGGTTTAGAAGGACAGGGTAGAAAAGTGTTCTCGGCCCGAAACTCAGTAGCTTTTTTTTTCCTTTTAAATCCAATGTGTTTTTTTATTTAATTCTTTGAGACTTTAAGAGAATAGGTGGACAACGAGTTCGGGATTATCATGAACTATTATTTTTTTTGAGTGATTGCAGTATAAAATATAATTTTTTTACCACCAATTTGCATGCTATTTGCTTGTGTTGTGATCCAATGATTGTTGTGGTCCAGAATTGTTGAAGCAGTTTTTAGTTTTATTTAGCAATTCAGTATGGTCTATATATATATATATGATCTTCCATCCTCCAATCCAAGCTACAGGGTGAGCATCTAACAGTTGTATGGCATACAATTGGACAGTTGAGGTTCACCTAGATAGATGGACCATTGCACATGCTTTTGTTGGATCTTAGGCAAAGGGAAACATCTAAGGAGATACCAAGAAAAGATCATACCCTTCAAGCCACTGTGAGAATATGAACGCCTAATAACCATAGAGTGTCATTTGAGCCATTCCTCCATGTGAATCGTTAAAGAACTCAAGAGAACTACTGGAAGAGGATGGAAAGTTTGGAGTTTTCTTGAGCCATTTCTCTAGGTGAATTCTTAAAGAACTCAAGAGAACTACTGGAAGAGTATGAAATGTTTGGAATTTATTTTTGCAGCCACTTCTTATTCCTGGCTTCATTTATGATCACAAATATGTGCAATGTAATGATTAAGACTCCACACTAGAGAATTCTCTCTGGCCTGAAACTCAGAGTTATTGTATTTTTCTTTTAACCCAGTGTGTTTTTTTATTTATCATCTTTCTGATCTATCACCTATACGGTCATGTAAATCAATCTGTTTTTATTGTTCAATAGGTGGAAAACATTAAGCCATGAAGCTAAAATCCTTGCCCTGCTTCTAAGTTGGTTTAGAAGGACAGGGTAGAAAAGTGTTCCCGGCCCGGAACTCAGTAGCCTTTTTTTTCCTTTTAAATCCAATGTGTTTTTTTATTTAATTCTTTGAGACTTTAAGAGAACAGGTGGACAACGGGTTCGGGATTATCATGAACTATTATTTTTTTTGAGTGATTGTAGTATAAAATATAATTGTTTTACCACCAATTTGCATGCTATTTTCTTGTGCTGTGATCCAATGATTGTTGTGGTCCAGAATTGTTGAAGCAGTTTTTAGTTTTATTTAGCAATTCAGTATGGTCTATATATATGATCTTCCATCCTCCAAGCCAAGCTACAGGGTGAGCATCTAACAGTTTCAGGGCATACAATTGGACAGTTGAGGTTCACCCGGATAGATGGACCATTACACATGCTTTTGTTGGATCTTAGGAAAAGGAAAACATCTACGTCTACATAGAAATCTCTGTTTACTTGAATCAATATCCAGTGGAGTCAATCCATAGTGATAAGACGAGATTTGTAGGGAGTCGATTTGTGTTAAGCCAGCACACAGTAAAGCCATGAAGAATTAACCTTTGCATAAGAGACTCTGGAAAATTTTGATTCAATTGGCTCTTAAGTGAGACCAGAGTGCGTTAATGGAACCGTGAATATGAAGGAAAAGGTGTGAAATTCATAGATAAGAAAGGCGTGAAGAAAAAAAGGAGTTAACAATAGGCGGAACGGAACCCTGAGCCAAAGGGCATCGTGGAACCAAGAAGAGAACAGTGAAACCACAGTTATAATACCAACTGTATCGCATGATCGTAAGAGTGGTAAATTGGAATTGTCAAAAAAACGCGATCTACTCCGGTGGTTGACACGTGGAATTGAGTGGTTTTGTAATACCGCTTACATCACGTAAAATATAAGTGTCAATGTCCAGCCTTTGAAAAAACACGATGTCTCCCCGGTCCGTCCGATCTGCTGAGCAATAGATCGACAGCATTTGCGCAAGAGAGTTGCACAGGAAATAGTTCAAGGTGAGTTGTGTGGTTCCGCGAAATTATGTTCTTATATGGTACACAGAATCAAAAACTAATAGACTCCACGAATTTGGAACTTAAATTAAATATGTTCAATATGTTATAATGTAAAAAGTACAAAATACTCTATAACTTCATTATTGTATAATTTCATTATTCTACAAGGAATTACAAACTAATATGCTCGACACTACTTAAACATAATTGCACTTCAAACGATTATGAGGGAACCTTCAATTAAGTATGTTGGTTTAATGAATCATATCAGAGACTCGATGGTTTGATAATATTGAATTCTATCTTGTGCCTCGTGGGAAAATAGTCTTACCGTTGAAAAAAGAATGAAGGAAACAAGATTAGTTAAGGATTTTTTTTTTATTTAAATGGGAGATTATCAATTTAACACCCTTATGATTTGTTTTTGTCTTAAAATTAATACAATAAAGCATATTCTAATTTTAACTTAAGTGATAAGCCTAAAATTTGCAACGGCCGAGCATACAACCACCTCGGAGAAAATACATCTCATAACTCAGAGAATCTATTCCCACACCAAATAAATAATTTTATTATTGAAAATAATAGTGAGGACTCTGAACCTATTGTTGTGATTTTATCTCGTGCCTTCGATATTTTCATTTCCTCAAAACAAGCTTCAAGTCTGCAACTAGGTGTCTTCAATATTTTCTTCAATTTTTTTAAGTTTTAAAGTTTAAACCAAGTTTTCATTTCATCCTGTCGAGTTTCAACAATATAATTATGTATTCTTTTCAGTATAAAATGACACATCAAATTAATTACAGTTCATCTCCTTCTAACATTTTCCTTACGGCGTTTCCTTTGCAACAGTAGGTGCAATTGCTAGTGTATTACTATTGTAAATAAAAGATGTTGGCATTAAAGATATAGATCAACCAACTAATGTGGTTGGCTAATTATTTTCATTGACATGTCTATTTTGGAGTTGGGTTTTCACAATTTCAATTTAATAATGAATAATTATTAGATGGATGATAAGGATTTAATCTCCATAAAATATTTTAAAATATTCTTAATAATATATACAATTTCCAAAGTAGTTATGCCTTTTTTCCTTTTTATTTAAATTCATTAATTAAAAAAATCTCATATCAACAAGTATCAAATGAAATGATTTATATTTTTTTATCTTGTAATATTGAAAGGCGATGGTATTCATCCATAGTATTATAACAAAAGCCTCAAAAATCTCCATAATAATGTAAAAATGCATATGAGTAGTTAAAATTTTTATAATATTTATTTTTAAATATATATATGTTTAATTTATATTTTTGATATCATTAATAACACTTATTTTAAATAAAATTATAGTTTAACTATCTTTTTATAATTTTTTAAATTTTAATAATTTATATATTATAAAGTAAATATTTCGATGCTCATTATAAATTAATACTTATAACTAATAATATTTACATTCACAAATCTATCAATCACTGAGATACTCATATGACAAAAATAAAAAGATACAGTGAGATACTCATAAGACCAAAGATATACCAAGATACTCGTGACAAGAAAACAACTATTTGTTACTTTAATGTGGGCCTCCTTTTTGTCTCCTTTCTGTTGTCCTATTGTTTGATAGAGTGGGACATCAAATAAGAATTTTATGGGGTCCTGGCGTTGGTGGGCCTAGCGTTCATTTCCTCCTTAGATCCTTAAGCTGTCATGCACCACTGATGTAGTCTCTGGTTGGGATTAAAAAGATTGCGTAGATAGTGTCAAATCTGGAAGTTAATTAAGGAAAAAATTAAGTGTGAAAAAAGGCCAAACAGTGAATTTTTTTGTGGTGTGTGACGGGTGGAGTGGAGCCATGACTCTGATGAACGTAATCCTATCCAAACATTTAACTGCAATATCTCTCTGAGGATTTTTCCCTTACATCTGCATATATTTTCCCTGGGGCCTCATTGTCTTAGATCGCATCAACATTAAAGTGGCCACCGATCAGGTTGGAGGAAGAAAGGTGGGAGGAAAATGGCCGCGCGGGACAGTTGCTTCTCCTCTGGACATCAAGCAATTGATATTGTTGTCGTAGGAGGTGACGTTGCAGGGCTGGCCACAGCCCTTGCTCTCCACAGGTCAGTCTACTCTAATCTCAATTTTCGGTTTTCAGCTTAATGATATTGTGGTTGTCATGGGCCCAACATATTATATTTGTTGTAATTTCTGATTACTTCTAAACAACAAGAGAGAATGAAGATTCCCTAAACAACACAGAGTTTTAAAACTCAATTTGCAGAATGAACAGAAACAATTTAGGACAAGTTTTCTTAATTCATAAAAGAATAAAAGAAATACAAAATCATAATGAAACTAATTCTTCCTCCTTGAGAGGGATTCACAAACAAAACAGTGGACTGTAAAATAACAGTTCTTACAAACTTCTCTATCCTAAGAACCACACATATAGTGCTTACAAACTTATTTTGTTTTTAGCCTGCGGGCCACAACAATTTCTCTATTTCACTTCTCTGTCTTTTTCCAACAACGTAACAATGCAATAATCTTACATTCTTACATTATTTCAATAAGCCTTCGGGCTCATTCCTTTTATACGGTGCATGTAAACAAAAATAGTCTACAGACCCAGACTTAAAATTTAATGAAATCCAATTAAAATCCTCATCGCGTCCGGTCAGCAATCGGCAATCCAGTGGCCAAAAGGTTTAATACCTTTTCGCTTTTACAATGTGCGATGTGCGATGAGCGATGGTGGTGGGGACCACATCACATCACAACATCGGAGAATGGCAGACTAACAGTCTACAGATGATCGCTTAATAACTTGCGATGCGATGGCGCGGGGTCCACATCGCATCGTCGGTCAGCAGCAATGCAACGGACGTGCAATGATCCTTGCGCCGCCACGATGCAATGGAGGTGGGACCTCATCGCATCGCCGAAACTCTTCGGTGTGCATAGTTTAAGAAATATGGTAAGTTTGCGATGCAATAGTGTTAATATTGTCACCGCATCGCATCGCTGCTCTTCGCGTGCCACGGACTTGTGCCACTTTAAAACATTAACTTCGTCGTTATATACGTAAGGCATTAAAGCTTGATTCAACCTATAATAAAAGTTCTGCGCTACTGACGAGACTTTGATTTTGTGCCATAACTCTGCTCCTGCATGAATTCGGCTACTGCCTTAGATAAAATATCAAGGGGCCGATTCTTATCTCTTCTGCTCTTTACTTGTGCGAGCTTTCCAATCCTTTTGTAATTCATCAAGAAAACGGCAACCGCCTTTGCCAAGGCTTCAATGTGTCACTATCCAGTCCTTCTGCAATCACTTCAGCAATTACTGCTGATTTATATCAGTAGTTGGAATTAATTTCCAACACTCCCCCTTAATTTCAACTGTTGGGTTTTTTCTGCATACCCAGGCATTCCCTGAAATGATCAAAGCTTTTCTGAGCTATTGGCTTTGTGAGGATATCAATGAACCGATCCTTTGTTCTACAATGCTGCAAAATAATCTCATCATTGTTAACCAATTCACGAATGAAGTGAAACTTGGTGTCTATGTGCTTTTTCCTTTTATGAAAAATAAAATTTTTAGATAAAGCTATCGCCAAGCTATTATCGTAGTAAATGGTTGTGCCCTGTTCTTGTTTATGACACAAATCTCTGAGAACTCTTCTCAGCCATACTGCTTGGCATGCTGCTGCTGTTGCTGCCACATATTCTACTTCTGCTGTAGATAAAGCAACTACTAGTTGCTTCTTGGAAGCCCATGAAACCGCTCCCGATCCCAAATGAAACACATATCCTGATGTGCTCTTCCTATCATCAACACTTCCAGCCTAATCACTGTCAGTGTAACCTGTCAACATGAAATTTTCAGAAGAGGAGTATAAAATACTATACCTCTCCGTTCCATTCACATACCTTAGAATTCTTTTGGCTGCCTGCCAATGTGCTTCTTTCGGTCTTTCCATGAATCTGGAGATTAAGCTAACATCGTGCATAATGTCTGGCCTAGTTGCAGTCAAGTACATGAGGCTGCCAACTATGCTCTTATACAACTTTGGATCAAAATCCTTACTGCTATCTTCTTTACTTAATTTCAACCCCATCACTGTTGGAGTCACAGCTACTTTGCCGTTCTGCATGTTGAATCTCTTCAACACTGCTTCTACATATTTAGCTTGAGAAATGAAAACACCATTTTCACTTTGGTCTACTTCAATTCCAAGAAAATATCTTAAGAAGCCCAAGTCAGTCATTTCAAATTCTCTTTTCATGACTTCTTTAAAATCAGCAATGAGAGAAGCATCATAGCCAATAAAAATTAAATCATCTACATATAAAACAACAATAAGTATCTTACCGTCATTCTCCTTTATGTAGAGTGTGGGTTCTCCATCACACTTTTCAAATCCATTCTCAATCAGGTAAGCATCTATGCTACTGTACCATGCTCTTGGATCTTGCTTCAGCCCATAAAAAATTTTCTTCAGCTTGCATACTTTATGCTCTTGGCCTTCAACTTCATAGCCTGGAGGTTTTTCAACATAAACCTCTTCTTTTAACACTCCATTCAGGAATGCAGATTTAACATCCATTTGATAAATCTTCCATTTGTGTTGTGCCGAAATAGACAACATTTCTCTGATTATTTCCATCCTTGCTACTGGTGCAAAGGTTTCATCATAGTCTCTCCCTTGTTGCTACTTGTGGCCTTTAACAACAAGTTTGGCCTTGTGCCTTTCGATCTTGCCTTCAGCATTGCTCTTGGTTTTATAGACCCACTTGACTCCAATGGCTTCTTTGCCTTCACAGAGATCCACTAACTCCCATGTTTTACTCTTCTCAATTGCACCAATTTCTTCATTCATTGCTTCAATCCATTTACCATCATTTACAGCATCTTCAAAATGGATTGGGTCAAAAACATGACAGTACAAAGCGAATAATGAATTTAGACTGGTATTGTTACTTACCTCTCCTTGTTCATAAATCTCATTCAGATTAATGAATCTTGGTCTTCTTGGTGTGCATGAAGTTCCATTCAAACTTGAGGGTGTTTCAGATCCCTGCGATGTGCTAAGAGTAGCACTTCTTTGACTTCTCAAGGCTATTTGAATTCCAGCTTGTGGTGTGGTTTGTTGTGCTTGCGGTGGTGGAGGAGGAGCCACCGAAGAAGGGTTATTAGCCACTGTTCCTTCTTCTTCTTCTTCATGAGACAAAGTTGTCTTCACATTCACAGTCTTTTCTAGACTTCCATCCCAAGCTTCTTCTTCAATAAACTGCACATCTCTGCTTACTATCAATTTCTTGGTGGATGGATTATAGAGTTTGTATGCTTTTGACTCATCACAGTATCTAATAAAGACACATTTCTCCCCCTTACTATCAATTTTTTTTCTTAGTTGATCCAATACATGTGCAAATGCTACATAGCCGAATACTCTCATGTGAGCGACAATTTGCTTTCGTCCACTCCATGCTTCTTCTGGCATTCTGTTCATGACAGCTTTAGTTGGGCATCTGTTCAAGATGTAATCTGCGCAAGTGACAGCTTCAGCCCAATACTCATGTGGCAAATGTTTTGCCTTCAGCATACTTCTAACCATGTCCAAAATGGTCCTACTCTTCCTTTCTGCAACACCATTTTGTTGAGGTGTATACCTCGTGATGAATTTCTTTTGTATGCCATTCTCTCTGAAAAAACACAAAAATTCCTTGGAGATGTACTCTCCACCTCTGTCAGTTCTGAGCACTTTGATATAGTGCCCACACTACTTCTCAACAAGAGTTTTGAAGTGGCGGAATTTATCAAACACTTCACTCTTCTGTTTCAACACATACACCCAAGTCTTTCTGGTGTAATCATCAATAAATGTCAAAACATATTTTTTTCCAACAAACGATGGTGTTTGCATCGGTCCACATACATCAGAGTGAACAATTTCCAAGGGTGCTTTTTCCCTTATACTCTTTCCTGCTGGAAAGCTTTCTCTGTGTTGTTTGCCCAAGATACAGCCTTCACATAGGCTGTCCGGTTTCTCAATCAATGGTAATCCCTTTACCATTCCCTTTCTGTGCAACAGATTCAAGCCTCCGAAATTGAGATGTCCAAATCTAAAATGCCATAACCAGTTCTCATCTTTCACTTCCTCTTGAAAGACTTCTTGTGTTATAGCTACAGTATTTCTTCCTTTCTTCAAATCTTCTCTGAGTTTGAGAGGAAACATTCTGTTGCTGGTCATCTACACCTCCGCAATGATCTTCTTGCTTGGAGGTATGTCTCTAATTGTACAGACGTCATCCTTGAAGAACACATTATAACCTTTGTTAATGAGTTGTCCAATGCTCAAAAGATTACATTTCAGACCAGGTACATAGTATAAATCTAGCACAATCTTATGTTCTCCATTTCTTTCCAGGATACTGACTCTACCCTTACCCTTGACAGATATCTTACTATCATTTCCTGTGGTTACCTCAGATTTGACATTTTCATCAAGATTGGAAAACATTGCTATGTTTCCAGTCATGTGGTTACTATAACCTGAGTCTAAGAACCAAACATCATCTTGTTTGTCTTGTGCAATGTTACATGTTAACAACACGATCTTTGGGTTCTTATCTTATTCTTTTGCAAAATTAGTATTTTTCCTATTATTCATATCATTTTTCTTTTTTCTACATTCATTGGCACAATGGCCTAATTTCTTTATTGTTTTATATTGACTGGATTTATCATACCTTTGTCCATGAGCTTGTTGTTTGCTTGAACCTTCATCCTGGTTCTTATTGCAGCTCCTTCCGCTTATGCTAGCAGGATTATTTCTACCTCTATTTTGGCTCCTTCCTCGACCTTTGTTATTTGCTCTGCCTCGACCTCTTCTTTGGCCGAAAGACATCTGAGTCTTGAGTGCTTGCTCCAATGAGGATTCTGTTCCTCTGCTCAGTCTGTGTTCATGAGACATCATAGAAGCACTAAGTGTTGATATTGCAACCAGATGATGAGCTTAGTGGAAAGAAGTCGCCTTCACTAAGTGGGCCCGCAGGCTATTTTTGGCACAAAGTCTATTTTTAGACTATGTCTATTTTTAGACATATGGATCATGTTCAATGAGTTGCAGGATGTTATTTGTGGATGGTTGGTCAAGTCAGAAAAAATAAATGGACTTCTATGTTTAGACATACTGGGCGGAATCTATTTTTAGATTGCCAGTCTAAAGATAGATATGTCGAATATTATTAGCTCTTAATAATATTTAGACTCTAAACATTATCTTATTCTCTTGGAGCACTTCAGTTAAGTGCACAGATGTGGCACAGGAGCTGACAGAAGGAATTACGCTATTCCTAAGGGTTAAGTGGAGCTATTGCATGAAGAATTTAGTTAGAACTCATGTGACAGAGTTTGGTGGAGTTGATTGAGGAAGTTAGTGGAGTTGTATTCAGTTTAACTAATATAAACATAGTTGAGCTATTTGTATTCAGTTTAACTAATTGATACAATTAGTGAGATGGTGTCAATTAATTATTAATTAATTCACTAATTATAAACTCATAAATCAGCTAATAAATACATCAGTTAACTTCAGTGCATGGATAGTTTCAGTGGAGACCAGTGCAGAAATAGGTGAAAGAGCAGGTTAACTATCAGTTGTGACTATACTGTTGCTATTAGCAACACACAGATAGGTGTAGTAGCCCATGAGGATTGCACAATACAAGCCAGGTGGTTTATCTATTTAATGAAGCCATCCCATAGCTTTGAAAACGCAATAGAGGCTGGCTATCAAGTGGCAAAAGGTTGGAGCATGTGTTTTGCTAGATCTAGCTTGATAGTGTGTAGCAAGTGGAGGTAGTGCTGAGAGCTTGTGGGGAGCTTTGTACTATGATTGCTACATGATCTCCATGACATATAATATACAGATAGTTGGGGGTTTTCAGCTTTAAGCTTTCCCATGAAATATTGTGTTCATATGTGTGATTGTTTATGGTTTTAATGTGTGCATGCAATTGATTTTATTTTCTCATGTGATGATCAATGGTAGAAGAGATTATGTATTGTGCATGAAGCTAAAATAGTGTGTGATCAAGAGAATCTTGGTGAATAATATATCAGTTATTCAATTTCTACACTAATTTCATCCATTGTGAACTGTGAGAGATCTTTTGTCTCTTCTATTGCTACCACTATAGCTTCAAACCTTGAGAGTAAACTTCTCAAGATCTTCTCTACAATCCTTCTTTCTTCAAAAATTTCACCATGAGATCTTATCTGGGTTATCAACCCAATAACATGAGTGAAGAATGAATCTATTGTATCAGATTCCTTCATTAAGAGAGTTTCAAAGTCTCTCCTCAACATCTACAATTTTGTATTCTTCACCTTCTCCATGCTTTGATAGGCAGTTTTGAGAATATCCCATGCCTCCTTAGACTTCGTTGCTGCTGAAATCCATGGGAAAACACTCTCATGTACAGATTGAAAGAGATAAAAGAGGGCTTTTGAGTCCTTCTTCCTGTTATCTCTCAATAGGTCTCTATCTGTTGCTATCAAAGCAGCCAATGCTGCTGCATCTACAGGTTCAGGGTAGCCATTTTCAACTAGCTCCCATAATTCCTAAGAAGCAAACAAAGTTCTCATAGTTATTGACCAATAATTATGATTCTTCCCATTAAACTGTGGAAGTTGGGAATTTTTCAAACCAGTTCCATCATCTGCCATCTTAACTGTATAAGTAAAGAAAAGATACTGAATGTATAATAAAACAAGCAAGAACTTTCTCTGCTGGAGAAAATCTGCTCAATATGCTTCTTACAGCTCCTGCAGTGGAAAGACAAACTCTGTTTTGTCTCACTAAGTGCCTAGAATAGCTCTGATACCATGTTGTAATTTCTGATTACTTCTAAACAACAAGAGAGAATGAAGATTCCCTCAACAACACATAGTTTTAAAACTCAATTTGCAGAATTAACAGAAACAATTTAGGACAAGGTCTCTTAATTCATAAAAGAATAAAAGAAATACAAAATCAGAATGAAACTGATTCTTCCTCCTTGAGAGGGATTCACAAATAAAACAGTGGACTGTAAAATAACAGTGCTTACAAACTTCTTTGTCCTAAGAACTGCACATACAGTGCTTACAAACTTGCTGTGTTTTCAGCCTGCAGGCCACAACAATTTCTCTGTTTCTCTTCTCTGTCTTTTTCCAACAGCATAACAATGCAATAATATTACATTCTTACATTCTTTCAATAATCCTTCGGGCTCATTCCTTTTATATGGTGCATGTAAAGAAAAGCAATCTACAGACCCGGACTTAAAATTTCATGAAATCCAATTAAAATCCTCATCGCGTCCAGTCGGTGATCGGAAATCTAGCGGCCAAAAGGTTTAATACTTTTTCACTTTTACAATGTGCGATGTGCGATGAGCGATGGTGGTGGGGACCACATCGCATCAGAACATCGGAGAACGGCGGACTAACAGTCTGCGGACGATCACTTGATAACTTGTGATGCGATGGCGCGGGGTCCACATCACATCGGCGGTCGACAGTAGCGTAATGGACGTGCAATGATCCTTGCAACGCCGTGATGTGATGGAAGTGGGACCTCATCATGTCGCGAAACTCTTCGGTGTGCATAGTTTAAGAACTATGGTAATTTTGCGATGCAATAGATTTAATACTGTCACTGCATCACATCGTTGCTCTTCACATGCCGTGGACTTGTGCCACTTTAAAACATTAACTTTGTCGTTATATAGGTAAGGCATTAAAGCCTGATTCAACCTATAATCAAAGTTCTGTGCTGCTGGCAAGACTTTGAGTCTGTGCTATAACTCTGCTCCTGCGTGAAGTTGGCTACTGCCTTAGATAAAATATCAAGGGGCCAATTCTTTTCTGTTTTGCTCTTTACTTGTGCAAGCTTTCCAATCCTTTTGCAATTCATCAGGAAGATGACAACCACCTTTGCCAAGGCTTCAATGTGCCAATGTCCAGTCCTTCTGCAATCACTTTAGCAATTAATATTGATTTATATCAGTAGTTGGAAATAGTTTCCAACAATATTGGGGGCAGGATTGGCCTTAAAACCCTAGTGCTGGAGCGCTCTGATTGTCTTCGAGCTTCAGGGACTGCCTTGATTCTGTGGGACAGCGCTTGGAAAGCGCTTGATGCTCTTGGTGTAGCAGACACACTTCATGCAGATTATTGTTTGCTTGATGGGTAAGTGACTGATAAGTCAATACTGCTAGGGTTTGATAAAATTGAACTTATATAAATTTTGAGAATATTACATCAATATTGCTAGGGTTTGAGAAAATTTAACTTAGGTAAAATTTGAGAATATTACATAATATTGCTAGGGTTTGAGAAAATTGAATAGGTCAATTTTGAAAATATTTTGAAATTGGTCTATCCAAATAATATTTATCAAATTCGCAATATAAAGATAATGATAAATTGAAAAGCATAGATTTGCTAATGATCATGCAGAATAAGGGGTTTCTTCCACTAATAAAAGACCGCACATGGTAATTTATCTGACTATTAAATAAAAAATAATTTCATTTCAAACCTGGAAAGGGAAGAAAAGAAATTATACTCAGCAGATTATGTTAATTTTTAATAACGTTGAAGTTCAGGAGATCAAGTATGTATTGCCTAGAAGCACGGTGTGCAGAAAGAAGTGTACTTCTGGAGACACTAGCCAAAGCGTTGCCCGATGGAAGTATCAGATTCAACTCTAAACTTGTTTCCATACATAAAAATGCTGGCTCTCCTTTCACCACACTAGAGCTGGCAGACAGAACATTCATTATAGCTAAGGTAGGGTTGTAGGTGTTGTTTTTAATTTTATTGTAAGGGTTGAATTTAACTTGATTGTAGTTTCCGTGATTTATTATTAAAGAAAAAAAAATTGGATAAATTATATTAAGCTTTTGGATAACTGGTTTGGAACTCTTGATGATGAATTTGAGTAGGGTTTGAAAGAATTCTATCCAAAAAGCCTTGATGATGTGATTTATTTACGAGAGTTTTTTTTTTAATTGTAGTTTTAGAAAATATTTTGAATTTTGAAAGAGATAAAATTTATTTTTTTGTTTATCAAATTTCAAAATATTCTTAGAGATAATAAAAATTTAAGTTGGGTTATGCATTTCAGATTGTAATAGGTTGTGATGGTGTGAATTCAGTAGTTGCACCATGGATTGGTTTAGAAGCAGCTAAGCCCTCCAGCCGTGTTGCCATTAGAGGAATGGCAACGCTTCCTAAGGGCCATCGGTATACAGTTGAGAAAAAAATGGTACAAATAGTGGGTAAAGAAGTGAGGGCAGGATTCATTCCCTGCCTTGGGAATGGGACAACAAGGCAAAGGGAAGGGGCAGCGTGACTCTCCTTGGAGATGCATTGCACCCCATGATGCCAGATCTAGGTCAAGGTGCTTCCTCGACAATGGAGGACGTTGTGGTTTTGGCCAGGTGCCTCTCACACTTAAATCTAAATTTTGAGAATATAAATTGGGGTGAAAAACAAGAAAGAAGGATAGAGGAATTGTTTAGGGTGTATGAGGCCGCAAGGAAATGGAGAGCGTTGGGCATGAGTGGAGGAGCATTTGTGGCAGGCAATGTGATGGATGGCTACTCCTCTTTCCTTCGATTCCTTCGTGAGTGGGCTTGGCTACCTTTCATTTCCATTTCTTATATCACTTACTTCGCAGCCTCTGACTATGGCACTCTGCCCCTCCAATCAACCCCAACCCATGCTTATCAAATATAATTTCCATTCCATATGAACTCTCTGCCTTCCCCAGACGAGCAATATATTCATGTGCACACAAAGACGTTATATCATGTAAATTACTTCATTCCTATCTTCACATGGAAGGGGATGCATGGTATATGTTTTCTATATATGGTATATTATATATATTGATAATTGTTATTTTTTAAGAGTGGAAGTGTAAAAATCTCGTTAAGTTTGGATTTTTCTTCCCCATGAAATTTTGAACCCCTAACTTTATTGGGTTTTGGATAATTGTATTTATTTATGTATTTATTTTGGAATACAAATTTAAAATTTTAATTTAAATATCAATACTTATTAAGTGGATGAGAGAAATTTAAATTCTTCAAAAGAAATTTCATTTAAGAGTAATCATATTTGAAAGCTAATTATGTCTTTTTTGCTTTTAAATTTAATTAAAAAGAATATCATTTACAAGTATCATTGAACTATTGTTACTTTACTATGTTTTTTAGTTGTTACATATTTTTCTAATATATGTATGTTTAACATATATATTATTAATTTTTTTTATGATTATAAATAATTATTATTACTATTTAAAGTAGAGTTATAATTTAGTTTATTTTTAAAAAAAATTAATCTTGGTAATGTGATTAAATGTTTTGATATCTACTATGAATTGCTCAATATCCACATTTACGAGCCATTTAATTTATAAGACATAAGTTGGTAAACATCCTTAATGATTATTATGGTGATAAAAAAAATATAATGTATCCATTTTGTGCTTTTAAGAAATAAAATATGTAATGATGTTAAAGAAAATATTTAACATAATGTAATAATGGTGACTTCTTTTTTTCTTTAATATAAAGTGGAATTGTGACTATGGATGGAGTATATATGTCACATCCTAGAGCATTCTCACAATTCAAAGAAATGTGTGATCTATGAGTGTGAGGCACCAACGTGTTACCTCAACAATGGTGCAACTAACTTGCAAGTACTACACGTAGACTATGCCTCTATAATTACATTTCTATCTATCTGTTTAGTTATCAATGTAATTTGAAATAAGAACATGTATCTATTCACAACTACAATTGCAATTCACTTCATCACCATCACATGTGCATCACTACATACATGTAGAACACAAAAATGCTACAATTAAATGTCACAATACATCATACACATGCACAATATAAAAATACTCCAAATGTGTATGTGGAGAAGGGCCCTTGGCCCAACCCAAGAATATATATATATAAGCTACAATAATGATACATCAAGGGGCCAAAGCCTTACACCCAAAACCCAGGTTATGACTTCCCAAGTCAAATCTTGAAATATAATATAAAAAAATGCCCTAAAGTATATAACATATAGTGCACCCTTAAGGTAGTTCCTTAGGTTCAAAACCTAACCCTAATACACAACATAAAATCTCACATAATACCCTTAGGAAAATTAAATATTCACTCGGAACTCATTCCCCTGAATCGTATGCAAAATGGGTCCAAAACGACCCTACTTGGGTGGCTTTGGTCCTGCCATTGAATTTCTCACCCTCTATGTTATAGAACCACCCAAACCTTATTTCTTGGCCTTCCTTTAGATCTGAAATACCACTTAAACCCTTCATCCTAACCCTCCTTTTCCTTAGGGGTAGGAAGGTCTCGCCACCCTCATATGTGCACTTCTATTATGGTTTCCAACTTACAAAACTTCCTTGGGATGAGACCGAAGCTTATTGTGCCAAATTTTCTCCTGCACACATCAAATTATCACATTTATATAGGTTATATGGGTAGTACGGTAGGTGTGTGGTCGCGACCCTTCATATGTCACCCTTGTTGACCCTACATGCACCCATTCATACTCCTAATGGGGTGGTGGTTCCATACGATCTTGGCACAGATCTCTATATATGAAATAGATCTAACCAATGCCCAAATATCATCTGTAAGCCCCCTTCCTTTGCTCAACCACATCCACCCTTGTGCAATTCCATTCCACCCTATGAAAACGGTGCCACCATTCACAAAGAATGAGATGGCCAAACTCATGTCAAGGCTCACCCACAACTTGAGGATGATGGGGTGTTCGTTCTCCATCTCGTTCCATGCATATGTTGGAAAAAATACTGAGAGGGGGGGGTGAATCAGTATTTAGTGTAGACAATCAAAATTTTACTTTTTCCTTTCTAAAAACCCATACGCTACTTTACTAAAGGAAACTAGCGTATATACGCGGATATCCTTTACAGAACTCGCGTATGTCTAGAGATCTAATTATGTGTTTGAATCTTAACTTAGATCATTGCATTATTCATTCATCAGATATTTCAGAAACAGTAAACAGGTGTAGATAGAACAGAATAATCATCACACATAAGCAACACACATGAACACCAGGATTTTTAGGTGGAAACCCAATTCGGGAGAAAACCACCGCTGCCGCTATTTCAGCCTTCAAAATTTATTATTAAGAAGACTTCTTACAATCATGTACTGGTGCAAACTCAAACCAGCATGCAGGCACCCACCTGCAGAAGGCTGCAACCTTCTCCCGTTTACCAGCCTCTCCTGGAAGGGAGCTACAACCCCCTGCACTCGTTTACCAGCCTCTCCTGGAAGGGAGCTACTACCCCCTGATATGAGTACCAGCTTCTACTGGCAGAAAGCTTCCACTTTCATACTGAAGGCTTCAACCCTCAGATCCACTTCAGACCATGTTTCATCAATTTTCAAACTAGATCAAACAGCTCCAACACAACCCTTTACTTGTCAATAAACAACCTTTGCCCAAAGCATTAAACAGAACAATGAAACCACTGTAACCAGAATATCAGATATAACCCAGACTTCAGAATAGATATGCAGAAACACATTCAACCTTTAGCAACCATTAGATCAGAAATCATACGCGCTTTTATTTCATCAGACTCGCGTATATACGCGCTTTCCAGAAGACAAACCCACGTATACTTCAGTACATTTTCCAAAGAAAATCCTAACTGCGCATACGCGCTTTTCTTTCCACAGACCCGCGTATACACACGCTTTTCATGAGACGAACCTGCGTATAGATCTATAAAAGATAAAATTTGCAGTACAGACCAGATATATAAACTTACCCAGATTTCTTCAATCTCTTCAACAGGATTGCACCAGGTCTTCTTCACTTCTTTTCAGATCATCCTTGACATTCACCATTTCTAGATCTAGAGATGTTCATAGGAGCATCATAGATTCAGATCTATCAATTAGGAATCGTGGTTTCTTCACATAGATATTACTTTAGAGTAGCATCTATTCAAAGCTTCGTACTCATGCACACCTTTCACAATGATTTTCTTCTCCTTATATAGGTTTATCCTTTATCAATACCATGAGCCAAAACCACATTACTTTTGATGGTATTCCTGGATGGGGTCACATAGACGAATCATTACTCAATACAATGGGTCAATACCATGGTGGTTACCCCTGGTTTTACATATTTAGAGCGCTTTTTCCCATACGCGACTTGGCACGTTAATTCCCGCGTGCATACGCTACTTTGTCTAGACAAATCCGCGTATGCCTTGAGACATACTCTTTTCATCATGTTCTGGCACATACTGACATTCCTTCCATCATTACCTTCTGTACTCATTGTATATACATCAGATTTAACAAGTTCATCAAGACATATTCCATCAGGGACAACTTCATCAAGTAGGTTGCCATCATCTTCATCAAGTGGGTTGCCATCAAGGACAACACTCAGCATCATATTGCCAACAATCCCCCTTTGGACTTGATGGCAACCACGATGGTGTTTGATCACCACAACAGATAGATACATTAAGAATACAATGACACCATGTCACTCTTGACACCATTATTTCTCTTTATTCAAACACCATGTCACTCTCCCCCTTTGACATCAAGGGCAAAGGGCGGACCAAAACCAACACAAGGTTTTTTTTTTTTTTTTCTCTTGTAGAAGGAAGCGTTCTACAGATCTGATGTACACTGAAGTGACCATGCTCCCCCTGAGTTCATGCTGAACCTACAAACATATTTTTTCAATGAAGTACATGACTCTATGACCTTCCTATCACCAATGGCTCATACTTACATCAAAGATCCATCCAGGTGGATTTTCATATGAGACTCAAATACCCAACCAAGTGGGTTTACACATCTCAACTCAACTACCCAACCAAGTGGGTTTACAAATTTTGACAAGTCCTTACATGACTGAATATTACAATTTTACATCATGGGTCTCAACAAGACCTTTTTATCAAATTACAAGTATGACTTTTTATGACCAATACCAGAAAGACCTCAAGAGAGAGATCATATTTCAGAATCATCATAATGCCAACAATGCATTATACTCAGCAAGACTAGTGCTCCCCCTGAAAATGTGCATCCAAACATCCTTTCCAACAGAAGATCATCAAGGCATCTTTACCCAATATCAAAGAATGAGACAGAAATATATGAGATAAACTTCACTCGCAGATACCACCGCACGTAGATATCAAACAAAGGTTACGTATTGGTATGTCAGAAATGTCGACCGGAAACAAAAATTGTCAGCAACTGACCATACGCGGCTTTCTGTGGATAAAATCGTGTATATACGCGACTGTATTTCATGAAACCCGCGTATCCAATTTCATCTTCTAAATTTAAGCAATTCTGATTTTCTTCACAGTAGAGACTACTCCACTTTCCGTTCAAGATATTCGAACGCTTCCCTGGGCAGAGGTTTGGTAAATATATCAGCAATTTGTTCCTTGGAGGAAACATACTCCAACTTCACCTTTTGTTCAAGCACTTGTTCACGTAGGAAGTGATACTTGATGGGAATGTGTTTGGTCTTCGAATACATAACAGGATTCTTTGAGATATTGATGGCACTTGTATTATCACACATAATGGAGATAGGAGGTGAACATTTGATTTGAAAATCTTGCAAGGTTTGCATCATCCAAAGGAGTTGAGTGAAATAAAGACGCGACAGCCACATATTCTGCTTCTGCTGTAGATAAGGCAATAGAATTTTTCTTCTTGCTGAACCAAGATACCAACCAGGGCCCCATATAGAATGCACCACCACTAGTGCTTTTCCGATCATCAACATTTCCAGCCCTATCTGCATCCGTGTAAGCATGAAGAGTAATATCAGCATTCTTTGGATACCATAGTCCAAAGTCTTGAGTTCCTTGTAGATATTTGAATATTATTTTGACAGCCTGAAGGTGAGACTCTTTTGTATTAGCTTGGAATCGTCCAACAATCCCAACTGCATGCATAATGTCTGGTCTAGTCCCAGTGAGATAAAGTAGGCTTCCTATCATTGATCTGTATTCTGGTTGATTCACCGCGGGAGAATCATCATGAGAACTGACGTTAAATCTGGTTATCATTGGAGTACTCACAGGTTTGCATTCTTCCATGCCATACTTCTTCAAAATTTGCTTAAGATATTTTGCTTGTGATAAGAATATTCCATCTGCAGTTTGATGCACTTGAAACCCAAGAAAGAATGTTATTTCTCCAAGTAAGGACATTTCAAATTCTTGCTGCATGACGGAAGCAAATTTCTTACTCATAGATTCTTCATTACTCCCAAAAATGATGTCATCAACATATACAACCACAATCAATAGTTTATCATTTTCAACCTTTTTGTATGCTAAGTCATGAATGCTACACTTTTGAAAATCCTTGCTGATGAAGATATTTGTCAAGATGATAATACCATGCCCTTGGAGCTTGTTTGAGACCATATAGAGCCTTTTTAAGTCTACAAACAATATTTTCATCATTTCCTAAAATGAAGCCTTCTGGTTGTTCTATATAAACTTCTTCTTCTAGATCACCATTGAGAAATGCAGATTTAACATCCATTTGATAAACTTTGATTTGTTGAAAACTTGAAAAAGCAAGAAACATTCTTATGGCTTCAAGTCTAGCTACAGGAGAAAACGTTTCTTCAAAGTCTATACCTTCTTGTTGAGTATACCCCTTGCAAACTAGTCTAGCTTTGTTTCTTATAGCATCCCCATTCTCATTTAACTTGTTCTTAAATATCCATTTAGTTCCAATGACATTTTTATCATGTGGTCTTGGCACCAATTCCCAAGTGTGATTCTTTTCAATTTGATCAAGCTATTCATTCATAGCTTGAATCCAAAATTCATCTTTGCAAGCTTGATTGACATTGTGTGGTTCAATTGTGGATAGAAATGCTAGATAGCTAAAAGATCCCACAAGATTCCTCCTTGTTTGTACACCTGATTCCTTGTCTCCCAAAATTTGAGATTCAGGATGATGCTTTTGAACATATCTGGATGGAGCCTTTTTAGATAAATCATCTTCAGGTTCTTCACTGGATCCACTGTCTATATCATTTCCATTTGATGTAGAAGGACAAAAATCACCATCATCTTCTTCTGTTGCTTGTTTTTATTCTTTAGGAGCTGCAGGAGACTCATCAATAACAACATCAATACATTCAAAAATATTTCGAAGCCTTTTATTGTAACATTTGTATGCTCTGCTTGTAGATGAGTAACCAAGAAGTATCCCTTCATCTGATCTAGGTTCAAGCTTGCCAAGCTTTTCATCATTATTTTTGATAAAGCATTTACTTCCAAAATCTCTGGAAATGCTTCGCGCAGGGAGAATTACCATACCAGAGTTCATATGGAGTTTTGTCACTATTTACCCGAACATGTGCCTTGTTGAGAATGTTTGCTGCTGTATGTGCCGCTTCTCCCCAAAACATGTCAAGAGTTCTAGAATCATCAAGCATAGCTCTAGCCATTTGTTGAATTGTTCTATTCATTCTTTCTGCTATGCCATTTTGTTGTGGAGTGCCTGCTACAGAGAACTGTCTCTTTATGCCGTGTTGTTCACAAAGTTCAAAGAATTCATTTGATGTATATTCTCCTCCTCGATCAGATCTAAGACACTTGATTTTAGATCTAATTCATTTTCTACCAATGCTTTGAAGATCTGAAAATTTTCAAATGCTTCATCTTTGTGTTTAATCAACCCGATCCAACACATTCTAGAGTAATCATCAATAAGTAAGATATAGTATTCTTCCCCACGTGGTGAATTTTTCCTCATAGGTCCACATATGTCAGTATGAATCAGTTCAAGAGGCTTACTTGATGATCCTCCTTTGGCATTAAATTGTACTCTGGTCTGCTTACCGAATTGGCAAGATTTTGTATATGATACTTTCTGGTAGAGTAATATTGAGAAGACCACGAAAATGAAGTCTATTTTTGCTTTGTTGATTTGAGAGAAGCTCGGGGACAACTGTACCTTCTATGCTATGTTTTCAATTTTCTTCAAGATTTGCTCAAGTAACATTGATCTCTTCAAGCCAATACATACAAGTTGCTTGGAGTTCTTTTGCCTTTTATAATAGTTTTACCTGTATCAAGATCACGAACCACACATTCTTTTGAACTAAAGACAACTTCAGTTCCTTGATCACACATTTGACTTACACTTAACAAGTTATGCCTTAATCCATCCACATAAATGACATCATTAGCCTTCACCTTATCTTTTAGAAACACAGACCCTTTTCCTTTAATTACAGCAGGAGTATCATTTCCAAAAGTAACTTTATTTTCCTTTTCTAATGTACTATATGCACAAAGTTTGGTTTTGTCACCTGTCATGTGTCTTGAGCATCCGCTATCAATGTACCATTGATTTTATTCACCTTCTGTAAATAACGCTATGCCACAATTTTCAACCTGCAATTCCTTCTTTTTCCATACTTTGGAACTTGAAGGAACATGCTCTTTTGGCTAAACTTTGCTCCTGCATTTAGATTCTTCATGGCCAAAGTTATAGCAATAAGCACATTCAACTTCATTTAGAAGAGGAGAAAAGTTGTTATAGGTATTCTTCTTTGTTTCAATATCAATACTTTTCTTTCTTGCTTCTCTTGTCATGATGGTTTTATATGCAACACATTGAACAGCTTTATGACCAAAATTGTGACATGAGAAACATTGTCCATTGAAGTAGAAATTTCTGCAATCATGAAATATTTTGTTTGAATTTACCTGTTGATTGTTGCTTCTTTGAGAGATATCCCTTGTATTGTGATGATCATGATTTACCTGTAAAGATTCTTTATTCCCTTGCTGAGTGGCTGAATGAAGTAAACCAGTTGCAGCTGCTTTTAGATAATTTGGTGCAGAAGCCTGAGAAGATTCTGCGGTATATCCAAGACCTGTCTTAATAAGAGGAGAACGCTGAACCTTGATAATCTCATCTAAGGTTTCAGATCCTTTAGAAAATCTAAGATTCAGAGTCTTTACTTTCTCAAGTTCTTTTCTTAGACTTACTACTTCACATTCTAATTTTTCATTATGTTTCTTTGCTTCTTCATTCTGCCTTTTCAGAGTCTTTATGATTATTTTACTTTCTTCCAAGCATAATTTGAGTTGATTGTTTTGATCAAGAAAATCATTGTCATCTAGAGCATCCATAAAAGCATCCTTATCGTCTCTAGAATTATTTTAAAATGCCATGAGAAGTCTAAGATCTTGTCCACATTCTTCCTCACTATCAGATAACCCATCACTGTCTTCGTTTGTATAGTAGCTTTTCTTAGTGCTAGATCAGTTCTTATTCCTTCTTGCTACTTCTTTCTCTTTAGCAGATGTTTCTCTATAGGGACATTTTGCAGCATAATGACCAACTCTTCCACAACTAAAACATTTGAAAGGAAGCTTACCTTTGAATCTTCCGGTCCCTAGTTGGAGTCTTCTCACAAAGTTTGCCTCATCTTCTTCTGAGATATATCCTGACCCTTCCGGTTTTTGAACTTCTTTCCCTTTTGTAGAATTTTTAAAAACAGTTTCTTTGACTTCAGATGGTCCTCCTCTCCTCATTTCATATGCAGTCAATATGCCATGAAGTTGCACCACAGAAAGATTTGAATATCCTGTTTTTCTTCAAGGGCAGAAACTTTTGATTCAAATTTTGCCGTTAGCGACCGTAAAATTTTATCAACCAAAGTAGTGTCGGATATTGTTTCACCCATATTTCTCATGCGATTCACAACATCATCAATACGTAAAAAGAAACAGGCAATACTCTCATCACTATGCATCTTTAACTTTTCGTATTCAATTCTGAGAGTTTGGAGTTTTGCACTTTTTACCTTTGCATCGCCTTCATAGCTTAGAATGATTTTGTCCCATATTTCCTTTGTTGTATTCAGCTGCATGACTTTGACAAATTCTGATTCAGTTAGACTTCCGGTTATAGCATTGACCGCTTTTGCATTTGATTCATAATTCTTCCTTTCAGTTGGATCTGTTAATGTAGCAGCTGGATATTGATATCCTTGTTCAACGATCGCCCATACATCAGCTCCCATAGACTGAAGATAGGATATCATTCTTACTTTCCAGAAGATTAAATTGCTTCCGTTGAAGAGCGGGGGCTTGATAGATGCTGTTCCCTCATGATTGCTCATCTTGCTTGATCTTCCTTCTAGCGGCTAATATTTTTCAAAAGGACCTCCTCTGATACCAATTGTTGGGAAATATACTGAGAGGGGGGGGTGAATCAGTATATTGTGCAACAATCAAACTTTTTCTTTTTCCTTTCTAAAAACCCATACGCTACTTTACTGAAGGAAACTAGCGTATATACGCGAATATCCTTTACAGAACTCGCGTATGTCCAGAGATCTAATTATGTGTTTGAATCTTAACTCAGATCATTGCATTATTCATTCATCAGATATTTCAGAAACAGTAAACAGGTGCAGACAAAAGAGAATAATCATCACACATATGCAACACACATGAACACCAGGATTTTTAGGTGGAAACCCAATTCAGGAGAAAACCACCGCTGCCATTGTTTCAGCCTTCAAAATTTATTACTAAGAGAACTTCTTAAAAACATGTACTGGTGCAGACTCAAACCAGCACGCAAGCACCCACCTGCAGAAGGCTACAACCTTCTCTCATTTACCAGCCTCTCCTAGAAGGGAGCTACAACCCCCTACACTCGTTTACCAGCCTCTCCTAGAAGGGAGCTACTACCCCCTGATAACTTCTACTAGCAGAAAGCTTCCACTTTCATACTGAAGGCTTCAACCCTCAGATCCACTGCAGAACACGTTTCATCAATTTTCAAACTGGATCAAACAACTCCAACACAACCCTTTACTTGTCAATAAACAACCTTTGCCCAAAGAATCAAACAGAAAAGTGAAACCACTGTAACCAGAATATCAGATATAACCCAGACTTCAGAATAGATATGCAGAAACACATTCAACCTTCAGCAACCATTAGATCAGAAATCATACGCGCTTTTATTTAATCAGACCCGCGTATATACGCGCTTTTCAGAAGACTAACCCACGTATACTTCAGTGCATTTTCCAGGGAAAAACCCTAACTGCGCATACGTGCTTTTCCTTCCACAGACCCGCGTATACACGTGCTTTTCATGAAACGAACCTGCGTATAGATCTATAAAAGATAAACTTTGCAATACAGACCAGATCTATAAACTTACCCAGATTTCTTCAATCTCTTCAACAGGATTGCGCCAGGTCTTCTTCACTTCTTTTCAGATCATCCTTGACATTCACCATTTCTATATCTAGAGATCTTGAGCCTTCATCATGTTCATAGGAGCATCATAGATTCAGATCTATCAATTAGGAACAGGGTTTTCCCATACAAATATACTTCAGAGTGAAGTATTCATCAAAGCCCAGACTCATGCACACATTTGCATAATGAATTTCTTCTCCTTATATAGGTTTATCCTTTATCAATACCATGAGCCAAAACCACATTACTTTCGATGGTATTCCTGGACGGGATCACATAGACGAATCATTACTCAATACAATGGGTCAATACCATGGTGGTTACCCCTAGTTTTACATATTTAGAGCGCTTTTTCCCATACGCGACTTGGCACGTTATTTCCCGCGTGCATATGCTACTTTGTCTAGACAAATCCGCGTATGCCTTGAGACATACTCTTTTCATCATGTTCTAGCACATACTGACATTCCTTCCATCATTACCTTCTGTACTCATTGTATATACACCAGATTTACATCATTTAACAAGTTCATCAAGACATATTCCATCAGGGACAACTTCATCAAGTAGGTTGCCATCATCTTCATCAAGTGGGTTGCCATCAAGGACAACACTCAGCATCATATTGCCAACAGCATAAGGAAAGTTTAGGCTCATGATCCCTCACCAAACACATCATAATTTTGCAAATAACATTGCAAAACTATATCGCAAACAAGATGTGGTATCTCTTTAATATGCAAGATGGTACTATGTGCATCCATAGTGTTGAGGGGGTGTTGCATGCATCCATAGTGTCGGGGGCCTAGCATCTTCCCCCACAAAATTTTTTTCTCATCCTAATTAATGGAAAATAATTAATTATGGAAAGAAAGGTGGTTAGGATGTGATTTAGGTGTGTTTTAATATTTTAGAGGAGGAAAAACTAAAATAAATAACTAATTAATTAAATAATTTTTTAAAATTAATAATTGGTCAGCTCTTTCATCCCTTTATTTCCTCTATTTATTTACCCTAATCTATTCTCTTCTTAGCAGGTTTGTCCTGAATATGAGTCTTGATTTAGACTCGAAACATAGACTAAAAATCAAGACTGTGGATATTCTGAGTTTTACATCTGAAAATCTACACCACAGAAAACTCCAGTCTATCAATGTATATTTTATAAAATTGAGTGAATATTTAATCAACATGATATCCTCTGTCATAATCATATCTATTAAAATCAAAATTATATATATATATATATATATATATATATATATATATATATATATATATATATATATATATATATATATATATATATATATATATCCATTTGTTCAAGAAAATAAATATCTCTCAACCTGTAAAATGTGATTGCACTCAATTATGTCCTCAGTCTGCACCAAAGCAAAGTATATATAGAAATATTTACTCCGCCCTTAGGTTTGCAATATATAATTTTAAAATAATAAAAACATATGGTAATCATATATTTTAAACATTATTTGACTAATTTGAATTTGAGTAATCTAGATTGAAATGTGTGTATGAAATTATTTTTAGATAATAATATTGTAAAATTTAGTTTAGTAAATAGTTTGTTGTTTTTTTTTAATTTATTTATTACAATTTGATTTATTTTTATTAAAAATTTCCACATAAATTTTTTATAAAATGATTAAGTATAAAAATGTGCTATATTTAAAATCAAAACAATAAACAAATTATCATATTTAAGAATTTCAAGTTAAAATATTTTATAGAAAGTTATCTATATATTATTGTAATCATTTTCTTGGTAAAATAAAATAAAAATTGGATTTATAATTAAGGAAATTAGAGTTTGAAATATATTTGAATATTTATAAGAATTATATTTTTGGAATAAATAAATTTTATAATTAGCTTGAAGACAAGTATTGAGAGGCTTCATTTTTTTTTTCTTTTTTTTTCTAGATAACTATGATAGCTCGATCGAGCCTTTGTTTAACCATGTCAAGGGCTCCATCGAGGGATTCTTAAACCCTCAATCGAGCGAACTTCAAGCACTCGATCGAGTTGTTTAGGGCCTAAAAAACAGAGTTTTAGCTCCTCTTCTACAAGTTTCTTTGCAACACCATTTTGTACCCTAGCGGACTCCAAGAAGAATTTGTCGTTAAGTGGAAGAGTTGATCATGTTGAATTTGGGAAGGAACCCTCTATCCAATGGAATATGAGTTGAAAATTTTGAATTCATATGATATTTTTTATCTAATTTCTTTTAAACATAATGCTTGAAACTTTTTTCGATAGTTTAAAAGGGGCTAAATAAAAAATCAATACCATAAAATACACCAAACAGAAAATTTTCAAAAAATACAAATATATTTGTTTGTGAGTCCTCTTCAAAAGGGTACTCTTGGTTTTTGAATTTATTTAAATAGTATAAAAAAATCTTATGTGAACATATGTGTCTCCAAAATTCAATTGAAATATTACTTCTCCAACTTCAAAAAATAATACAAAATTAAATTTTGCATAAAATTAAATTTTTAATATGAAAAACTCAGTTCTCTCCATTTAGACTAAGTTATGCTATATGAAAACACACTTACCTCTTAATATTTGCGAAAATTTGCAAAGAAAAACATTTCATTTAATGGAAAATTGACATATTATACGACTCTAAATTTTTTTGAAAAAAATATCATTAAAATAACAACAGAATTATCCACATATTTTCTTTTTACTCTGAATCAAAATTCATAATGCTTATATGAGTTTTGAGGGCTTCAATTCGATAAAGGAGTAAATTTTGAAATTTCATCGCCACATTTGGCCCAAAAGTGTAACCCATCTTCATGAATTCACCCCATAGCAATTTGATATCTCAAATTTTATTTTTCCCTTTCGCTTTGTGTGATCTTAGTTGAATGGCATTTTTCCTCAACTCGCGATAGACACTTGTCCAATCCCTCACATGGAAAATCATGATTCATCCTCTGCAAATTAGTATCATCGATCACCCTTTTTGAAGGTGTTAACACCATCCAATATGAGAGTAATTACTCCCTGAATAACCTCCACATAAATCCATGTTATCCAAATTGTAAGTGAATGAAGAGCCATCTCAATATATACTAGAAGATACCAATCCCCACAACCAACATCATGCATGTACTCTTTATCTAAATAAGGTAAGGTCACTGCTACATCTTGGGCCAAAATGACCTCTCCTAAGCCAAAAATTGTTCAACACCTCCATCTTCCTTCTCTTAGGAAGGCCATCTAACATTCCTAAACAAGTCTTCACCCTCTTTGTGTGGCTCATCTCCAAATGGTCAAGATGCGTCATCATTATCGAATATAACTCCTTAAACATCCCCCATAGCTTCTACTACAAATGACATCTCTAAATGCAATAGATATCCCTTGGGCCTCTACATCCATATCACTTTGAATATCCTTAACGTCATCAATCATACTCATGATATGATCTCTCCAAGAGGTCAATATATATTTGACTCTCTAGATTTTATCTACTGACATGCCATCTCCAACATCCATGGCCCCATTTGTCACTACTGTCTCCATATCCTGAAGATCTGCCACCAAATCCCATCACAAGTCTGTTAAAGAATTGAAAAAGATACTCCTTCTCGAACCAACAATCATGTCTAATACAAGTAAAAGCTATATAATCCAAAATTTATAATATTTTATATCATAATATATAATCTTAATCGTTGAAATTGAATACAAATATACGTACAAATAATTTTATATAGATTATAAAATTGATAATGTTAATTTAATGTATTTGACTAACATTTATTTAATCAATTATATGTATTTAAAATGTAAACACAATATATGTTAGTTTTTTTTTTCTCTTTTTATAACTAGACTAAGTTTAAACTCAAACGGATTCATTTATTAAATTGAAGAATCATTATCCATAATAAAATAATATCACATATTAATATTTATTCAATATCTAATTTTTAAAATAACCTTGTTTGATGATATTATTACAATATTTCCTTTATCTTAAGAAATTATACAAAATATGTATACTTTCTTTCTCAACTTTTTAATCACAAAATTAATACCCAACAAATTTTAAAATTTCTTAATATATTCTCAATCACAATTTTAATCAACTTGTAAGTATTCAAATATATAAAAATAGCATGAATTTTATAATAATAATATTAATTTTTATAATAATAATATCAGTTCAATGAAAAAGACTCAAAATATTATAATGTCTTTCAAAATATTATAATGTTCACGATATTATAGCAAACAATATTTTAAAAGTTAGAGTAAACAAAATTATAAAAAGAAGCGTATCTTTGCTATGCATTCTTTTTATTAAAAATAAAAAATAAACTTGAGTAAAAACGGTGACAATGATGAATGATCATAAATCACATACAATTGAAAAGTTGAATAAAGTATTAAAAAAAATAATTATCCGAAGATCAAACCATATTTCAAGACCAGCCATACATATTAAAAAAACACACACACAATATAACCTATTATATAATTTAAAAAAAAAAACATATTTCAAGACCAACTATATATATAATTAAGAAAAATAGTATTAAGACTTGCTATTTAACTATATCAAATTAAACTTTCACAATATCTAAACGTGAAACAAAACTATTTTTACACTGCAATATTATATTACACCCCTTTTAATAAAAAATTTGTATCAACAAAATCATAATATTAGATGTGAACATATATGTACACATTTCTTTTTATTCAACTAGAAGCTTGTTCTCTTTATATACATGTTTATAAAGGAATTTGAATGAAACATAAATTATTTAATATCTAAACATAAATGAAGTGACACTTTTCAATTGTATTTCAATTTATAAAGGAAATTTAATCAATCATAATTTTTTTAATATCTCAAACATAAATGAATTGACACTTTTCAATTTTATTTCATACAGTATCATCTATTATAGCCAAATAAAATTATCATAAATATGGATGAGTTATAATTCACACATTATTAAAAGATTAATTTATAAATTCTGAAAGGATAATATTTATGGATTATGGCTTATTGTATTATTCTTTTCAGGAATAAGAAAAAGAATATTAAATGAAGTTGAATAATATTTAAGAGTCCAAGAAATTTTTTTGGAAAATGAATTGAAAAGCTATAAAATAAAATATTTATATATGTATTATATAAATGAAATGCATCACATGTTTGTCTTACTCTTTTCATTTTCACGTGTTCAATAGTGGTTTTACTAGCTCTTCTTTGAATTTTACCTTCTCTTCTCCTTAACCTTAACCATTAGTTTCCTTTTGAAATTTAATCTTTGTGTTGAGTGCATGTCTAATTCATGTGATTTTTCTAGTTTGAAAACCATCTTTCCACTCACTAGGTTTCACCACTAAAATCGTTCTTTTTATCAAACTCTCTCTTATCATATTTTCCTCTTAGATATGTGTCTTTTGGAAACCCTATATTCTTTCACTATTTGTGAGAAACCATCTACATCCTTGTGGAAACAAGTCCACTCCATTGCATATTAATCCTCAATGTTGGATTTTGTCCTAATTCCTCTCCCACAAAGATATGACACAAATGCAAACCCTACATACCTTGATTTCAACCTTGTAAAGCTTGTATCTCATCATGATTTTGATCACAGAAACCTTGAATTTGATTTTGAAAACACTAATTTCTCAAAAAGATAACACCTATAGATGAACTATCACAAATTTCAAACATTCAAAACTCCATCTAGTAGATAAATTACAAAATTATACCATATCAAACATGGCTTACCATTATTGAACGTTATTGACTAACGAAGTTAGGTGTTTGGAAATCCAATAAATGACATAATGTTTGAAATCTTGGGCTCTCTAATTGCATGATGCGATTAGAAAATATGGCTTCACTTCATCATGCATATGGTAAATTATGTATGTAATCCCTCTTTCCATTTGAGATTTTTCATTCAAGATTTTCTTTGTGAAGTGGCACTTTGTTATCTATATCCATGTGGCATCAATCTTCACTTCAAAACCAAGATACTATGCATTTATTCTAACAGATATATGCACTAATTAAAAAAAAAAATCTTTATGGGAAAATATGAATTTAAATTGATTGATTTTGATATAATGATACATTGAAGGCATTTTGAATGAGGAATTTGATTACCTTTTATAGGATTGAAAATATTCATATATTGAATTAGGGATTTAATGACCTCTTATAGGATTGGAAATATTCATATATTCATTTTAAAAGTTGGTTGAATATATGTCATATATGTGTAAGTATATGAATATTAATATGATAAAGGTAATATTGTCACAAATTTTCTAAAATATAATGTGGTAAATTATTTTAGAGAAGCAAACAATTTGGAAGAATTTAGTTTCCTTTTAATTTGAGTTCACCTTTTGAAACTTACTAAATAACTTATTTTGAAATTAAGATGTATTGGTGTTATTAGTTACTTAATGGTAACGATCAAGCATCGGGAGCATTAAAACATTATTTTCTTGGTAAACTAGAATGATCTACCATTTAAATGTGTATTTGACCACCAATAAATAATGAGTATCATGTTGTAACTTGCAAATACTATTTATGTATGTTAACTTGTTGAATTGCACTGTAAAATGGGGAATTTTTGGTAGAAGTTGACACCTTTATTTCTTAAAGTTGAATTTATGAGAGAATGGCTCAAATTCATAAAATATTAGTTATTGAATAATATGATACTCTCTATTATTGATGATACAATCAAAAATGGAAAAATTGTTCTCATATATGTTCTAACCTTTTTACAAGATTTGTGGAAAAAAAATGTTTCTCTAACTTGAATAAAAACTTGGATGAGATGAATTACAATAAATAAATCATCATTTTGAACTATTCCTTGCTCAAAATTATTATATTTTTGAGTTTGAGAGATATTGTTATTGGCATCGGGCAGATGGTGAGATCATTTACACCACTTCAAATGAAAATTCATATGAATATGAAGTTCTACTTGCACTTTCCAAGCCCATCATTGGTACTTGGGAAAATTCATAAAAAATAAGCATTAAATGGTCTTGGCTATCAAAAGGAAGTGACCTCTCACATTCTAGACTATTGTAAACCAATATAATTTCAAAGTGATAGTTTCCTTCAACAAAACACATATACACTTACTTTAGTTCAAGAGAAGATTCATAAATTCCAACATTTTCATTGAGTTGGTCACATGGGGTGATATATAAATTACCATGGATATTCCACTAGATAGTTTGTTACAAGGGATCTATTAAAATTAACCAAAATCTATATTATAAAGGCTTAGTTCCCTTAGATTCCAAGCCTCTTATTTTTTTTTGTTTATACATGCAATAGATAAAATTCAGAAAATAGGGAATCATGAAATGCAAACACACATCAATCATAACGAACACCAAGATATTCTTTAGGAAACACTCATCCTTAAACCATCATGGATATTACACTAGATAGTTCGGTACAACAAATCTGATAAAACTATATTTTAAAAATTTGAAATCTACATTATTAGGGTTTTATTTTTCTTTAGATTTTTGGACTTGTAAATTATTTTTAATTGCGTAGGAATGCAAATTAAAATTATATACAAAATAGATAACAATGAATAAAAATTCACAAACCATGATTTGACACAAGATATGACCTGGGAAACCCTTTTGGGAGAAAACCCATTTAGAAGGTGAGGACACTCTGCTCTCTTTCTCTGAATAAAAAATGGCTATGAGTACAAATAAGTATGACATGTGGCCTTGTTGTGGTAAAATCACAATCCCCTTCAATTTTAATTTATTATCCTCATACTAATAATGGGGACCCTCTAAATAAATTATGGCTATATCGCCTTCTACTACCTTTATTTGGTTAATTGTGTGAATTTTTTGCGAGATTTTTGTTTTCTTCATATTTCTATTTTGATTACTTCATTTCGTTCTATGCTTCGCTAGATTTCCATCGATTCTCATTTCATCTCATTTGAACTCATGATTTACAAATGACGTTTATCCAAAGTTCGGCGATTTTTACATCCTAGGCTAAAAAATATACAAAATATGTGTTCCTTTGACTTTTGTAAATTAACTAATTTTTAATTAAATTGTATTTTATTTCACTGACTTTCCTAAAAACTACCACAACTGAAATTATATAACAATTAGAACTATATAATAAAATAAATTGTATTAAAAATAATAAGAAATATATAAAATTAAAATTATATATATATAACCTTGGAAAACATTATTAAGAAGTGGTTATAATTTTTTTTAATCTAATCAGAAATTATAATTAAAAATTAATTATAATTTTATTTTGAAAAGAAATCCAACCTCCACGCGAGCCTCACCTCCCTCCCTCCTCATCTTTCTTTTCTCTCACCTCCTCCTCATCACAGACTCCTTTCTTAATTCTCTGCGAGACTCTACCTCCTCAGATCCCTTATATCTCCCTTCCCCTTCTCCACTCTGCCTTATACCTCCCTCATTTAATGCTACTGCTTATTACTCCCTTTATTACTCAAAACCTCACATCCTCTCCATTTATTCTTGGCCCATTTAAATGGAGTTAAAAATTCACTATTCAATTCATGTTCGAATATTTTAATTTTACGGTTTTTAAATTAATCTAATTAATTAATTTAATATTTGAAATATATTTTATTAATTTGGACAATCAATATATAGACAATCTTTTTCTCCTAGTTAGTTAGCTCATATGTTATTTAATTAAGAGAAGAATATCCTTTTTCAATTCGATATAGGGTTATATTTTGCTTCCATATTAGAGTAGATTTGTATTTAGATTTAATTATGTGTTCTAGAAGTCCCCTCATGTAATGGCAAACCTTAGTTGTGGCTTGGTTGAGCCAAAAAGTCAACTTAAGGATTTGTTTTCTTGCATGTGCACAACAAGAGGGAAAATATGATTTCTCTCTTTCTATTAGTAAATAATAGATATATTATAAGCCATCATGGAGAGAGAGGGGATAACTAGACCCAATTGAACTAGTTAGAACCACCAAATGAAATAGATAAGGTCTTAGTTGGGGATATGACCGGTGGTCTCCCTTATATGTTGGTGAGGTCATTATTTACCATCAACATTTTTTGCGCTAGAAGGAGGGCATAATAAATTGTCTTTGAATATTTTTTTCTTTAAAGTTTTATCTTATTACTATGGTTTCACTTAAAACATCACCTTGGAGTTGCTTTACTAGGCTTCCACCAGCTTCCACTCCAATAAAGGTAATGGAGACTCTGTCTAAAATTAAATTCAATGGTAAGACTTCTTCTTTCGATCATCTCCTTCAATGTATTTTAAATTGTAATAATTTCAATATTGAAGAAGGTGTTATTTTCAAGATATTTTCTCTTACGCTGGGATGTCAAGCTAAAGTCTGATGTTGATTGCTACCAGTTTCCTTTGTACATAGTTGGGATCAATTTTCGAAGATTTTCCTTCATGCTTTTCAATAATATGATTACGAAAAGGTTTGTGGTCAATTGGAAGAATTGTGTAGGATAAAAGGTGAGTCTTTGGATGATTTTCTAACTAAATTCAAATTAATTTGTATGCAATTTCATTCTAAAGATTTACCTCCAAAATTTCAACTAATAGGATATTTCAAACATTCATTATCTCTTCCTTACATTTCTTATCAAGAAACATAAAGTATATGTACTACTAATGAAGAATCAATTTCTCAAAATGACAACATTGATCCTCCACAAATTAAATTCCAAATAGTGCTAATTATCAATCTGAATTAGAAATGGTTGTTGTTTACCAAATAAATAATGATGCTTCCATTCAAAATAGTTATGTTGCCTCAAATTTTGATGAATAATATAAACGAGTAAGGAGAAAAAAATAACAAAGAAATCAACAACTTAAAATACAAGTTACAACAACTAATTCTAAACTTTATTCTACTGAAAATAATAATTAATCACAAGAGCAGTCTAGAAGCAATTTGCAAGATATTCGAATACATCATTCTCCTAATATTGTTTCAAGTGATATAAAATATGATTTTTCTATTATAGAGGGCATGGATCAGCAATTCAAGGTCCACAATAATGTAAATCAGCAAGAATTTGAAATTTGCATTTTGGGAAATGAGCAAAATTCTTGGTACATGTTGCAAATGGCAACAAGAAATATTGAAAATGACATCAAATGAGCTTTTAATTTAATTTTCCCTTAAATAAATTAGAACTAAATTGTAATTTCACATCGCATGACAGCTTGTCAGAGTTAACTGAGTTGGGAAGACCTAGTTAACTTAGTTAATTCGAGTTGAGGGTCAAACTAGAGGCGTGTAGGGTGTCTTCTACTTTGTAGGAGCCTTGGTTGACATTATTTTGAGTTGTAATTAGTTAACTTGGTTTATTTGAGTTAAAATAAGTTTAACTAGTTTTAACTGAGAGATGAGATAGAAAGAGGTCTAGTGAATTAAATCTGATTTAATTCACATGTAGTGATCAATCAAATAACTGATAATTCACTATAAATAGTTGTTTCATTTGAGCTTTGAGGAAGACCCAATTTAGATTAGAGTTAAAGGGAAGTGTAATATAAGTTGTATAATAATTCAAATTGTATAGGTGGTGCATGTAGTCAAAAAAAGGCCTAAAATAAATCATTTCTTAATTAGATAAAATTTCCTTTAAAACGGGGAATGAAGGCACAAGTTTAATCATTATTTTGGTGAGGACGAGTTGATGATACCAAGCAATAGGAAGCACAAGTTTGTACGTGGATCTTGTGAGAGAAAGGTGTGCCAAGAGAAGCTTGTGCACAGGTTGGTAGTGAGACAGTCATAGATAATGCAGAGAGATTTCAAGCCTAAGATAAGCATTGTATTGTTTCATGTTATTGACTTTATGCTATATACAGATAGAAGGGTTTTTAGGTGAGGCTTTCCCCAGATAAATCTTTTTGTTGTGCGATTGAAATTATTTCTTTTTCTTTTTCATGTAATTGTGCAATCGTAATTTGTTTCCACAATTTGTAGAATAGATTCAAGTGTTTTTTTAGCATATTACAAGATCAATTGAATCTATGTGGATTTTCTACATGGTATCAGAGTAGCGATTTTTTGGGCAGCGAGTTTTCAAAGAAGATATAAAAAAAAAAATTGCAAAAATTTCAAAAACAAATAGAAGATAAGGACTCCTTGCAAAAAATTCAAAAGAAAAATCAGTCGAATCGGAGTTCAGATGAGGGAGATATCATTGATTTAAAATTAACTCACTTTTCAAAAAAAAATGTGACGGCAGGACAATTACAACGTGAATTTGACTTTCTAGACTTCCCAAACTCACATATGTGTTGTCGCTATGATGTTGTATTTATAATTGGAAATTTTTTCCTTAGACACATCGCCACGGGACGAGTGAAAAAAATCGGTGTCCGAGTCAACAACCTGTATGCTCTCGAGGTCAACGATGCATGCAAATATTTGAGGAGCAAGGCAAAAGTTAAAGACTTGGTGGTTGAGAGGGAGCATGAATTACCTCTCAACATGCAGCCTTAGAAGTAGTCTCAAAAAGTTGTGGAGCAGCCACAATTAGAGAATTAGAGAGGAGATGTAGTGTAGGCATCTACTCAAGGAGAGACCTCTAGTAGGGGGGAATTTTGATCCAAGTGGGCAGAGAGAGAACATGCAGCCATACCTCCAGGTGAGAGGTGGGACGATGTGAATTCATAGTCCCAAGAGTGAAGAAATTTAAGCAGGGTCCATTGAAATGTTTTGTCTCATGGATCATTACCTTGCTACAGGATCCCATAGTATGGAGTAGCAGGATGGTTCAGTTTCAGTTGATGTAGTCAGATGTCAGAGTGACAGATGAAGAGATTAGTGGTAGTAAGATATTGGGGAGCACAGAGAAGAGTTGGAAATAGTGCAAATGGCATAGTGTCGAGTCAGTAGCATCGCATAGTTTTTAGTAGACATTGCAGTATCTAGTAGCAGTCAGAGACTTTGATGATAAATGCATCATACTGATTCAGTTTGGATGCTTTTCAGTTTTAGAACTTGTAGTAGCAACAACACTAGAGAGAAGTGTTGCATGCAGAACATTCCAAATATACCAGATCGAGATAGATTTGAATTCCTTCCTTATTGAGAGGGAGAATTGAAAATGACAACAAGAAATATTGAAAATGGCATCAAAAGGGCTTCTAATTAATTTTCCCTTAATTAAATTAGAAGTAAATTGTATTTCCAAATCACATGAAAGTTTTAATTAAAGTGATGGTTTTGCGTTGGATGTTTCAAGAAAATGAAGACCAATCTCGAAAATATGAGACTTGGGTTTTGTGCAGAATGGACCAATTCTATTTTCTCATAATAATTTTCTCCAAATTCGATCTTGATTGAGAGAAACAGAAGGTTCCCTCCAGACTCTTTTCTCAAATTTGTTGTGGTGGTCATTTTTCAAATTCTTCCAATTGCAATACCAGATTCAACTTATTTCAGAGTTCACATTTAGCGAAGAAAATTGTGTTCTCGTGGAGGAGGATAAAGGGAGTCCCCAATGGTAGAAAATGTTATGAGAGCGATTTTGGCAATATCCTCCTCATAACTATGTAGGATCTTGCTAGAGAGATTAAGGAGATGAGAGTGGAGAGACAGAGGGAAACCACAAGAGGGTTGCAAAATGGAGAAGGTTCTGGTACTTCACATCATTGGTATGAGAAACTGACAATGCAACAAGCTTCACAATGCTCCACTATGCCTGCCTTCATAGTAGTAGGAAATGGGGTTGGAGGACCATAAGAGAAGGAGGCTCTCAGTGATTATTTTCTGCAATATGAATCTCAGTCTCAAAGATTCAAATAACATCTGACTTTCCAAGAATTTTTCTAGATTAAGGAAAACCGAAGACCTCACAGCTACAATAAAGGAATATGATACACGCATGGCAATGACCTGCAGCGTATTGTGGGTAGAATTTTTCTACCTACTTTTGATGGGTCATCAAAGAGTATGGTAAAGACTTGGGAGGAGATAGCTGAGGATACACTCGTTGATGAGGCACCACCCATTGTTAAGGTATCCATTAATGGGGTATCTAGGGTTGTGACCAAGTTCTCTAATGATAGCAATGCATCACAGGTTGATGAGGTGTCAGGAGACAACTCCACCATTGTTGAGGAGCCGATAGGTATAGAGGCCTCTAGGCTTATTGCAGAATTTCTGGATGACAATCACATGGTGCTGACTAGAGAGCATGCCTTTCATATTGGAGTATCTATGGAGGAGGGTGTACAACCATCCTTTGGTCTAGCCCTTAAGGAGGCACTAGGAGATACCGAGGTATTGGACAATGGTCACACACAATAGTGCAATCAGTTTCAGGACAATCTTCTAGATTTGAAGTTGAAGGCCACATCAGTACAAGAGGATATCCTACAGTAGAATGAGGAGCTGGAGGGCATGAGAGTGGTTTGTGTCGAGTTAGTGACAATGTTGGTCCACATTGGGGAAAGTTTGGAATCCCTATTGGTACAGTTAGAGGGCACATTGGAGTGTCAGAGCACCCCCCTTCAGGCATGCATCGATAGGGTGCAGCACTCGCACGATGGAGGGACTATTCTATGTGCAGGTATTCTTGCATTTCATTCTTTTCTCAAGGTTGGATGGTGAGAGGTACTTATTTGGTACCCCATGGAGGAGGCTAGGAAACTAGACACATCTGTGGCCACATTTCAATAGAGTCCATGGATTACCATATTGATGGTACGATCTTCTTAGTTAGGTGCATAGCAGAGCAGGGACCCATAAACATGGCAGGTACTACGGTCTACAATAGGTAGTGGGGCACATGTCGACAACTCTTTAGCATTCCATCCCGACTTTCGGGGAGAAGGATCAACATAGGATTGAGTCAGGGGAGAGAGGTGATGAGTTGGTACGTAGTTGGTGGGGAAACTTATACAGTCAGATCTACAGAACAAAAAGGGCCATGGAGCATTGATGCATGTTGGTGGTCTTCACCTTATGAGGAAATAACTATATCCAGATGTCATGCGCAGTTAGAGCTAGTGGACTTAGACAATGATTGGCCATGACGGCGTTGGGGTCTGGGAGGATTGATTGATTATAGGTATGGTGAGAGATCCATTTGGGCTCCCGACATTGAGGGGTTTGCTCCAGGTAGCCTGACACGGGGGAATAGACACACTGAGGGGTTTGTATGGGATCTGGGAATTGGTCTCAGTTACATCGAGTCAATAGGGTGGCCCACATATTTTCAGTTTCTTGAGGACAAGCAACGTTTTAGCAGGGAGTACTGTAATATTCCTGATTTAGCTTTTAGCTAATTAGAATATTAAATTTTGTCTTCCTTAATTGATATATGAATAAGAGGGTAGAGGGACCCATAAATCCCTTTAGTAGGAATAAACCAACTCCTTAATGTGAATTTGGATCAATGCATCTAGATGGGGTCAAGATGAATAAACCACCTCTTGGTGTGAATGTGGGTCAATGCATGTGGATGGGGTCAATTTGACCAAATCGACATTGCAGTCATGGATGTAGTAGAGAAAATGGAGGACAGCACAGTCATAATGGAGGTTAGTGGCCATGTGTGTAACATCATTATTGTGTGGGGCCAAGAGGGTGAAGGCTCGCAAGCATATAAGGAATGGATGGCAGCCATGGAGAGAATTCTGGATTATTATTATTTTCTTTTCATTCATGACTTGAGCATGCTTGGGCTATTTAGCTGATTCTGTAGTGATGATTAGCACGAGGGTGTCTCCGAGCGGAGATCCCAACCTCATCCTCAGGGTACTTCGAGTGCCTACTCAGGAGAGGATTCTTGTTGTTCATGTGATCTTATCTCATCATCCGGCATTCAGGCCACTTGCAGACCCTCTAGTGTTGTGCAGTCACTCAGTGACTTACACAGTCTAGTAGCAGATTTCATTAGAAGAAGGGGAAATTCCATAGTATTTCAACTTGGAATCCATTGAAGGGATCAGCCCTTCAATAGTTAGGCTTGGGAGTACTTGCATCTATTCTATCTTTCATCTAAGCCCATAGTCTGGCATACCCAGCAATTATGCACTGCACACACTAGGAGGGTGATTTTCCGAGGTCAACCAATCCGCAAATACTTTTTGGTTTATTCTGGGTTTTTTCCATAGAGTCTGGATTCTAAATCCTAGATTTTTATGAGCACTAGAGAACCCTAATCTATGCATTCATATTCATCTAGTAGCAGCATTTCCAACAGGGTAGCGTAGAGGGAGAGCTCCAGCAGCGTAGCAGAGAGCAGTGTTTTCAGTGGGAGAGCTTGAGGCCATTCCAACCCGCTTTTACTGGCTTTAGTGCTATCTATTTTGAAGCATTTTTGTATTGTTTTCACCTTCATATTAATAAAATGGCTTAGTTGTTCTGTCTATTTTTATGGTGTTTTCAGTTTAATTTCATATTGATTTAGTTTCCATTTTATTGTGTGTTGTATTAGTGTCTTTTCCCATTTGGAATATTACACAAATTGATGTTGTGATGTGTTTGTTGGAGGCTTTTGAGGGTGCCATCAAGATTCTGCGAGAGTTGCAGGGCTTCTTCAGCCCAAGGTTGCATTCTGGTTTCCAATAACTGCTCTCGGCGGCAGAGGTCTTCAATTTATGTCTGAATTTCCTTACCTTCATCCAATTTGGCAAGTCGTTGTGTTGTTACCAAAGTGGGCACCACCATTCAAATATCTACAAACTGTTGTTCCTTAACACACAACTCGTTTCTCAACTGATGGACCATCGACTCATTCTGAACAAAAGTCCAGACACCCATGGCTTCATCCAGTAATATCCCACAATCTGTCACTGCGGCTCCTATATTGTTTGTAACTGTCTTTACATTTGGTGCACACTGCTCTCTGACCTCTAGTGCTATCTCAAGTTGGAACTTCATCTGAAGCTCGATGATTTGTTTCTCAAACTCAACTTGGACGGTCTGTATTTATGTGCGCGACCACTTTAGTGCAGAGGCCAAGCTCTCTAATTTCGTTTTTGGCATGGCTGATGTAGGGACAATGACCTCTGGCAGGTCACCACACACTCGATCAATCATGGCCTCTAATGCAACACAAAAATTATCATCTGCATGACACACCTCTTCTACTATCTGCTGCTTTAGCTGCAAAACTGATGCTTGTTGTTGAGATTTGTTGACCGTTCAGAAGGCACAAGCCTCTCGGTACTTCAATTCATCCATTATCATGCTATGGATCTATTGGTGACCCAGGTTCAGACTCAGGGAAAAAAAGATTCCGATGTAGTATAGGACAACGCCGACATTTTCACCCTGCTCAAAGAGAGCAAGGAGTCTCACCCGAGGCATGTTGTGACCCTACTAAGATAAAAGAGATAGAACCATACTACTGAAGGGAAACTACTTAGAAACTATCCAGACTTTACAGTCATGCAAAAACACTCTCGTTACATATTTATCAAGAGATAGCCTACCATTTAACAGTTATCAAGTAAAGCTATCAAAAAATTTTAAATCACTGATCATACATCACATATAAGAACTAGATAAAATACACATCTTCAGGTCCAAAAGATAGCTTCAATCTATTATGGTATATGATCAACATAGTACATGTCAGACTCCACAGAGTTCAACATAAACACCTTACATACCAGGCTCCGCAGACCTTCATATGACACAAAACTCAACCTATTCCCCCAAAATATCATCGACTGAACTTTTTTTTCCCTTGCTTATCTATCTCCTCCATCTGGAACTATCATTCTTCACCCCTTCTTTTCTTAGTTGTTCTACTGCGCTCTGCCATTTCATGTTTTCTTTCGTATTTGGCTCTACCTCTAGGATTATTTTTTCTTTTTCATTGTCCCTTGTCGTTGCCATCTGTGTTGTTGCCTATTTCCACTCTGCCACCTATCTACCTCTTCTCTGCAACCCACAACTACTCCCTTTCTTCCATAATGGTTCTCTGCCACTCGATCTTCCCACAATTGGCCCTCCGCAACTCAAAAATTTACCCAAAAAAAAGGCCCCAATAGGCCCCAACCACAAGCTATTGACTCGTCCCAAGTCAATTTAATCCCAATGTTGTGGTCCCTAGTTGACCGTTAGTTGTTGTCTTGGACTGTTCTTGTTCGGCTGCCTCCTTTTCCCGCTCCATTTGCTTTGGTTCCCCATCTTCTAACAAAGGCCCTAACTTTGTGATCTTTTGCATGGATTTTGTTCTGAGCTCCATGAAGTCACTAATCGCTTCTTGCCATGTTTTCATCAATGAGTCTATTTCACTTACCACTTTGTTGGCTTGTGTGGCATCAATTGGTTGTGGTAAGTCTGGGAAAGTGTTACACAAAGATTCTCCACCAATCATAGAAGAACAAACTGAACAAGGAGAAAAAACTAAAAAATATCATTGAGGAAATCAAATTTAGAAAGGAAAATCTATTATGACTCAAACACCACCTTATCCAGAGAGGTTAGTAGAATAGAAAATTCCAATTTCTCTTCCTGAATTTGATATTTTGGATGAATTGAAGAATTTTTATGTCAAAATTCGTTTGTTGCAAGATTTAAAAGATATTCCAATTTATGCAAAAACAATAAAGGAATTATGCATCAAGAAAATTGGCAGAAAGAAAAGATGTCCACCCACAATCCAGGTCATTGGAAAATTAGCTAGTCTCATTTCTACAAAAATAACAATTGAAAACTATATTGACCCTAGGATCCCTATGGTTACCATTTCGATCAATAATTTTTCAGTTCCAAATACTTCAATATATTTGGGAGCAGCTATAAATGTTATGACCACAAAAACTATGAAATACTTTAAATTGCACAATATTAGACCTACTACTACAATTTTGGAGCTTGCAGATAGATCTAAAGTTGTACAAGAAGGGATATTAGAAGATATCATTTTTTCTTTGGATTCATGGGAATAACCTGTAGAATTTCTAATCTTGCAGCGAAAAAAAAAAATAGGAGGCCATCCTTTAATTCTAGGTAGACCATGGTTAGCCACAATAGATGCCTTCATTGGATACAGATCAAGAAGTATGATCATAGCTTATGGGGATGAAAGAAAACATGTTACACTCTATCCTCCAGCACAATCTCCTTCTTTATTATCATGGCTTGATGAACAACAACAACAATAAACTCAATCTGTTCTCAGTATTAATCAAGTCTTTAATTTTAGAGAAGAGGAAGAAAATGAGGATCTATTATACCTTTTTATCTCAAAACTTGATATTTCGGAGCAGCTTAGAATAACACAATATAAAGCTACAAGTCATCTTCTAAATCAATGTTTTCAGGAAAATTGTACTATTCAATCATTGAAAAATTAATTTGAAAATATTTTTCCAGTTAACTCAATTCCCAATTCACAAAGTAAAATCATTGAAATTAGTCTTGGAAGAAATTTGAATATTGGTAATAATTTACAATCATCATAAGAAAAAGAGGTAATAGCATTGTTACAAAAATATTCAAAAGCTTTTTCCTGGGATTACACAAACATGCAGGGAATTCATCCAAATACATTTATTCACCACATCTATACTAATTATCATATCAAACAAGTGAGACAACCGCAAAGAAGAATGAATGCTATGATGAAATAAATAGTGAAAGATGAACTGCAAAAATTGTTACAAGTTGGATTCATCTATCCTATTTCTGATAGTCAATGGGTTTCTCCCTTAGTGGTGGTGCCAAAGAAAAATGGAAAGTGGAGGATATGTGTAGACTATAGGGAACTGAATAAATCCACATTAAAAGATCATTTCCCATTACCATTTATTGACCAAGTATTAGATTCATTAGCTGGGAAGAAATTATTTTCTTTTCTTGATGGATTTAGTGGATACAATCAGATTAAGATAACATTGGAAGACCAAGATAAAAGCACATTTACTTGTCCATGGGGAACATATGCATATAATTTTTTCCCCTTTGGGTTATGTAATGCATCTGCTACTTTTCAAAGAGCATTCCTTTCAATCTTTGCTGATCTAATTCATGAATGTGTAGAGGTCTACATGGATGATTTCATTGTATATGGAGGAACATTTGATGATTGTTTGAATAATCTTGATTTTTTTTTTAAAAGATGCATAGAGAAAAACTATCCCTTAGTAATGAAAAAGGCTTTATGATGTTAACTAAAGGGATAGTGTTGGGACACCATATTTCTTCTTCGGGAATCAAGGTTGACCCAGAAAAAATAAAAGTCATTGTGAACTTAATGCCACCAACAACGCAAAAAGAAGTAAGAAGTTTCTTGGGATATGCAGGCTATTACAGGAGGTTCATTGAGAATTTTAGTAAAATAGCTCTACCTGTATTCAATTTACTTGCAAAATATGTTGAGTTCCAATGGACAACAAAATGTCAAAATCATTTTATATGTTAAAAGGAAAATTTTCAGTTGCACCCATTCTCCAAGGACCAAACTGGTCATTTCTATTTCATATATCCACTGATACATCTAATACAACTATAGGAGCATTGCTTGGAAAGAAATAAAATCATTTCAATTATGCCATATACTTCATAAGAAAAAACTTAACATCAACAGAATTGAACTATACAATCACAAAAAAAGAAATGTTAGTTGGTGTGCATATGTTAGACGGACAAATCCCTCTTGCGGACAAGAGTGATCTCCCTAGTATCGTAAGGATATCTAGAAACAAACAGACAAATGTAAACCATTTTCTCTAGACCATTATGCTTAAGAATTATAAATTAACTATGGAGAGATGCTCCTACCTAAAGTCCAACGCTTTACTTGGTCTTCAATCCAGTCATTCCAGAAGGTATTGATCCAGTGTATAAATCTGCAATCAAAGACAAGCAAACAAGATCAAAAGCATCCACAAGATATAATAATTCAAAAGAAATAATCTATCTTAGTGATCAAGGAATCCAATAATTAAATTATTCAAAAGATAGATGAACAACTCAATGAGAAAACAGAATCCATTTGTATTGACTTTGAATAAAAGAATAAACCTTACAACCTTGACGCCTTGATGTTTGTACAGGTTCTTCTGGGGTCCCGAACAGTCGTTTTCCTCAGTTTGACAAGACTCTGACTCTCTAAATCAACATAAGACTATGGCTATGAGTATGTGATATCTCTCATGCCAATGATGCCAAATGTGGAGAGTATATTTTCTTCAGCAATTCTCTTCTACCAGCTAAGTAGTAGGTACCCTTGAGACTGAAACATGATCTCAATTTATAGCAGAAGGGAGGTAGTTTCAGCTCCAATAAGGAAGGGATAAAGTCCTCTCATCATGGGATTTTAGCTCCAAAAACCAAGGGATAGCTCCATTTATGAAGGGATAAAGGCTCATGAATGGAAGGGGCGAAGCTCGACCAAATAGTGCTTCTAGAAGGCCCTAGCTGGGAGAATATTCGACCAGATGGGCTTCTAGAACTTACTTCTCTTCTTATTTTACCTTTTACGGGGGTCTGCAGTTTTAATGAGTAGAATGCGCGAGATGTGCCACAGGTTTTATAGCAATAAACCGCGGTACCGTAGGAAATGACTAGGAAAAGTGCGGAGTTATTCTTTTAAGGGTTTTAATAAGATTTTTCCCAACTTCCAAGACTTGATTTAGGAACTTTATGTTTTTATACCTCTAAGGGAGCAATAAATAGGTAATGATGAACCCATATAGATAGCTAAACATCATGGTGACAAATTTTAGTGTAACAGATTTCCCCCTAAGTGCTAATTCTGAAGAGATCTGAAGAGTTCTGAAGAGTGAAGTGCTTTATCATTCTGAGGATTGGGCTGCAGGCACACTGGTTGAAACCCTGAAAAAAATTCAATGCAAGCATATACATATACATATACATACATACATACATACATACATATATATATATCATTGCTGAGGTAGGCATTCCCATACTCATATCAAAACTAACTACATGCTCTGATACAGAAATGATTTTAGAATTACATGAAGCAGTAGAAACAGCATGGACACAACCATCTGTTATAAGTATTCTACTATATGATGACTAATAAAACTCCTCGCATCCTGGATGGTGGAAACTAGATCCAGGATCTTGAATCCTAATTCTCGAACTAGTATGATTCTATCCATGCGATTGATTGTGTCGAAGTCAAACATGGTAGAAACCACTTGATTACTAGTCAATGATGTAAATTGTTAACAAGTGTGAGAGAAACCACCAATAAAGACAATGGCTCTCAAAGTACTCAGTACAATCTATGAAATTTGAATTTGTGATCTGAAGTCGAACATTTCATAGAATCATTCCATCGAAGGTCAATGATGCAACCTATCATCGAAGGCAAGAAACCTGCCATTAGGGCATGCAAATCCCAAGGTACAGTTAGGATTCTAGAACAACTTTCTAGATGATGAGCTGTCATCAATAGAAATTGATCCATTGTATGAATGCCCATGACACGAAACTATTAGATCAAGTTTTGAAGAAATTTTTAGCAAGGACTGACTCAGGGATGGTCAACACGAATGGAGACTAATGTTTGCAATGAATGGTTTATTAAACTGATCTCTTGAACACATAACAACACTGCAGATGGTGACGATTGACCTAAAGCTAATACCCAGAAACTGGTTGAAGACTTTCAATGTGATTCGATTAACTGTTTGGCCAAAGGATTTTCCCAACCCAAATATGAATGTGACAAAAGTGTTGTGTTCAAGAGTGGTATACAACTTTCTAAAACGAAGTGTGACAACTGGATTCATTTTCTCTCTTTTCCCCCACCATTTCTGGCAAGTACCTCTTTATTTTTTTTACAATCTTAAGGCAGATAACATTTGCTTGTTATATAAGCTCATCCTGTGGATGAGTCCAAATTAGTATTAAAATTGAACCCTAATAAGGAGTGGTTCGTTCCTCTTTATAATTTACAGGTCCTTTACTGTTAAGTTTTAACGAGTCCAGTATAGGTGAAACTCAGTGTTTTTCATTTTTAGGGAGTCAGAAGAAAAACTTAAGAAAACTCCATGGGTGTACTTTTTTGTAAATTTAATCTCTCAAGCTCGAAAAAGGATAAAATAATGTAGGAGAGAACTCTATTGACCATGATTAGCCAACGTATACCTTTTTCGTAAATAGTCTATTTCAGTCCGAAAAAGGGGTAAACTTATACTGAAGGGACGACTGTTCATTTCCTTTAACGAGTACTCGGCAATCTTTTCATATTTAGAGAGTCTAAAAAGGGCTTAAAAGAGAACTCCAAGGTTTCGATTTTTTCATAATTTTCAAAAGCCCGAAAAATTGATAAAAGTATACTCATTATCAAAATAATCCTTTTCACTTGACAATCATGTTTTCTGCACATAAACTCAAAAATTAAACATATCTGTTTCCAATAAGTAAAGACTTTCGAAAAATAGCTTTTTAAAGTGGAAAATAAATAAAATATTATTTTATTTATTCAAAAAATCTTATAAAAAGTAGCTCAACAATGTCATTTTTACCTTTTGTGTTCAGAATTGAGAGTTGAGAGCTCTGGGCAAAAAACATTCCGGAGGTGATAACGGGAGAACCGGCTAGTCAAATCAAAATCCGTCGAATCCAGGTAATCCACAACACTTTTTTCTTCATTTTCATCCATTTACATTCTCTTTTTAAATTTTTAAATTCTTTTTTGGAGGGAAATATGGTTCAAAATTTCACTCACGGGGGTCCCCTGGCCAACCATTGGCTACCTGCGGACCCCGATAATTTTCCCAAAGGAAAATTATCGGGCTACCACATTTTTTATGAAGGATGCGTGTGGGGGTCTGTACTGTCTTTATATAAAAATTGTTGGGGCATCGTAAGAAAAAGAAATTGAAGAATTCTCTCAAAAATTGATAAAATGTTTTACTCTAATAGCTTCTAACCATCAAATGCGTCCATTTGCAGGTCATTGCACAATGTTGGAGTGGCGAGAACGTGAAAATGAAGAGGCATATGATATGTCCATGACTGATCTGGCCATAATGCATACTTTGAGAGATTGCGGTTTATACAAATTCTGGGCCATCCAGGGTATGAGAGCACAGGTAGAGCTAATGACCTCGCTAGTAAATAAATGGGAGATTCAGGAACAATGCTTTATCATCGGAGATCACAAGCTAGAAATTGAGCTTAAAGATATCTACTTACTCACCAGTTTACCCAAAAGAGGCAAACCGATCTCTTTGTTTGGGGCTAGGCAAGGTGGCCAGCCTATTGCTAGTTACAAACAAGAGTTTTGTAACGAGGAATTTGATCCCAAAGGCAACCAGATAGACATAAAAAATATTATATGTCTCGATCTGAAAGTCATTTCATTTACTGTTACCAAATTATGTGGGAGTCCAGCTCTACACATGTTACCAAGTCATAGATGCATATAGCTATTGAGTGCTTCAGAGGCACTATCTTCAATTGGTGTGAGGGGGTGTTGACCAACATGAAAGGTCAACTGACCAGAGCGAAGAACTCAAAGTTGAAAAACTTTGGGTATGGAGTGATTTTAGTATCTTTTGCTTTGGAGAGGATTCTGTCTCTTACCCCTCAGCTGAGCTCTTTTGATCCTGGTGAACTCAGAGAGCCTCGCATGGTGCGATGGGTGGCACTGATGGCTCGCCATGGTGGCGACAGTTGTACAGTAGTCCGGTTCACTTCATCATACTTTCATTGGTTAGAGAACCAAATCTTTGCTATTGAGGATTTCCCATATGCAGGCATAGACTTTCGAGGAGATCTCGAGATGCCTTTACCTCTAGGGACACAATGGGATGAGTCAGGTAATTAAATTATTTTGATTTGTTTTTAATTCTAATTTTTATTTGTTTTTTAATCATCCAATACTGATAACAAAAGTTCAAATGTAGATGTTGGTCCATGAAGACCATCCAATCTCAGTCACTTCGAGAGGAAGCGAACAGATCCTATTGCACCTCCAGAGAACCAGGCAGCAGAGGTTCTCACTGATTTAGAGCAAAATATAGAGAGGTTGACCAGAGACATCCCAGAGACTACGATGGACGATATTCCTCTTCGTCTCTAGAGGCATGTCACTAGTGTTCCTGGCCAGTTTCAGAGATATCTGCGTAGAGTGGCACAGGCTATAGTATATTATCATGATCATCACCATGGATAGTGGATGATCATCGTAGATTACTGTATTTTTTTTTTGTATCACTATATTTCAGATCATAAGGTGGTTTAAACCTATGGTCCTAGACGATGTAATATTTTATGAAACACAACTCTATCTATGATATGACTACTTTTACCGGCTATCTTGTTCAACACATATTGAATGTTGTTTTAACTTACTTTTTAATGTTGCAAATGTTTATTTATAACATTATAAGCTAATGCATCAGCCAATGTATTTAATATTCTTGGAATGTATTGATATTCAATGTAATCAACCTACCTTTCCAAGAGGCGAAACTTCAAAAATAATCTCAGTAACACTGGATTTTTAATTTCATATACTTTGTTTAAATGTAATACAATGAGTTCTGAATCTAACCTAACGATAAAATGTTGAATTCCAAATTAAAAGGCATTAGATAATAACTCAATCAGTGCATTATATTATGCAACATTATTCGTTGTTTGACCAAGGCTTACCCCATGCATAGAGACTAACTCATCTGTGGGTGAATAGATAACCCAGGCCACGGAAGAGATATTTCGTGTACTAAGACAAGCACCATCAGCAAAACCAATGTACGCTTGAAGGGACGTTGACATTTGCAATATCAAGAGTAATCAAGATAAGTAGGAATAGTAGCCAATACAAACTTAAACTAGACACACTCATCTAATCTAAAGAAACTAATCTTAGAAAAGTAACTAATGTACAGGTATGATCTTCACACAAAAAATCAAGCATAATACCTCTTCAGATAAAGTCCATTTCTGGATTTATCTAAAGAGACCCCGTCATAATCAATCAATTCATAAGCCCATTTTGCAAGCACTCGCTTGAAAATATAGGGACTATGCCACATAGGTTCAAATTTTCCAACTCCTATTTTATCGTTAGTTTGGTCATATACCAATACTAGGTCACCTTCTGAAAAAACATGAGGTGTAACACTTCGGTCGTACTGAGCTTTAATGCATTTTTTATGAGCTTCGGCTGCTAATGCAAGGGTATTCCGAGTCTCATCTAATTGTGCTAGGTACAAAAAGCATTTTTCCACTTCAGAAGTGGCTGGTAGTAACTCTATGGCTAATTGGAGTCACGGTATTTCACATTCAATCAGTAACACAGCTTCTAAACCATAAACCAGTTGAAAAGGAGTGAATCCTGTTGTCATTTTTGCTGAGGTTCAATATGCCCAAAGTGCTGAGAAAATAATAGTATGCCAATTCGATTTATGAATTCCAATTATCCGTTTAATCATAATGGTTAAAACTTTCTTAACGGCTTCAACCTTACCATTAGCCTGCGGGTAATATGGAGTAGAGCTATCATGGCACAGGCTAAGTTGGTTAGAAAGTTCGGTTATCATGATGTTTCGAAAATGACTCCCATGATCAGTAATGATAGCTTGGGGTACACCGAATCATGCAATCACGTGATTGAATACAAATGTATCTGCAGTTTTTCCATTTGTTGCAAATGTAGGCATCGTCTCGGCCCATTTGGTAAAATAATCTATTGCGAGAATAATATGCCCATGCCCCCCGATAGAGTGAGGGTTACATGTAATGAAATCAATGCCCCATTTTGCAAAAGGACCGATAGCTATTATGGGGTGAAGAGGAGCAGGTGGTGCACGCATCTTTCGATCAAAACTCTGACTGTTGTGGCATTTTCGGACCGCAAGAATGCAATATTTGAATAACGAAGGCCAAAAATAACTAGCGCACAATATATTTTGGGTTTGGGCATACCCATACATATAACCGCCACACGCTCCAGAATGGTAGTCATTCAAAACTCGTTCAGCTTCTTCATGAGTCAAACAACGTCAAAATACAGAATCCGCACCACATCGATTAAGTGTGTCTCCAACAATATTGTATTGCTGGGATTGGTAATGGATTTTTCATCGATGTGAATGTGAAAGTTCAAGCCGAAAAGTTTGGGTTTGGAGATAAATGATGATATCCCCATACCAAGGATCTAACGTACTGATAAGAAACAGAGATTCATCAGCGATCAGATGCTCTACCACAGTTTCTGTCTCAGTATTCGAGAAGTCACACATAAGTTTGACGAACACTAGTGATTTCTTTGATTTTGATTTTTCAAATTCTAAATCAAAATCTTGAAGGATAACTATCCATTTAGAGTATTTTCCCCTAAGAAATTGTTTAGTCAGAATGTACATCATCGGGTTACAATTAGAAATCACAGTTGTTTTTTGTAACAAAATGTAATAACGAAAACGTTAGACAGCTTGAACTACTACCAAGGCCAATTTCTCCACATGCGAGTATTTAATCTCTGTTGGATTGAGATTCCAATTGAGATAGTAAATCACATGCTCATTGTGGAATTCATCTTCCTGAACTAATACCATTCCAATAGTGGAATTAGAGGCTGCTAAGTATAAAAAGTAATCCTGGTTGTAATTTGGTGGATGTAGTAACGGTGCATGGGTCAACATGTGTTTTAAAGCATCAAAATATCAATCAGCAATCTCATCCCAAATAAAAGGAATATTCTATTTCAATAGCCTGGTAAAACCTTTGGTTAACTCAGCATAGTTCTGGATAAATCTATGCAGAAAGTTTGCTTTCCCCTGCAAACTTTGGAGTTGGCAGAGTGTGGAAGGAGGAGATAAATTGATAATGGCCTCAACCTTCGAAGGGTCAACACGAATGCCTTCTTTCAAAATGAAAAATCCCAGTAACCTACTAGATTGTACATAGAAAATGCACTTGTGTGGATTCAAACGAATCTTATAATACCTAAATCTCATAAAAATCGCTCGTAAGTGAGTAGGATGATCTTCCCTGCGTAATGAATGAGAAGAGAAATCATCGATATAAAGCTACACAATGTGTTTAATGTCATGAAAAGCATAGGACATTGCCCTTCGAAAAGTTGCCCCAACATTCTTTAATCTGAAAGGTAATTTATAGTAAGAAAATGTTCCCCTAGGACAAATGAATGTTGTTTTTGGTTGATCGGCAAGGAGTATGTTGATCTGATTGTATCCGGAAAATCCATCCATAAATGAATACATTTCATTTCCAGCACAATCGTCAATAATTTTGCTGATATAAGGAGTTGGATAATTCTCTTTAGGATAAGCTTTGTTAATATCCCTATAGTCAACACATACTCGTATAGATTCCTTCTTTTTTTGTAACAAGAACGATATTAGATACCAAATCCGTTAACGAGATCGGACAAATGAAACCTTCTCTCAGTAATTTCTCAACTTCGGCTTTAATGGCAATAGCTTTTCATGGATGTATCGGACGTAATCATTGTCTGACAAGCTTAGCATTTGGGTAAGTCTTTATTTCATGAATGACATTGTTGGGATCGATTCCTGGCATTTCTTCATAAGACCAAGAAAATATGTCGCGGAATTCTTGAAATAGGGATTTCTACATAGAAATTTCATCTGATGTGCACGAAGCACCTATATGAATGTTTTCAATAATTCTTGGTTTCATTGATATGTCAATAGGAATCATAGATGAAATATTTCCCAAATTTACTTTAGAATCCAAATTTGTGATCAAGATTGGACTCTGAGGTTGCTCAACATAGTCAGCTGTAAAAATAGAGGAAAAACTATTTTCGAATTTATCAAGCTCAGATAAAAATGTTGACCTATGATGGAGATCATCCCATGGTAATTCATCTACGGACAAGAATTCAGGAATTTTTTCATCAGTATGAAACACTTGTTGAAAAGGATCAGGAATTGATGTTGTAGCCAAGCGTGATGGTGAAAATGATTCTTCGTCGATCGCATTCATTAGATCATCATCAGTTGATAAAGGATCAGAAAATAACTGTACTAATTGATATGCTATCTCAAAAGGACTCAAAGGCATCATGCCATTGAATGAATCCAATTCTGATTCTAAAGGCACTATCCAAGGATCCTCAAATGGAATAGTGCTTGATGTAATCATATTGATATTAGAAATATTACGTGGTACGTTAGGTGGAGGCATAGAAAAAATTCCCAGTAAATCAGAATCTTTGATTAAACCTACTCCTACATGCTCATAAGGGATAATCATTTTTCCAATGTGTTGAATACTATCAGTAGAAGCCGGGTCAGACAAATAATATGAGAGTTGATCAACTTTCACAATTTTTCCTTGATGAGGAAACATAATTAATCGAAAGACGGATGACATGACAACAGTCATAGCATAAGACCAACTTCGACCCAGAAGAAGGTTGTAATCTATAGGGGCATCAACTGCTTCCACATCTATATTAACAATTTTTCCTTCGACCTCTATAGGTAGATCCTATAAAATTCCGAATGGATGGAATCCTATTCCGTCAAAATATTTGAGGATTGTCGGTGATTGGTTAAGAGTTGGAGAACCAAGTGACTTTCAAAATTTTAATGACATGATACACGTAGATGCTCCTTCATCAATAATAGTACGAAAGCAACATCTGTTTTTGACTAGTACTGGGATCTGAAAAGCCATTTGATGAGGGAGGCGAGGTGTAAAATTTTCTAAATCGAAGACCATGAGTTTCGAATACTAAATATCTATAGCTCTAATTACTGATAAGAGTAATTTCCTTTGTGTTGGACATGATTGCAGCACTTCCAAGGCTGACATTGCTGAAAGAGATATTGTTAAATCCTCCACAATGTTGTAATTTTGAGCAGCTCTCGCATGTGGATTGAAAGCTGATTTACGAAGTACACCTTTAGCAGGCGTTTTGATTACTAAATCAAGGTTCGGTTTCTTGATATGCAATGGATCAGAAACCAAAGGAGATGTAGCTGGTGTAGAATTATAATTTTCTATTTCTTTACCAGCAACTAGATTATTACTACCATAATATTGCGATCGAGTTGCAACCATTAAAATATCTGTTGATGCATTATAGGAAGATCCAATCATTTTTCCTTCTTGAACAGGAAAAGGATCCTTCAAAACAACAGGGGTGGATGAACCTTTGACGAATTTAGATACCTCGGCCCTATGTGGACATTCCTTGGTGAAATGATCCTCGTCACAGATAAGACAAGGATAATGACGTTTCTTTTTATCATCAGTTGATTCAATTCTATCAGTTTTTTCCTTCGGAGATGAAGTCTGTTTACTTTTATTCTTCCATTTCTTCTTGCTGCCAGATTTTGAATTTGTAGTTGATGAATTTACAATGTGAATATCAGCAGAAGTTTCCAAGGAAGATTCTCCTTTCGATGAATCTGATAAAGTTATTATGGGAGAAGTAACCCTGGAAGATTTCTTCTTACTCTTAGTCATACTAACTGAACTGATTACACCATCAATGGCATGAGACCCTGAAGGAGTTGTTGTTATCTGACCAGGAAATGGTAAATTGGGAATTTTCTCGTACAAAGTACCTGACTGGGTATATACCAAGTCAAGATACTGAGCTTAGGCAATAACTTTTTCTTCTGTAAAAACTCCTCCTTTGGCTACATCTTCAGTGATTTTTGGTAGCAATGATTTAATAAACCATTCTGCCAATATTTGATCCGGGATAAAAAAATTTACCAAATTTCTTCTACGTCGGCATTCATGTATATGATCTGATATGTATGTAGACATAGATTGTTTTAGTGAAGTTAATAATTCCGTGCCATTTTCGTATCTGAATGGCAACTGAAAATGAGTTAAGAAATCAGTTGCTAGAGTGTTGAGATTGGTAAATGAGCCTCATGGTAATTCAATGTACCACTTGGTAGCTAATCCTATTAACGTTCTCTAAAAAAGTATAAGTCGAATGGAATCGTCGATTAATGAGTTAGATTCACACCAAATGTGGTAAGTCATGACATGGTTAGAAGGATCCTCTCTTGATTTTCCTTCAAACTTAGGGATATCACTGGGAAACTTATGCGGCATAGGCGACCAATACGGATGATAATAGATAGGGTCATTCATAAGGCGAGATAAATCAGGTAGATCTAAAGTTGCTATGAATGGTAATCGACAGGTAGGGTCTTGTTGATAGCCTTATGAGACTAAACCAGTCCTAGGAGGAGGATAACCAGGATATCTAGGAATATCCTATGCATTGGGAATCGAAACGACTCCTGGGTAACCAGGAATAACCAGACCATACTGGGGTTGAATAGGTGTCTGATATGTATACCCAGGGTACGGTTGTTGGGGGTAAGCAGGATTTTGTTGAACAGGTCCATATTGGTACAACCCCTGATACGGTTGATAAGTAAACTAAGGTTGACTTGTTATAATTGTACTTGTACCAGGTTGTCCTATCGACATCTGAATAGTAGTCTGAATTGTAGGTCCAGACTGCGAAATAGTGACTTGAGGAATCTATACCGATGTTTGAGGGGTAGAAGTAATAGGAGTTGTAGACACTCCAGGAATAGGCATGTTTGGTTGAACAGAAGTCTGAGCAGCAGTTTTGGCGGAGTTGTAGGTGTACTCGGACTAGGCTGTTGAACAGGAACAAATGCAGGTATTTGAATGGTAGGTTGGACAAGTTGTTGGGGTTGATTATAACCAACTTGTTGTCCAGTTTGATAATAAGGTATTTGCACATTTGGTTGTAAATTTTGTTGGACTTGAGATGGATCCCACACCATTCTAGGATATGAGGGTCCCAATGAAGGTTGTGCATAAGACGGACCATATTTTGGTTGAACATATGGCTGATAATTGATTGGATAATTTCCACCTCCTTGTAACATTTGTTATTCTGGATAGAACTGTTGTCCTAAAGGAGGTTGCAATCCTTGAGCTGGGTACTACCCTTGAGGTTGATATTGACCTTGAGGCACGTACTAACCTTGAGAATTATAATTTCCATGAGTTTGACCTTGAGGTATGTACTGTCCTTGAGCTTTCCCCCCAGGCTGTATTTGACTACTCTGAGGTTGCCCCCGAGGCGATAAATTACTACCTTGAGAACTAGGGTTTGGGATATTTCCAAACATCATATAAATTTTCTCATTGTTCAAAGTTCCAGTACTTGATGGCATTGGTTTGTTGGGAAGAGGAGATGCTCCTGAGAATGTACAAGAGAGTGACTAATAGCCTACAAGAACAGACAGACCGCCATACAAAAATGTTTCTGGTGATTCAGTAAACATAGATGATTCACTATACATGACTAACGGAGGTCTATAACCTATTGGTGTAGGGAAAAATGGAATTCGGGGTGGCAAATACTCTAGACCTACGTTTTGTAGAAAATATGTTAATGAAGAATACCAAGCGTCTTGTCTGAAAGGACTGTAAAAAATTGATTCACGTTATCTAAGATTTAAATATTCCTGAGCTGAAGGAAGAACAACTTCTTCTTCAGTATCAATAATTTCTTCAATACTAATGAGACCAGGAGGAAGATCTTTTGTAATCTAGTTTCTTACTCTGGGTGAATCAGGATGACCAGAAGTCAGAGTAGTGAACTCTAAAGTAGTTTCAGACGTAGCAAATTCAGTTTCTGGTTCAAAATTTTCAGGTTTTTCAACTGATAACTCACTTGTTGTAGAAGCAACTTCGGTTAATTCGGAAATTGAAATTGTCTATGGAGTATGTTCTGCTATTTGCGGTTGATCTACTTCAGAATAAGGATGAATAATTATGGATGATTCTCCATGTTCTGTTAATCAATTTCTACTGATAACATTTGGTATCAGAGATTTAAGTTTTTCTAATTGGCTTGGTATATACTCAGGGGGTTTCCCCTGAGTTCTACGCGATTGTCTTGGTAATTCTGCCACGATTAAAACTTTTAACACACACAAACAAATAAAAATTCAATCAAGTGATTCTAAGGTCACTAAGAAAACAATCAAATGAATCACAGTCTTATAAAAAATCTAAGAGATCAATCCACACACAAACTATGGATCCCTGGACTAAAAACACTAGTTGGTGATGAAATCCAACATTGTATAATTTTAATGCAGAAATGGCGGTTGGAACAGTTACCCCGGCAACCTACTTAATGAAACAGACTAGTGCAAGTTTCTCTACTTAAACCATCTCGAGTGAAAATAGCCCTCCAGAGAGTCCAAGTGAGTCTAGCCGACATCTGCTCCAGGTACAGTGGGACCTCCCCTCCACCGTCACCTTGGGAAAGAATCCTAAACTTTATGGCCACTAAGGTCACCAATGGGAACACATATACCTGGGGGGACAATCTACGATCCGATATACACGCAAGGGCAGAGTAACAAGCTCAATCCCCTTGAAGGCTCCTTGACATAATCCAAGATTTACGGACAAGTGACCCCAGGCTCCTCGACAATGGTCTATCTGAGGTTTACTGTTTTTAATACGTGCACATCTTCTATCATTCCCAATGAGATAGGTATGATTACCTCACTGGTTCGGACATGATCTCATGCTTGAATCCTTTAGGAGGATCTTCCCAGAGCATACATGCTAGAATTGGATTTTCCTACCGCAAGATCAACTACTTGTTTGCTTTTACTGTCTTGGAAAGTTAACTAAAACCTATTCCAAGACACTAGCCTAAGCTATGTTGGTGGAAAAGAGCCCTAGAAAATATAAAATTTCTAGATTGATTTTGATTTAGCGTTACTTTTAATTGGCAGTTTCTTAGGACAATAGGTATAGAAATGAAACTTTGATGATGTTTTAATGACCCAACTCAAAATATTCTATAATGCATCTTTATGATAAACAACTCATTTCTTTTCAATGAAATCTAACTAGAGGAAAGAGTTGAGAGATTTCAAAAACTTTCAAAATACCAATTCTTTCTCTCCTACATGAGAAACTTTGAAAAGAAGATAATTTAGAGAATTCAATTCCAAAAAGACCCTTTTCTCAAAATCAAATTCCCTATATCATTAAGATCGGAAACAAAAACAAACTTCTTCCAAAAGAAAATAAAAATTTTTCAAAACTACAAAATTCAAAACTAAAATAAATTTATAATCTTGAACTCTATCTAAAAGTTGTAGGATGTCTTAACTCAGTTTGTAATCTAACCAAGATCTTCTTACTTATTTCAGCAATGAAGATAAAGCATCCAATAATAGTTTTAAAAATGAAAATTCAGACCTTATTTATCGAAAAGGTTTTCTAAGTTTGCTAATGAAAACAAAATCAAATTTTCATAAGAGTAATGATTGCATCAAGTTCAATGGCCCAACAGAATAATGACATACCAAGTAGCTGAGGTATACAGAAGTTTCTGATTCAAATCAATCGGAGGACAAGGAAACATTTACTCATAATAGCAAACTAACTGAAAATATCATTTTAAACATCAAATTGCTGCAAGAAAATTTTCACAGAAGTCTTTGAAAATCAATAAAAATTGGGTAAAGAACAAAAAATCAAGTAATGGGATGCCATAAAACAAAATTTCTACTTTTTCTAAAATTTTCCAGAGGTCCACAGTTTTTAATGGAATAAGGTGCAGTACTGCATTATATTCTACTAAAAATTGCGGAGTCTGCCGCTCTTTTTTTAAGCAAAAAGTGTGGAAGGTAGGAAAAGTAGAGAAAAAATAAAAATACAGATTTACAGTCAGGGATCCTATTGAGTTTTCTACCCAATCAAGTTTTGAGCTAATCTTAGTCAAAGAAATCTCAAAGAAATCTCAAAAATTAAACTGAAAATAAAAATAAAACTAAGTTCAGATAAATCCCCAGCGGAGTCACCATTTTGTTAGACGGACAAATCCCTCTTATGGACAAGAGCGATCTCCCTAGTATCCTAAGGATATCTAGAAACAAACAGAAAAATGTAGACCATTTTCTCTAGACCATTATGCTTAAGAATTATAAAATAACTATGGAGAGATTATCCTACCTGAAGTCCAACACTTTACTCGGTCTTCAATCCAGTCGTTCGAGAAGGTATTGATCCAGCATATAAAACTACAATCAAAGACAAGAAAACAAGATCAAAAGCATCTACAAGATATAATAATTCAAAAGAAATAATCTATATTAGTGATCAAGGAATCCAAGAATTAAATTATTCAAAAGATAGATGAACAACTCAATGAGAAAATAGAATCCATTTGTATTAACTTTGAATAAAAGAAGAAACCTTACAACCTTGACACCTTGATGTTTGTGCAGGTTCTTCCGAGGTCTCGAATAGTCGTTTTCCTCGGTTTGACAAGACTCCAACTCTCTAAATCAACATAATACTATGGCTATGAGTATGTGATCTCTCTCATGCCAATGATGCCAAATGTGGAGAGTATATTTTCTTTAGCAATTCTCTTCTACTAGCTAAGTAGTAAGCACCCTTGAGACTGAAACATGGTCTCAATTTATAGCAGAAGGGAGGTAGTTTCAGCTCCAATAAGCAAGGGATAAAGTGCTCTCATCATGGTATTTCAGCTCCAAAAACCATGTTATAGCTCCATTTATGAAGGGATAAAGGTTCATGAATGGAAGGGGCGAAGCTCGACCAGATAGTGCTTCTAGAAGGCCCTAGCTAGGAGAATATTCGACCAGCTGGGCTTCTAGAACTTACTTTTCTTCTTATTTTACCTTTTAAGGGGATCCACAGTTTTAATGAGAAGAACATGTGTGATGTGTCGTAGGTTTTATAGCAATAAACCGTGGTACCACAGAAAATGACTAGGAAAAGTGCGAAGTTAGGCTTTTTAGGGTTTTAATAAGCTTTTTCCCAACTTCCAAGACTTGATTTAGGAACTTTATGTTTTTGGACCTCTAAAGGTGCAATAAATAGGTAATGATGAACCCATATAGATAGCTAAATGTCATGGTGACAAATTTTATCATTCATAGAATCATTCAGCCATAAGATACTTAAGGAACAAAGTAATAACAAATGGCAGAATTACTAGATGTTTGTTATTAATGCGAGAATGTAACATCACTATTCTAGATTGACCAGGTAAAGACAATCAAGTAGAATATTTTCTATCAAGACTTCATTCCCCTGGTGATCCAAATCCTGTTTCAGACAATTTTACAGATGAACATTTATTTTCTATAATAGTTAAAACACCATGGTTTGTTGATGTAGCCAACTATTTATCATCTGGAATATTACCATCCCATTTCATCAATAAACAGAAAAGAAAATTAATTAGAGAAAGTGCTAGATATAGTTATGTCAATGGTGACCTCTTTTATACTAGTTCTGATCTATTAATAAGAAAATGTGTTAGAGAAGATGGAATTCTAGATATTTTTAAAGAATGTCATGACGAACTATGTGGTGGCCATTTTTCAAACAAGCGGACAGCATACAAGGTGCTTAAAATTGTCTACTATTGGCCAGAAATCTTCAAGGATTCGAAAGCTTATGTTAAAATATGTGACAGTTGCCAAAGAACTAGAAGACCTATAGTATCAGATGAAATTCCATTAAAGCCACAAGTACTCATAGAACCATTTGAGAAATGGGATCTAGAATTTGTGGGACAAATTAACCCACCTTAAAATGGAAATAAGTACATTCTAGTATGTACATATTATGTTACAAAGTGGGTAGAGGCAAAGGCAGTGGCAAGAGCAACAAAAGACACAATAGTCTAATTCCTCTTTTAGGAAATCTTTGTCAGATTTAGAGTTTCGAGACAGGTTGTCACAGATCAAGGAGCACAGTTCACCTCCAAACTTGTCCAAGATATTATAGAGAATTATAAGATCAAACACAGAAAATCTACTCCGTACCATCCCCGAGAAAATGGACAAGTAGAGTCGACAAATTAAGTGCTAGAAAATATCATGACAAAAACAATGCAAATGAACAAAAAGGATTGGTTAGAAAAATTAAGAGATGCATTGTGGGCATACAGAATTACATTGAAGAACACAACTGGATTTATTGCATACCAGTTACTATATGATAAGGAAGTTATATTACCCATTTAATTTCAAATTCATACATATAAACTTGCAGCAAAATTGGGATTGGAATTATCTGAATCATAGTAACAGAGAGTCATGCAATTGAATGAATTATATGAAATAAGACATCAGGCAATAGAGCATACAACACTGATGCAACAACAAAGAATCAAGTGGCATGACAGATTCATTAATAATAATTTTTTTCATAAAGGAGATTATGCATTACTTTTTGACTCCAAGTTTAAAGATTTCAAAGCAAAGTTTACAACTCATTGGCTTGGGCCATATGCGATAGAAGAAATTTTTGACAATGGAGGAGTAAAAATAAAAACAATTGATGAAGCATCAATTTCATTTTTAGTCAATGGACATAGGATTAAGGTCTATAATAAGCCTATCAATAAATAGGATTTCTTGAAAATCTCAACAGAAAATAACATGGAAATAATGGAACATCATAATGATATGCTACCTCTCGCCCCTTTCGAATAATATATATATATATATATATATATATATATATATATATATATATATATATATATATATATATATATATATATAATAAAGGAGTTTGGTTGTGAAAATCCAGGAAACTGGCACAATACAAACTCGAATTCATATCGGAAAACCAACTTGTTTGGCCAATATGAATTCTCTATTTTGTTTTACTTTTACTTCAGTTTGATTTTGTAGACATAATCCTTCAAGAAATCCAAGACTCGAGGACAAATATTAACATAAGCAAGGGGGAAGTTCGTAATAAAACTATGTAAATAGTTTGAGCATATGTATTGCAAGAGGGACCTGAATAACATGTCAGAAGGGACCTAAAACATCATTGAAAATGTCATGTAGAAGGGACCTGAAACATCATTTACAATAACATTGCAAAAGGGGCCTAAAACATTATTTACAATATCACTGCAGAAGGGACCTAAAAAACATGTCAGAATGGACTTGAAACATCATTTAAAAATTGTAGAAGGGACCTGAACAACATAAACATTCAAGGAACATGAATTAATGGCAGATTCCAAGAAGAACATGAAATAACATAATATCAAAAGGCTCAAGTAAGCAGTTACAATTGTCTATATTCCATCTGAATGCATCTTTGAAGAACCATCATCATGAGTCAAATATGGATGAACCAGCAAAATTCATCATCAAATCAGTATGAACATAAAGCTATGTTGCGAAAGGGAAAGTACAGTAAGTAAAAAAAAAAATTCTTAGAACCTTAGATTTTGAAAAAAAATTCTAGAGTTGTTAAAACTATTTTAACCTAAGTATGCATTCTATTACATTCTTTTTCAACATCCTACATTACCCTCATTATCCTACCATACCTACACTCATTACCCTGCCATATTCAATTTCATACATTCATTCCATATACCACTACATTTAAATTTAAAAAAAAAATCAATTTCAACATCCCTACATATCATTTAACATATCTTATAAGCATTTTGATCAAAGATTGAAGACTCAATATTTTTCCCCTTAAGGAATTTTTTTGACCTACAAAAACCACACAAAGGTTAGTGTCACAATGAGAATAATTTAATTTTAAAATGACCTATCCTATGGTCATTTTAAAATAAAATAAGAAGAATGCATATAAATTACAAAACCTAAGGTATGATATAAGAGCGCAATGTGTAAACATATGATTGAAAAGAATGAAAATGAAAACAAGTGGAATGTTGAAAGGACATGAGAATTAATATGCAAACAAACCAAGGTGGACATGCAACATAATGAAGGCAACCATGAATAAAAATGCAACTACAAGGAACGTGGGTGATGCTGTGTTACCGTGATATGATGGGTATGAACATTGTGGAAGAAGGAAAATATACAAGCCAAAAGAACACAGCCACGAGGGTATGTAAGTCAGAAGGTGATTTGGCATATGAAACTATCAACCGCATTCAAAACGTTGTGTAATGATGCATTCAAACTCTATGTAATACTACTGTGTTAAGCTTTCAGCATTAAAACGAAAACAGATCTTTTTGTTAACACTTTTTCTTCCACCATCATGGCCATATTCAAGCTTAGGAAGAGGAGGAGAACATTTTGCAGACACATGTATGCATTTAGCACCTCGTGAAAGAAGGAAATAAGAGAGAAAATGCAGAGAAGGGGTTGCTTAAAACAGACACGCTTGAACTGTGAGAGGGCGGCATAATAAATAGGCAAGGAAGTTGTGGGTAAATAAGAAGGATAGACATCAATTTTAACAAGGGAATATAAGACGAAGATGTCTGGTTGCCATGTTGACTGAAGCTGACCAACGCACTCCAGAAATCTCGCACGAAGAGGAGGTAAGAGATCACTGCCGGATTTTTATTAGTAGATTGAGTGGATTTCAAGGGTAGTTTAGTTGGGAATAAGTCTGAGATGTGTCATGTTATAAAGAGTGAAACTCCAATTCTGAAATCAAAATCTTGACAACATTAAAAACACTTTGCGACATGTGTATAAGTGAATCTTTAGAGATGATGGAGAGGAGTTCTAACTGAAGTCACCTTGTTTAAACTCAGGAGCATGAGTATTAACTCAGAGAAATCTTTGAGATTGCTTCTAGATCAGGTAACCGAGTTCAATCCTCCATGCATAGTTACGAATTTGTCACATGTAACAAAAGAGAGTTCCATATTTGTTTTTACATAATGTGATTTTCGTAAAACACAGTGAGTTATTTTCCTTCATTCTCATACACAGTGAGTGAATTTCCTCATTCCTATACACACAATGAGTGAATTTCTTCATTCCTATACACACAGTGAGTCAATTTCTTCATTTTTATACACACAATGAGTGAATTTATTCATTCTCAAAAACACAGTGAGCCACTTTTCTTCATTTTTCATACACAGTAAGCTCATTTCTTCATTCTTATACACAAAATGAGTGTATTTTTTTTCATACAGTAAGAAAGATTGTCCTACTCTTCATATGCACAGTGAGAATTGTTAAAACAGAGAAGGAATTCTTGAGGAAATTTTTGGCAAAATAGAGATTGAGAAATGAATTATGAAGTAGTGAAAAGGAGTGTTGAGATGCTTTTGTGATATTTTCACACACAAAGAAAATTTTTGATCAGTTTTGAAGAAGCAGTGGACTCATTTCTAAGGCAAAACAAAGGATTGAGGAAGACTCAAAGCAATGCAACAATTTCATCTTTTAAGGAGCTCCAAGAGAACAGGTAAGCCTAAATGCCATGATTATTACCCATGAATACAAATTACATGAATAAAAGACAGAAGTATATAGATGCATGTATTTTTTTTCATAATGAGGATGTTAACTGTTCAAGGGTACATAAATTGGTACACAGAGAACATGACAAAAAAGTAGAGCTAAAAGAGTTCAAGATGGAGAATTGGGGCAAAGAAACAATATAAAAATTGTACCAAGTTGGGTTGATAGGTTTCCTTCACAAATTCAATCGGTATAATGAGAAAATAACACAAGAGTTCATAAGACATTATGAACAAGGACAAAACACAATGGGTGACCTTTCAATTCCATTAAACCTAGAATAAATGTCACAGGCTCTAGACCTACCATTATCATGAGATGAATACCATAAAGGCCTACATTTCAGAGAGAATAATAGAGGAAAGGGACTTTTAATAGAACAAAGGGAATCCCTAGAAATTGGTTGAGTGAGCCTTGGTCTGAACTAATATTGATCATTCAAAGATATTTCACATGTGATAATAGGTTGAATATAGTTTATCTCTACCATATTAGACTTATACAACACATGAAAGGGGAATCTAAGATAAATGTACCTTATTTCTTCTCAAAAATTTTGGTCAAAATGATAGAATGCGTCAAGAATAAAATTGGAACTAAATAATCACATGTATATCATCAGGGCCTCATAAAAATAATTGTAGAACATCAAGTGAGGATTAAGGGGTTGATTTGGAGAGAATTTTTGGCACAACATCATCTTGAGGGACATACTACAAAGGAGAAATTTGAACAAATACATGTCACTAGAAGCATTATGAATTCTCCAGTATATCCTAGAACCAGATATAACAAGAAAAAAGACAGTATCATGATTGAAAAAGAGCGATCCTTCTTGTCTATTCCTAGGATGCCAAGGAGGAAATTACATGAAGAAACAAGTGAAAAATATGTAAAAGTAGAAATAGTTGAGCCTCCAACATCCTCCAAACAAGTCAATGAAATATTGGAAAGGATGGAAAAACATGTATAGGAAGAGCCTTTAGAGAAGGATTCCTAATTTGAGCATGCATGGATAGGTGCCACCTCATCACACTCATTTTCCAAAGAGACTGTGGGAGAATAAAAATAATTGCAACAGGAAGAACATCTCAAGAAAATAGAAGAGTTGACAAGGGAGCTAGAGGTCAACAAAATTTTAGAAAATCACTTGAAGAAGGAAAACAAAATGTACAAAGAAAATAATAAGAAGCTAATCAAATAAAATGAATAATTGAAAAAAAATATTAGCAAGCTTGTGACCAAAAGCACTCTCATTTCCAAACAACCTTTTAGAAGGCTTAATGAAAAGAAAACATGGCA